>RSEF01000002.1:157978372-157994091 GCA_003993805.1 Himantopus leucocephalus
CTGTCTTCCTTGAACTGGGGAGCCCAGAACTGGACACAGTGCTCCATTTGTGGCCTCACCAGGGCAGAGCAGAAGGGAGGATGACCTCCCTCGACCTGCTGGCCACGCTTTTTTAATGCACCCACCGTCTTTTTAATGCACTGACACTAGTAATCAGGCCCCCATTGTTCACTTTGCAGGACACAAGTAAATCCCCAGAGACCATAACGCAGTGCTGCTAGAAGTGATGAGAGCAGCTTATTTGTCTGCTCCTTTTCCCGACAACCTGGTCCCCTCCTGGCTGAAACAGCTTCGACTCAAGCTTTAGTGCGAAAAGTTGTCAAGTTTCCCTGTGTTGGGCTCAAAGAAGGGTTAAAAGCCGCCCCGTGCTATGTGGTTCTTGCTCACCGAGAGGGAAGGTACAGGATGAATAACGGTGGTGGGCGGCAGGCAGCGTGGGGGCGGCTGCCCTGCCAGCACCTTCCCCCAGCCCACACACATGCAGATCCCTCCTCTCACCGCCGTTCAGGTCCCTTCGGCACCGGTGCCCCCACATTGATCAATCAGTGCTTGTCGGACCCTGATAATCATCTTTTCCTGAGCTCTGCTTCACCCCGCAGCTCTCCCCCACAAATGCTCACAGCTCTGCCAGTGCCCTTCAGCTCTGATTTTCTGGTTTTTTTTTCTAGTGATTTCTGCCTCTTTCTCTTAATGCTTTCAGTCCCTGTGCTGCTGCTGTCTTTCTCCCCCATCCTCGTGACATCTCTCTCCACCTTTCCCACCCAAGAGCGCTGGCATGGATTGGTCCGCACGCATCCATTCTGACCGCACAGCACCAGAGCTGTATTTCGCTGTTGCTGAAATGCGGGAGCCTGCACTGAAAGATCAGCCAGCTAAGCAAATGGGAAATCCTCAGCAGGAGCTTAAAACCCTTTCCTCTGGGAAAAAAGAAAAAAANCCCCCCCCCCCCCCCCCCGAAAAAAAAACCACCACCAACTAAAAAAGGGTAAATAGGAAAAAAACCCTGCAAGGCATGTGGTCACTGTAGGAGCATGACTAGGTCTGTTAGTACACCTGGGAAAGTTCCCACTGGAACTACTGGATGCAGATCACACCAGGGGTTACCGCACACTGCAGACCCCCAGACCTCTGATTTGCAGTCACGGTGAATCACTGCTGCAGAGTCAATATAGCTGTTCTGATGAAAAGATCATGGGGTGAGGCATGCATGTGCCCAGCATTGCCTTCTCTACTTTGCTGATTGCTTTTGCGATAGTTGGCATTCCCCTGGAGTGCTTCTGCTATTGCTTTCGTTTTATGTTCTTGTAGGACCTACTGTAATATACAGGCTAATTTGACTGCATGTCTGCTTTGTCCCTCGCTCTGCCAATGGCTAGCTTGAAGAGAAGGCAATTCTTTGATTCATGCCTCAGTTTCACCCATCAGAAAATTGGGCAAAGTACTCCAGAATTGCTTTTCGAAAGTGCTTTTGAGAGAGATCTGACAGAGAGGGGTAGCCATGATGAAGATAGAGGCAGACAGCACACACAGACAATAAAAGACATTGCCAGCCCTGAAGATTAATTTTCTAAATTACATGGCAGCTACAAGATGAGGAAAAGAAAGGATTATTATTTGCATGCCATGGGAGCAATAATCCTGCGATTACTACTCCAGGCATAAAGACATTAGGGTTTGGTTTGTGCTGCAGTGCAGAGCTCTTGGAGGTGTAGCAGCACTGTGCCACGAACAGACAGCTCGTGTGCTGCTGTAAAGGTAACACACGCTTTTGTGTACCGGCGTAGAGTCCAGACTGTGATGAAGACCACCCATGCTCGCATTAAGAGATGCATCCTGCATCAGTGGATGCGCAGGAGCTGCTGTCCAGACCCTCCGACAGCAGATTAGGTCTGTGCAGATTCAGCCCTGCCCTTTCTCAGCCCATCTGAGCTGAGGTTGGCCTCGAACATCTTGGCAGTTGAAGTCTGAATCATGCTCTAAGGCACCAACTATCCCCACTGACTTCAGAGGGGGCCTGGGGTAACCAAGGTCTTTCCTGCATTAAAAAACTGAAGTTGAAGAGAAGTTCTGCCCCAGAGAGCCCCGGGCAGCAGCCCATGACCTAGGAGTCAACCCTTGGCCATCCATGGGGGAGTCCAGCTGCTCCTAAGAGCTCATCTGAACAGCCAGCTTTTCCAAAAACTGAGCTTAGAGCTGCCAATCCAACCCTGCTGTCTTTTCCAGTGTGAGATGTTTGGATTTTGAAAGGCACAGGGTCCTAGTTCACCTGGTGAACATGATGTTGTGCATGACCTACACAGTGTTGGTCTTTAGATAGCAGATCACAGAATCACAGCATCACAGGATGGTGGGGGTTGGAAGGCACCTTTGGAGATCATCTGGTCCAACCCCCCTGCCAAAGCAAGGTCATCTAGAGCATGTTGGACAGGAACTTGTCCAGGCGGGCTTTGAATAACTCCAGAGAAGGAGACTCCACAGCCTCTCTGGGCAGCCTGTGCCAGTGCTCTGGCACCCTCAAAGGAAAGAAGTTTTTCCTCATGTTGAGATGGAATTGTCCTTGTTCCAGTTTGTGCCCATTGCCCATTGTCCTGTCACTGGGCACTACTGAAAAGAGTCTGGCCCCATCCTCTTGCCACCCGCCCTTTAGATACTGATAAGCATTGATGACATCCCCTCTCAGCCTTCTCTTCTCCAGGCTGAACAGCCCCAGGGCTCTCAGCCTTTCCTCATCAGAGAGATGCTCTCTCTTCCTAACTCTTCTCAGATATGAGGATCAGGGCAGTTCTTCCATTCAGGTCATCCAGCAAGCCCCTGGAAAATTATCATTTCTTCTCTCTGTTTAAACAGTGTCCTAAAATGTGGTTTGATCACATGTTATGCCAAAAAAAAAAAAAAAAAGGGAAAAAGACAAAAATTTCTCTTTTTCTCTTTCAGATGCAGCAACTGTCCAGGGCCCGCTCTGAACACTGAACGCTAAAACTGGGGAATAACAAAATACTTCTTGGATCCAGGTCAGTTCCTCAGAGGTACTAAACTAAATAGACAGTCCAAATACCTTTGAAGGGTCTTGGCTTTAGTATCTATGGCTGATTAATTAACTGCAATTTAGATTGTTATTTGGGCTGTTAAGTATCTGGACTGTTAACTTTTGGGGCAATGGGCTATCCTTTATTTTCGGTTAGAATAGCGAAGCCTAATTTTATTTGTGACTGCAGGGTGCTGGTGGAGGAAAAGGAAAGAACATGAAGCGCTGCTCATTACAAGTGGAAGTAGGCTATTTAAATATGCAAATTGTGTTCCAAAAAGCCCAGAGAAAGAGGATTGTAGAGCTCCTGCTGTCGCTTATGTGATATGGAGATTTTTTCATTTCCCTGCCCAGGGTGGGATTCAGTCTGGGGCAAGAGGGAATACTCTTCTTTCAGCCTTTGGGAGCACCCAGGAGGTGACAGATTGGGGAGACTTCTGTAGTCCATGCAGAAGGGTGGGTGGATTTCAGTTTGGTTCCCAACAAACATCTTCAGCACAGAAAACATCCTCGGCAAAGCACTGCAAATTCAGGAAAACAGTTTGTGTAAAAAGTACAAGAATCCAGTACAGGACTGATTTTAATTACTAGATAGCGTGTAAGGTTTTAAACTACACTTAGATCACCTTTTTAAGCTACTTGACTTGTGCCGCATGGGTTGGAAACTTCTGGTGTGTTTCAGTCTGTGGAAATTCAACTGTGTCCTATAATCCCTCATTACAAGGAATTGGAAATGTCTAGAAGAAAGCCTGCCCTGCTGAGATTTTTCAAGGGGGAAAAAAAAAAAATAATAAAGCAGAGCTGGGAGCGCTGCAAGTCCCAGGCAAGCAGAAAACAGATAAAATTAAAAATGAACAGACAGCAGAAACAAATGCAAAAACGTCTTCCCGACGAGCAAGTTCACCAGCCACGGTCAGAAGATGCTGGACAGGTGTCTCATCCCCCCCAGGGACTTTGGTGGAGTCGATTTCAGGCTCCCATTTCTTTCACCCTGACACGGGGAAACTCCTCGAGTCAGTTTGAGTCAGTGTCTCTGCCTCCGATATTTTCATGCCAGCCTGGTTACGTGGGTGATTCTCTGCTCTAGTTTTCAAGCAGAAGTTCTCACAAATTGACGGAGGAGGCTTTGGCACCTCCGCAGGAGGAGCGAGAGAGAGGGAGAGAGAGAGAGAGAAGTATATGGAGGAGGAGAAGAAATGAAATGGGTTTTTGAAAACCATAAAATTAGCATAGAAAACGGCGGCAGCTTTTCTTTACTCGGACCGAGTGAGAGGCAGTACAGTTGCCTGCTGATTTTAAAGCCACCCCATTAAAGATCTTAATGGGTGGCCGCAGATGTGCTGGATTGCCTGTTGCTTGAGAGAAACTGGTTTTGCAGCTACGGCGCCAACCTGAAAGCTTGCAAAAGCAGGGTTCAAACTTTACCTTGGCTACGGATTTGCCGTACAAGCTCCCTAGTGTTGGAGCCAACAAGAAAAAAAATAAAAAGCATACATAAATGAAACCAGGACTAGAAGGTTTGCAGAGCCACTGAGGATGTGGATTTTTTTCTGCCCAAGGATTTTTACGCCTTAAGGTCTCAGATTATCACCTCTAGCTTTAAACATTTAACCAAAGTTTCTAAGTTAAGCGCTCCTTCTTTTCCCCCAGCCTCTCAGTATAATGAGTAGGGATAAAAATCAGCTCCTTTGCAATTTCAGTGCTTCCCTGGGGAAAGACCAGTCAGCTCAGGGTTTGGAGCGGCAGTCAGCTTTCCCCACTGAATAGATCAGCACCTCTCTGCTGCCTGATATTTCCAGAGCAAAAGTGAGGTACCTGCACACAACCATAGCCCCACCGTGTGCTCGGGCAACACAAATTACCTTGGGTTTGTTGCAGACTGCAATTCACAGGCACACAGCTCTTGCAGCTCAGCTCGTGTGTCTGAGCCCTTGGCTTGTAAACTTTGCATAGCTCTACCTACACAACCCTTAGGGAAGGATCTTGGCATCTAGGAAATATAAAATAATAGAATGGTTTATTTTGGAAGGGACCTTAAACATCATCCAGTTCCAACCCCCCTGCTGTGGGAAGGGACATCTCCCACCAGCCCAGGTTGCTCAAAGCCCCATCCAACCTGACCTTGAACATCTCCAGGGATGGGGCAGCCACAACTTCTCTGGGCAACCTGGGCCAGTGTCTCACCACCCTCATAGTGAAAAATTTCTTCCTGATATCTAATCTAAATCTCCCCTCTTCCAGTTTGAAGCCTTTCCCCCTTGTCCTATCACTACATGCCCTTGTGAAAAGTAGATTCTGAACATCTGATAACTCTCTGGAGCTGAAATCACTCCAGGAGATAAGCTTCTAAAACCAGGCTTTCAGCTCTCTCCATCCTTGCCAGCACCATCTATCAAGTCTGCAACAGGACAGAGAGAGCATTTCCTTCTAGCTCAGGAACAAGTCCTTACTAAATTCATGGATAACATGTGGTCACCCACTAAGAGGAGGGAGTTTTTCTTTCCTTGAGTCTTCTCAGTTGTGGCTGAGAAGTGGCAATATAGAAAATCTTTTTCCTGCCAGCCCTGTAAAGGTTCCTGCGTTGGTGCGTGACAGGGGAAACAGTGACACAGCACAACAGGGCTGCTGGAGCTTGGATCTGCATGCTAGGACCTTCCCAAAGATGATTTTCCAGGGGAGCAGGATCTGACATCAAGACACCACACCTCTTGATTCACCAGCTTGTGCTTGTATTGTTAAGGAATCCAAGTGACACACGTGGGAATGAGATGCCAGCATCCCTGGCATGACCTCTGAGAGCCTCAGCTATGAGTGGTGGTGTGGGAAGCGAGCCATGACTTCCCCAGGTGGGTTAAACATGTCCTCTTGGAGGAGATTGAACATAAACAAGGCCAAAAAAAAAGAATGAGAGGGGAGGTGTCAGGAGAAGGAGATAAAACACCACAAACATCTCAACATCTGCAAATATGCCTGTAGCCATCTGCAGCATTAATCCTCCAGCAGTGCTGGGGGATTTGTCCCATTCCAGGGCTGGCGGCTGTCTAGATAAATAGTTAAAAGATGGTCTTACACCCTGTAGCCAAGTCAAGTAGCGTTTGCAAATGTGGAAGAGAGCTACCCTGAGGAATACGCAATAGATTCATTAATCTAAATGAGCTAAACTTTCTGGATGAGCTGTTCCTGTCTGTACCACGTGTGTAAGGATGCTGACACTCCTCTTCAAGGCCCCCTTGCCCCGACCTTCTCCCATCTTCATACTCCCACATCAGGTTCAGGCCAGAAAGTCCCTCTTAAAATGCAGCCATGGTATTTCACAGGATCCCCCCCCCGGTCCTCCTCTCACCTCCTCCGGGGAGAGCTTGCTTTCCCCTCCAGGTGAACTTTTCCCTCGCTGCCGTTCAGGCTGGCTCCCTCTCGCAGGTGGGTGTACTCAGCCTGGAGCTGGCGGGCCAGCCGAGCTGAGGGGGCGGGCGGCACAGACAGCGAGCAAGTCAGTGTTCTGGAAATGTGTTACTAGTTATTCCTGTTCCCTGCTGGAGGGTTTCTGCTGTGACTCCCAGGGACCACGACCTCCCTACCGTGTCCTCCCCACCCCCCAGAGCAGCCTCCTTTGCCTGCACAGGGGCACCAGAACTACCAGCAATCAGTAACAGACCCCATCAGCCAACAATTATGAAAATTATCAAGACAGAGGTTTAACTGCTTTAGCCAAAATCCTCATGGACAGGTGCATCAAGGCTATACAACATGGTACCACCAAAACAAACGGCAGCTGAAGAAGTCCCAGCACCTCTAGCATTGGGAACTGGGATAACCAAAGGAAAGGTTGTTCCACAGCTCCCTGCTCCACAGATTTTCTCAAACCATCCTCTGCTGACCAGNTCTAGCATTGGGAACTGGGATAACCAAAGGAAAGGTTGTTCCACAGCTCCCTGCTCCACAGATTTTCTCGAACCATCCTCTGCTGACCAGCCCAAGGTTTGATGGACCTGTGGCCTTACCCAGTACTGCCATTATTCTGTTCTGGTGGCACAGCTGAAATCATCTCTGGACCCAGGCTGCAAAGTCAAAGTTGTCTCTCTCAATATTTTATCAGTTGGAGAGCTGGAATGGCTGGAGAACAAAATTGCATTGTTCCCTAGTGAATAATGCAACCAAGGTGGGAACAAGTGTTGTTTCTCACTTTGCCCTCTCTGGCTAACTAGCTGGAGGTGAAAAGGAAGGTCAGAGCTATCTCCTTCCCTGTTGCGCTAGCTCATGGGATCTGACTCCCTCCTGACAGCTGAATTATACCTATTCTGTAGGGGTGGAGATCCCTTGATGTAACCCACACCTCCATCCCATGTCACTGACTGCCGTGGTCAGGGGCTGATGCCAGTGAAAGTCAGGCATGATGGTCTCATCTGAGCAAAACCAAAGATTTATAGAAAATAACACCCCATGTTGGTCATACCTTCCTATATCCTCTAGTCTGCTGTTGTTCTCCAGATCCTTCATCTTTGCCAAGGAGGGCTGAAGACATGACAGTTTTCACATGGCATTTATTAGTTGATGGAAGTGGGCACTGATGGATGCTTTAAAGGTAAGCAAGCAGTGCCTGAAGAGAGTTTTGGTTTACAGTCTCAAAAGTAAAGAGGAATAAAACAACTCCAAAAGCAGGTTAAAGCCCAGGTGCTTCCCTAGTTTGTGTGGATTGTACAATACCTCAGTTTTCTTAAAAAAAAAAAAAAAAAAAAAAGAGAAAAAATTACTCAGGAGAAGGAGGATGAAGAAGAGAAGTTTTTGATTCATCGTTTATTCATTCAGCAAGACTGTGAAGTAAAATGAAAGTTAAGGACGGGAATATGGTTCCCAGCCACCACTTGTGGCGCAACCCCTTTCCTAGGAGATCCTACAATACTTTTCTGGCAGCTGTTTCCATTCCTGAAGGACAGCAAAGAGCTTGCTGGGAGCTACTCTATTCTGGCTGGTAGAAACCTTCGGATTTACGGCTAGCACATGTCCTTAAGCAGTTTAGACTCATTCCCCTCATGCTGCCTTCTAGGTCAACCACATATTCTTCATCCTTGGTGTTTATCTCTTCCAGATACACGCAGACAACACTCAACCTCTCCTCACCTTTGCCATGATAGGCAAAACATTCCCAGTCTTTC
The DNA here is from genome assembly GCA_003993805.1 of Himantopus leucocephalus. Classification (NCBI taxonomy): domain Eukaryota; kingdom Metazoa; phylum Chordata; class Aves; order Charadriiformes; family Recurvirostridae; genus Himantopus; species Himantopus leucocephalus. Next base: position 157,986,551 of record RSEF01000002.1, read on the forward strand.
CTCCTCTCCATTTATGTGATAGGCTCTCTGTTTCCCAATGAATCCCAAACTCCTTCTTGAACATTTAAAATGGTCTGTATCAATGATGACCCAGGCTTCTGTACTCTCTTACATCACCTCTAGTCTATCATCGTCTTTCTTACACCGTTTCCTCATTATTTACCTCATCTTTCACTGTTCTTCTGTGGTGAGCAGTCCTTTTCTTCCCTATCCCGCGCCACCACCACCTTTTCCAATAAAGTTTGAGGTAAATTCACCTGAAAGTCATAGGAGTTCCTAAGAAACAGCCTCCTGAGCACAGCTCAGTGACGCTGATGCCGGCGTTATGAAGGCTGTGTTTTCCTGGATAGCATGACTGTTCGTAGTTCTTGCAAATAAAAGGAATTACAGAAAAAGAGGACTTGAGAGGTGTGTGAGTAATACAGCATCATCCGTGGGGACACGTGCTGGGATAACATGCAAAAACAAGCTGAGAACAGAGAGTAACCTGCAAGTTAACACTCACCGTGCTTGGGGAAGGGAAGGGAAGGCAGGTGTCACTGTTACAGCTGGGGAAACGGAGGCACAGCAATGCAGTTTGCACAGATCATTCAGTTGGTTTGACAGAGAGGCTAAACTAAGGTTGTTTATGCTTTTTGATGGGTTGCAGCTCTCTGAATTACAGAATCACAAAATCACAGAATCACAGAATCACAGAGTGGTCAGGTNGCACAGATCATTCAGTTGGTTTGACAGAGAGGCTAAACTAAGGTCGTTTATGGTTTTTGATGGTTTGCAGCTCTCTGAATTACAGAATCACAAAATCACAGAACCACAGAGTAGTCAGGGTTGGAAGGGACCTCTGGAGATCATCCAGTCCAACCCCGCTGCCAGAGCAGGGTCACCTATAGCAGGTTGCACAGGATGCCATCCAGGGGGGTTTGGAATGTCTCCAGAGTGGGAGACTCCACCACCTCTCTGGGCAGCCTGTGCCAGTGCTCTGCCACCCTCAAAGTAACGAAGTCCCTCCTTGTGTTTAGATAGAACTTCCTATGTCCAAGTTTGTGCCCGTTACCTCTTGTAAATTGTTCAATAAAGCTTAATTTAATTGCATAACAGGAAGACAAGACTATGAACTCCATCAATTACTTGGTAAGGGGAACCAGAGCAATTGAGCGTTCCAGTGCATTTGGACTGGTCCATGATGTCCGCAACTTGGTTTTTCCTCATCTCCCTGCTCTTGCCCTCATTAACAGCAAACGTCCCAGTGAAGCCTCTTCTCCTTCTGGCAGTCAAATATGTCCTAGTGTTGGTTTTAGATCTTCTGTGGATTGCCCTTGAGTGTGCTCTTGGAGCACCTAAACTAGGCTCTACACCAAAAGCACGCTGCTACGCAAGGACACTGTCAGAGGAAAGTGATCTCCATTTGCACAGAGCTGGCAACTGTTCCACCCGCTGACTTTCCCACCTCCAAAGAAGGCTGCAGCTCAGCGAGGGGAACAAACATACCATAGAAGGGAAGCGATCTCTGCCAAGTGCTGCAGAAATGGGACACAGATGGTGTCTTAAATGAGAACGGAAGTTTATTTGGGGGCTCTGCGCGTGACGTAGCATTGCAGATCTTGCAACAGATGACAGACACTAGGGCTTCAGAGCGGGTGATGAGATAATTTTGAAGCAGTCTCTGTTCACAGAGCTATTAACTTGTCTAAAAAAAATAAAAGAAAAAATTGAACTCAATAAACAGTTTTGTAAGGATAGGAACGTATAAACTTGCTTTTATTTATACGTTGGTCTGGTTCTTCTGATACCCTAATCTTTATCACAGCTTTTTGTTGGCTGGTTGGTCAGCCCGTGTGGTTGTGCTGATTGGCCAGGTGGCCACTGCTAAAGAAAATACATAAGGATGATTTCCCTTGCTTTTCTCTGCTGTAGTCATAAACTTGTGTCTTTCTCCTCTGCACGCAGAATGGTTGGAAGGGACCTCTGGAGGTATTCTTGTCCAACCCCATGCTCTAGCAGAGCCACCTAGAGCCAGTTGCCCAGGACCACATCCAGGTGGCCTTTCGCTATTTCTAAGAATGGAGACTCCGCAACCTCTCAGGGCAACCGGTCCCTGGTCTCTCATCCTCTCTTCATGTGTTGCAGTCCCTTCATCACCTTCCTGGTCTTGCTGGACTCTCTTCAGTCTCTCTTGTGTTGAAAAGCCCAGCACTGGGCACAAAAAACTACAGGCAAACACTGCTGAAGCCCGGGTTTGAACCAGGGACCTTTAGATCTTCAGTCTAACGCTCTCCCAGCTGAGCTACTTCAGCCCTGTGCTAGAGTATAATTTCACAAAACTTGTTGCAATGTAATTATCCTTCAGCCTTGTCAGATAAGGATAGTTGACATCAGATTGTGACTCAAAGAAGTTGTTTGAGGGAACAGGATACAGACAGACTGGGCTCAAAAGCAATGGTCCAAGGCACCAACACAGCTTCTTTGTCAATGTACGTGACTTCTGTATATGTGTATGACTTTAATACTAATATGACTCTGGAGTCTGGATAGAAGGTGGAGCAGGGAAGCAAAGCAGGTGTTTCTGAAGGGCTGAGAGAGGAGTACAGTTACTTTGAGATTAGAGAAGGGCTCTGTCACTCAGAAATCATCACAAGGAAAATAAGGAGATGGATCTAGGTCTCTGTAGATACAAAGCTACTGATGAAGAAACTGAATGTGAATGACTAGGGTGATGGAGGTCGAAGAGAAAGACAAATTTATTGTAGGGAGGGCTCAAGTGATGACTGTGAATGGGAAGAGAGTAAAAGGGACAATCAAACTGTCTGCGCTCTCTCTGCTTCTGATGTTAAAGACACCGTCTTGTTTCATTCTTCAGACCCTCCTTTTTTTTAGTGCTTTTTGGGGTGTCAGGCTTGGATACCAGTTGTGTTGACTAATGTGGTTCTCTTCCACAGGGTTAGGCTTGTCTGTGATGCCACAGCCTTTCGTTGGTTCATGGCACACGCTGCTACTTGCAGAGTAGAGACCAGAAGTGAGCGGAGCACAGAGGTGTTTGTATCCCTGTCAATAAACCAAATAACAGCATCAGAGACAATGTGCTGGTTGCATTTCCGACCTGGTCTGACATATCCAAAATACCAAAACCCCGTCTTTGTAGGGAGAGGTTTGAGTGTGCTGGTAAGAAATAAGAAAGTGGGGGTCCATAAAGATATGGAAAGACTAAGCTCCTTATCACAAAACACAGCTAAAATCTGGAGTTAATCAGCAACCCTGATCTGAGGACCATCCAAGAGCATTAGCATAGAACAGCCATTTCTAATATCTTTTCACAGAGCCTACTGAAGGATCTGGAATTATCCATGGAGCCTGGCTAATCTTTTCACATCAATCTGTCTCTCTTCAGCTAGGGAACGGGAGCCAGGCATATTCATGCACTGATATGGGAGATGTTTGCCCAGCCCACCAACTTATTCTACAAATAGAGGACTTTCGCTCCCAGGACAGACAATCTACCATCTTACACCAGCTCCAGATTCACATCTCCCCAAAATACATATGTGAAATGCACAGTAAGTTTTCCATGTCTGCTAAAAAACTGGTAGTGAAAGGTGTCAAAAATACATTTAATCTGGGCTAGAATGTTCAGCTCGACAGCAGCAGATATTTCCTCGCTGAGATTTATTAGATAACAGTGCCTGATATCTAGGGCTCCCAAACTAGGCTATGGAACCTCTTGTAATATCCAGCCATCAGGACCATATCCTAAGTGGGTTTAACAGCCCTAAGTGTTGTCAAGCATTGGAACAGGCTTCCCAGGGAAGTGATTGAATCACCATTCCTGGAGATACTTAAAAGACGGGTAGACATGGTGCTGAGGGACACGGTTTAGTGGTGGTTTTGGCAGTGTTAGGTTGATGGTTGGACTCAATGATCTTAAAGGTCCCTTCCAACCCAGACAAGTCTATGATTCTATGGTTCCTTTCTGCAAAACTGCTTCCACCCCTGGGTCCCAACAGTGATCCTACCCATGACCACTGAGGAGCTGATCACACATGCATGGCTGAGGGTCTCAGCATCTCTGTGCTTATGAGGTGGGGACTTTTTTGGACAGCTGAGCGCCGCTGCAGAGTTTCTGCTTCTTGTCCATTTACACTTATAAATTTTCTCCTACATGTGACCTAGAAACATGTCAGATCTAGCCTTTGATGGTGCTGAGAACAGGTGGACCTAACAAATCCAGGGCATTGCTAAAGACCAGACCAGGCCACCAGACAACCCAACCCAAACCCCATAGGTCTGTTACATTTTGTGTCTGGCAGAGATGCTGATATGAGAAGAATCTAGAATATTGCTCAGGGATTTGGAGTTGCAGAAGAATGATTAGGTCTCAGCCCTGAAGTGAAAGTGAGCAATCCTTGTTATCTATCCTACTGAAAGTCTCTCTCACCTCCACCTGGACCTCAGGATCCATAAGAAGAAAGTAGTTTGGGATTAGCCCCAATAAAACTTTCCAATTGTCTGTGAAAGAGAATGAGGAAGAGCAATCTGTGCCCTGCAAAATCGTCCACAAACCAAGGCTGTGTGTTCAGAGCAGGTCTGGTTATATTTATCTACAGAAGATGCTTACAGGAGCAATTTCTTGAGCTCAGTGACTAAGGATGCTACAAATACAGCTTGGATCAGCCTGCAGGAACAGAAAACTGTTTCTGTTATATTTTTCCTCATTTGGATGCTGAAGGAAATGAGAAAAAAGATTGCATAGCCAGATGATCTATTATTTGATTATTGTGGGGTCCATCAGAAGTGTTTATTTGCACGTACAACTTTGCTTTGAAGGGTTACGAATATCTGGAGAGTGGACATGCTCCAGGTTTATTTTTTCTTTAAAGACTGTCTATTTTGAACCATTGGTGTCTCTGATTTTGTTGGAAGAGCACTGTTTTGCTCTTCCCTTAAGAGCTGTGAGCTATTTAGCATTACCAGCACTGATGATGATTACCAATTTTCTAGAAGGCCAGAAGGGGACGTCAGTATGATAGGCAACAAAGACAACAAGAGAAGACCTGCTGAGCCTGGCAGGAATTTTTTCCACAAACCCCAGCAGTTTGGAAAAGGTTCCTGGGGTGAGATTCATCTCACCTGACTTCTTAAAAGCCGACAAAGCAAACCTCTAAACCTGACCTAATTGCTACACAGAGCTCGTAGAAATGGGAACACTGGTGCTGAGTTCCCAGATTGAATCTCCCTTCAAAACCCAGTCAAACCAAACCAAACCGAACCAAACCGAACCAAACCAAACCAAACCAAACTCTTTGGATGCCAGCTGTGGAGGGTTCTGTATGACACCTCGGACATTATCAACATGTGAGTGTGGGAAACTGAGCACCCCCTTTTTAGCAGCAATTCATATATGCATCAAGAATGGCATTGTTGAGAGATACAACTCCACTCCCTGCAGCCACGCCAGAAATGATGTTACCCAGTGACAATGAGAAAAAGTATTTCCACTACTGAGCTCAGCAGAAACATTGGCTTTCCCTAGAGATTACACTTGTGTACACACTGTCTACTACACTGTGTGGTATGAGGGTCATCGGGAAGGTGGTGGTGTCACCACTTGAGCATTCTGGTTTGCTGTCCAACAGCTGCTAGAAAGCCATGGATTGCATGAACTGTCCTGGAGCATACTGTGTTTCTCAGGGACCACGGACCAGCTCAGCAGCTTTTGTACAGTTTTAATGAAGCCATAACACTCTTTTACCCAGAGAAGCCAGGTTGTGGAGTCACTCCATGGGGTTTTCCAGAATCTGTGTTATGCCCATTGCAAAGGTAGGCTGGGTCCTATCAAAAATTTTTCTCCAAATTTAATTAGAACTGACAGCCCATGTCAATTCTGGTTCGGCACAAATCCCATTCCTCTTCCAACTCTTCCTGAGCTTTTGGGGTGTGGGTGAGTGTGTGTCCATGCAGTGGGATTTAGGTCTATCTGCCAGGAAAAAGCCAGAGCAGGGGAAAGCCTTCTCCAGGCCAGTGGTGCCACCTAATGGGAAAATTCCCAGGGAATCAATTTCTCGGAAGTTAAGTCCTTAATTGGAGTGTTGCTAGGTGACGTAGAGATGGAAGTCGGTAGCTCTGATGCAAGCCTCTTTTTTTCTGCTGCTTTACGACCATCCCTCCGTCAGTCTATTCCCTTTTCCCCAGCGTCTGAGCCACACACATGAGACAGCCCCGGAAAATTCATTTTGCTTCCTGCTTAAATTCATTCTCAGCAATCCCTGAAGCTACTGAAACATTTCTTACCTTCCTGATGCTCAGAGTCTGTCTGGAGTGGAAATTATCCCAGATTTTTGGGTTATGAAGAGCCAAGCACAAAACAAGAGGGAATGAGGGTCTGCCAGGGAGAGGGACCTCCAGGGAGGGACCGGGACTCTGTGGGTTTTCTTGTTAGTTACGCATTTTGCAAATGAGAGGTGAGACAGGCTCTCTGCATTGTACCTCCACACGCTATTGCAGCTCAGCAGTATCTGGAATCAGATTGTGTCTCTGCAAAAGAAGCGATAATGTCTCAAAAGCAGTGCCTGACAAAAGTTCCCACATGGCAACCCCCTGCAGCTGCTTTGCATCATAAATAATCACAAGAGTGGGCAGGAATGAGCTGCAAAAGCCTGTCCCGGTCTCAAGGGATTATTTTATTCCCTGATTTTGTTGCCTTCCCAGCACCTACACCAATTTTCTCATGACAGTCTAGCTCACCACAGCACCCCTGCTGCCCTCAGTTTGCAGGAGTGTGCTACAGTGGTTAGAGCAGGGTCTTGGTCTTTCTCAGATCTCGGCTCAGCTCTGCCATCGATGAATCATAGGTTTTAAGCTGTCTGTCAGGCTGTCTTTATTACAGTTTCTCTGAGGCTGAAATGGTATTTCCAAGATCCTTCCCCATTTCTTCCTGGGATGAAGGTGTTCGCAAGGGCTGGCAGTTGTTATACATATCCAAAACCACCAAAGAAAATGATGTTATGTGATGTTGAAGCATAGTTTCTGCTGTTCTTGGGGAGAGGGCACAAGTAGAGGTATGGGGAGATCTAGTCCCGCTTTCAGCACCTCATTGAACTGAAACGCCACCATTAGAGGCAAGATGGCAGCTCACATAAGCCCTGTGCAATTTCATGGCTGAAGAAGGGACTAACATTTAGGGCAAAGGGGAGAAACTTGCAATTAAGCAGGCTCGAATCATTAATTCTAGCAGGGAGCTAAGCTCTGCTGGTAATGATGACTCTGCAGCTGTGGCTGGTCCTGCTCAGAGCCATGAATGCTGCCTGGCAGAGGTGGCTGGGCACCAGCAATTGTCCTCAGAACTCAGGGGATATCCAGTGACTTTTCTTTTCCTATCCTTTGCGTTGAACCCAAGAGATGCAGCAACCAGAAAGGGGTTCATCTGTAGGGGTGTTGTGGCTGGGAATCATAGAATGGTTAGAGCTGGAAGGAACCTTAAACATCATCCAGTTCCAACCCCCCTGCCCTGGGCAGGGATGCCTTCCACTAGACTGGGTTGCTCCAAGCCC
>RSEF01000002.1:158012495-158023816 GCA_003993805.1 Himantopus leucocephalus
ATCTTCAAGGTTCCTTCCAACCTAAACTGTTCTATGATTCTATGAACACTCAAAGGACTGGCAAGTTATAAGTCACTATGTCTGTGTATTATTGTGTAATTGCATACATCACTGCAGCCAGTGAAAAGAATCCAAAGGAAATGTAAGAATGACAAACATAAAATTATAGAATAGAATTGTCTAGGTTCAAAGGGACCTTTAAGATCATCAAGTCCAACCATCAACCTAACATTGCCCAAACCACCACTAAACCATGTCTCTGAGCACCACATCAACCCAACTTTTAAATACCTGCAGGGATGACGATTCCACCACTTCCCTGGACAGCCTGTTCCAATGCTTGATAACCCTTTTGGTGAAGAAATTTTTCCTAATATCATAGAATCATAGAATGGCTTAGGTATAGCCAACCAAAACCTCCCCTGGCGCAACTTGAGGCCACTTCCTCTTGTCCGATCACTTGTTACTTGGGAGAAGAGATTGACCCCTACCTTGCTACAACCTCCTTTCAGGTATTTGTAGAGAGCAATAAGGTCTTCCCGCAGCCTTCTTTTCTCCAGATTAAGCAACCCCAGCTCCCTCAGCTGCTCCTTATAAGAACTTGTTCTCTAGACCCCTCACCAGCTTCACTGACCTTCTCTGGACACTTCTAGCTCCAGGACTGTTGTCACTATCTTTAGCTACTTCATGAGCAGAGAAGAGTGTTAAGGGATGGTGTTTAATTCTGCATAGGCTTTGCAAATAGTAGCAGCTTGCAAAGCACAAAACAAAGGAATGCCTTCACCTGTTTTTGTACATGCGCCTCCGGTGGTTTAATCTCAGACCGCAATACGGAATTTTCTTTTTTTCCCTTCATTTCCAGGACTTTCTCCTCAGCCTAGGTAGCTGCTTCTTTAAACAAGTCCAGCATCTGCATGCATCAGAGCCCAGATTTTCAACAGATTTCATGCCTATTCAGACGTCACATTATTCAGAGGCTTTTCCTTCCCTCCTTTTTTCCCTTTTCCCCATGCAGTCCTACATGTTCAACTCACTAGAGGCTTCTGACCTCTCAAGGTGCTATTGAGCTAGTTGGTTTTTGATCCATACAGCATCATCTCTTACCAATCTAAATGCAAGCTTATCATTATGCAGAAAGAAAAAGATCTTCGACAATCATGGTCAAGGTTAGCTCTGGGAAAAAAAAAACCTACACCCCTATGCAAGTTACACCTGGGTGTGTGGTTTCTATACGTCATTCTTTCCAATTTTGTATGAAGCACTTTTTTGTTTAATAGAGCAAACGTACATAGAATAAAAGAGAATATATATATAATCAATATAAATTTATGCAGACCAAAGTATTGGCCTAAATTAAATGACAGTATTTCCCATTCTGAATTCATTCAGCCTAGACAAACAAAATACCGATATATGAAGAAAAAACCTTGTAAGATTGATAAAGACGGCAGAATGATGACTTTAAAGTGGATTTTCCTACTTTAAATGCATAGGTTACATTTTCTTTATGCAGTCTTTAAATAATTCATTAGTCCCCAAGACAGTTTTATTAAGTCTGTGAGTATTGCTATAGAATCCCAAGTAGCTGTAACTTCTCTGAAGCTTATGGGACCAGGCAGTTGGAATGCTAAAATACACTTAAAATGAAATAGTCATATATTTGTGCTGGGAGATTGTATTTTGTCAAACTATAGCTGCTTTTTATTCTCTGAGATCCTGGATACCAGATCATGAGCAATCTACAGAGCTGATCAGCAGAGATCAATCAAAATTCAGTCGCTTTTACCACTTCTTTTCTACCCAGCCAGGCAGCGGGTATCACTCACAAGGAAAGCATGGGTTGGTTTAGGCAGATCATCAAGTTTTTAATCTTTATTCTTTATATTTTTCAGCTAGGAAAAACGCAGGAGGCTCATCGGCAGAAGACAACTGTCAATAGTATCTGTAGCCTTCTAGTTGGAGAGTGGTTGCTTAAACTCGGAGGAGCTTCTGAATGAAAGTACAGTGAAAGTACAGAAAGTACAGTACAGTACAATAATTGCACCACAACAACAAGCAACACAATCTCCATTTACTTTTTGATCACTGGATATTGTGTACTTTTTGTTTCTAAAGTTCCCTCAGAAAGAAAGAGACCTCATATGTACCTTGTACAGTAAGCAGCACAAGAGGATACTTATATTCATGAGGCTTCAAGTTTCTACAACAACGAGGTGTGCAATCCCATTTTACACCGTGAATAAGATCAAATCCCAACACTGAAATCACTAACCCAGCAGCAGGTTGGGATCCAGATCTGAAAAAGCTAAAAAGGGAAATCATTATGTATTACGGGACACCCAATCAGTTTAGCAGGGACTGTTTGCCAAACTTCATCTATCCTAAAATTTACGTGACATCTAAAGAGATGCTCATCTGTCTTTGTTGTTTATTGATGCATCCTAAGTCTAACTTACCCACCAGTCTTTTAAACGTTCGAAATTTAATGAGAGGAACCTCATGCACAACACTAACGTCTGTATCTATAAAATAGCACTCGTGAGACAACGACAACTTTCCCCAGCACAGTAAGCAACTTCAGCTACCCAGATAGTCCCTGTCTCCTGTTTGAAAGGACCATCCTCTGCAAAACCCACTTAGTATTAGACTCAGGTCCACCCCTCTCACAAACCTATCACATTCCAGACCAGTTATCTCCCTTGACTGACACTATCAGGCACGGGAGTAAGTGACTTAACTCCGTATTCCCCCAAAAAGAAGAAATCGGTATGAAGCTGGGCACAAAGCAAGCTCTGCCACCGCATACATTAACCTGTGCCCAAGCAGAGGGCAACACTCCCTGGGTGGAGAGCTCAGCATTTCACCATAAATCTTATATTCACTTTTCCAACTGAAATGGATCAAAAAAGAAAAATTCTGAGCTTCATATCATTTTAGATGCTTATTGTCTCATTCCTTGGCTGTCTTTACACTTAGCAGAGAAAAAAAGGCAATTGTACAGTATGGTTCTCTTGATCTTTTCTAGAATCTCTGTTAGGAACACACAATTTATGATCTAAAGGCTGTTGACCCTACTAATTTGCTCCTACCACAATTTTCAACGAAACTGATACCCTCATTTACCAAGGAAAACCTCAGTTTTGCTTAATAATTCCACCTTGCCAAAAAATAATACTCCAACATGAGAAAGTTTGACAGAAGCAGCCAGCCTAGGTAGGGTATATAACCGGAAAAAAAATTGCAATAATAGTAATAATTTTTTAAATTGTTATAATGATGGCTGCAAGCCAGCATTTCAGGATCACAGACAGGTAGTACATCACTAGAGGAACACTGTAACTTGAATAAAGTGTCTGCAAAGATGGTAAAAGTAGAATTGCAGAGTATACTCTTGTGTGATTTATCAGCTGTTCTCCATTTGTATATTAAAAAGCTAAGAAAGTGGTTAGTATCCACTGCTAGAAGTCTTTAACTAGAGGCTTGAGAGGGGATTCAGCTGCAGATTAAGATATAGACGCATTGATATGTCCATGGTCACTAGGTATCCAAACTGCTGTTACTGTCACTGATGGGTGAACTCAATGGTGTTTAGGGAGTAATTCAGCTAAACCTAAACATGTGCTGTGCAATAGATTTGCCTAAACATAAGCACTTAATGTCATTTTAGCCCCCGGTTCCCACTTCAGAAGGACAACGTCTCCCGTAGGAGATACTGCCAATCATAGGGAAATGGCTTGATACCCAGCTGTACATCACAGGCATTGGATGCCTGTATGTGGGCATCCAAGTTGTAGTTGTTGAATGAATCCCTCTCTAAGAAGCACTGCATGTATCTGTTAGAGGTTCACTATCTATAATGGAAGCTTAGACACAAAATCCAAACGTAGACACAGGTATTGGGCACTAAAACTTTGACACCTTCATTTCAAACAGAATCTCATTCTGGATTTTTTAATAAAGAGAACTGCTGCTGCTTGCTGCGAATGCCCTTTCTCCTCACATCAACATATGAAATCTTCTGGATGCAATTGTTTGAAGTTAAAATGAACATCCAAATGACAGAAGTTATGCCTATGTGGAATTAATATTGACGCATCCACAAAAAATAAAATTCAGGTCTTCAAATCCTGCTCTCTCCATTTAATTCATCAGTAATGTGTTTGATAAAATAACTTCTTGACCGGTTGTTATGTCACATCACTTACCCCCGTGAACCGCTCCACTGATCCACTTCATTCATACTTTCATCTTTAGAATGTCCAAATACTCTTCCCAGAGTCCCTTGTGCAGCTTATCCTGAACCTTCATCCTGGATTTGTTTTTTTTTTTCCTACAATTCTTTTCTCTCCCCAAAATGTCATCCCCACCTGTATGCTGCATTCTACTACGTCTTCTCCAGTGCAGCACAAAAGAAGCCTATGCTGATATGGCCATACTTTTCTTCAGCTCCGATGGTCTACGTCCTTACCATCTCAGGTCCTCATTATACACCCAGTTTTTCCTTGGTGCTATATCAAATGCCTTTTCAACTCCTCCATAGCAGGAGAAGAGAAGAGACCTTAAGACAGAGAGCAAAACAAACAAAGGAGAAAAAATATTTCTTCTGAATCCTAAGGTACTTCTTGTCCTCCAATACAAGTCTCACTGTCTTTTTGGAAAGAACAAATTTATTCGCCCTTTAGCTCTTCTCAGCTGGATCAAGAAACAGTGAAGCTGTTTGTGGTACAAAAGTCAATGTCATTTTCAAATTGTAAACATCTTCTCTGCACTGTTGCTGTCTGGCACAAGCCAAGATGTATTGCTGACATAGAACAACAATCTTAAAAGCTTTGTTAATATTATCTTTTTCCTTTTTTTTTGCCATTTAAATGAATAATTTTATTTTGCTTGGGGTGTCTCAATGGAGATAAAAGAGATTATTTTGGTTAGCACTCTTCCTTTGGGACAGTGGTAATCTGAAGGGAGGAACTCATACTATGACATACTGAAAAGTAAAAACAAACCCTCAGTAGGCTCCTAAAATGCTTTATCGTGCCAGGATAGGTTATTCCAAAGTCCTGCACTCGTGCCATGAACCATATGTCCTTCTGTACTAACACAGCTATTATTGGTAAATCACTGATGATTATTATTTATTCTTAGCTGGAACTCTGATGCAATATAAACACAAACATGTTATCTGATCATATTTCTTTGAAAATTTATTTGCTTGTTTCTTGCAGATGGTTTGTTACTCTTCTGAAACACGATTTTCAGCCTGTTGAATTTTTGCATTTTCCTCTTGTCTGCTTGATTGCCTGGGGTTTTCAAGCATAGCAGATCGCCACAGTGAAATACGGTGTAAGAATATTTAAAGCAGCATTAAAAGGGTTAGCGAGAACGCCTTACTGCAATGCTTCGCAAACCAGCCATCTCATGCTAAAATTAATATCCTTCTCAATATAACCGAGTTAATTTGCCCAGATCTGGCTTCATTACTTTGGACACAATACACTGCATCCGACTTCTTTGCTATTGAGTTTTCATGCAATTGTTATCCATTCCAGCAGAAGGAACACTGTGCTGTGAATTGGGAGCCCAGACGTATCGGATCAGAAATCTTTGGCTAGCCAAAGTGATAAATGATGCTCCTTGGTGTCAGATCAATGGACACTTAAACAGCATGTAGCATTCTGCTCTATTCTTTGTTCGCTTGCCTTTGGAGGTAGTCTTGTTAAGTTTTTCCACGAAAAAATTTCCAGCACATTAAGAAAAAAGTCACATTTCCATAAACACATGTTCGGAATCCGTTTCATGAGCACATTTCTGGTGGAAAATACAATATAATTCATGCAAACTTCTCCTTCATACTTGCCTTCCAGTATGCCATTCATACGCCATTGCACCTCTCCAAATTTTAGAGAACTGGACTTCTTGCTCCTTTCTACTTCCCGACAAATAAGAACAGGAGATGCTGAGTCCAGCAGCAAGAAAATCTGAGGCCCAGTAGCAAAAGCAAACAAATAGAAAGCACACAATAAATTGTGGCTAAATCTCACAAGGGACCGATATCATCTTGACTCTTCTGCCAGGATGAAAAAGGACGATTACTACCTTTGGAGATAGGTAGATTAAGCCTGTGTTTAATATTAGAGGTAATCTTTTTAATTTCTTCTAAACTTTTTTCCCATCAAAATGACAGTTTATTTAGACAGCAAAAAAATTACTTCTCTTTTTCCCTTGAAAAGAAATAGGCAGCAAAATGAGTAATTTTTCCTCAAATTGCCTCCTAATCAATTTTTGGTTTAATTTTCTATTACTCCTGAAGAATCATCAAGGTTTGGAAAAAAGACTTATTTTTCATCCTGTTTTATTCCTTTCACTGAAAATACAGCACGTTTTCTAATGTACTAGCTCATTTACTATCTCATCTGCAAGTCAGTGTTTTAAAGAGTGTTGCAGCAGTCTTGACATGAGACATTGATAATCCTGAATTATGAAACAAAGACTTAATTGCATATAGATGGGTACTTCCTCAGTCAAGGGAAAGAAGCGACATTAAGCTATATGGATTTTTGCCTGGCTGGGAGGCAGCACCATTGCCATTTATCCCATCTCCAATGATTTTGCCATTTTTTCCTGGGCAAAGCATGCAAAATACCATTAATGTATGTTGTAACACAAGTTGTACCCAGGCTGTGTGCATCCAAAAAAAAAAAAATTATGGCCTTATCACCTCTGACTATCTACTTCCAGCAATTTCATTTTTCTCTGACATCATTCTGTTGAATCCACACTCTTCTCCAAAACTTCTCACTTATCCCTGGCATACATTTGTGGAATCAATGAATGATTCATATTCCAGGCTGTAATTTCCTGTTGATTTTTAGTGACTCATTTATATGCTAGCTCAGCACCACTTAAAACTAGGCTGAAATGGGCTTATATTTGTTCAATATTGGTTTGCAATTCATTTTCCGTAAAACCTTAAAAGGAGAAATGAATCACCCTATTAGCATTGAATTAGCGGTATTGGTGGGAAGGGATCAGGGAAAGTATTGTGGGTATTTGGATGGACCACTTGGTGGATAAGGAATTGGCTGGATGGCCACAGAGTTGTGGTTAACGGCTGGATGTCCGAGTGGCAACCAGTGATGAGTGGCATTCTTCAGGGGTCAATACTGGGACCAGTGCTGTTTAATATCTTTGTTGTCAACGTGGAGAGAGGGATTGAGTGCAACTTTAGCTTTTGCTGATGGCACCAAACTGCGTGGTGCTGCTCAGCCTGGAGACGAGAAGATTCTGGGGAGATCTTGTAGCCCCTTCCAATACCTAAAGGGGCTACAGAAAAACTGGGGAAGGACTCTTGATCAGGATGTGTAGGGATAGGATGAGGGGTAATGGTTTTAAACTGAAAGAGAGGAGATTTAGACTAGATGTTAGGACAAACTTCTTTAAGGATGCTGAGACACTGGAAGAGGTTTCCCAGAGAGGTGGTGGATGCCCTATCCCTGGAGGTGTTCGGGGTCAGGTTGGCTGGGACTTTGAGCAGCCTGGTCTAGTGGGAATTTTCCCTGCCCATGGCAGGGGGGTTGGAACTAGATGATCTTCAAGGTCCTTTCCAACACAAACCATTCTATGATTCTATGTTTCTATGACTTTTAGCCCCAGATATGATTTGCCCCACACTTGTACACTTTAATTTTTGACAATCATCTCCTGTCTCCCTTCCCAGTCTGTTCCCTTTGAGGCCAACCACTCTTGTTCTCCAATACTTATTTCACAGGAAGGATATGAGAGGTAACGGGAAGGTAATAGGCTCCTCAGTTTTGCAAAGAAAGATACAACAGATATTAGTTGTCTGAAAGTTGAATCAAGACAGAACCTGTCTAAAAATAAAAGCAAAATCATAGAATCATAGAAAAAGTCAAAGAATAAAACATTTGAAGAGTTGAGTTATGGTGCCCATTGTTTCTCTATCCTCGGAATTCAGTTACTCAAGTTTGAATATTTTACTAAGTGTTAAATTGTAGTTCAGAACTGAAAGAATGGAAGCAGTGTACTTGATACCTGTTTTTTGTTCTAAAGAAAACTGTTATCTAACAGGAGTTGACCACGCATAAAGTACAGGGCAAATCTAGGAGACAGGGTAAATCTAGCAGGAGACAGGGTAAATCTAGCAACGTTATAAGATCTCTCTATTTCTTCATTAATTTTTGAGTTTTTGAGTTCTTCTAATTTGCAAGATTTCAAAACACATTCCCTCATTCAAGTAAACCAAGACATATTTTACTCATAGTCATATCCATCGAATTTTTTTCCCTTCCAAATGGAGGATTCAAGCACCAAATAAGCCATTTATCTCCTTGCCTCAGTTTCCCTACTGCTAATATAATATAACATTACTTCTGCATCTCATTTTGAGGTTTGAATCATTAGTATTTGAAAAGCACATGAGTATCCCGCAGTGTAAGTTGACTGGTCGTGTCAAGCATCTTGCACTGCAACTGCTTTCTGGTTCATCACTGTTGCTTCACAAACTCTGTTTGTGCTCGGTAGATATGTGTTGTCCTTTAAAATAGCCTCATCAATAATAACGTTGTCCCATCCATCACGAAAATGCAGTCAGCTGAGTGGAGCAGTGCCCAGGTGCTGGTTGTTTTAACTCACAGATCAATATTTTACATCTATTAAGGTGAAGAAATGACCAAGAGCGTTTCCAACAGAAGGCACCGTGAAGTGATCTACACGGGTAGGGTGTTATTAACTTGCACTGCAATTAAAACAACTGAGATGGCCATTACTACTCCTCCCCCAGTGATCAAAAGTAGAAAAAGCCTCATAATTTGTGGCCATTATGAACACAATTAACACAAACAGGGCAATTTACCACCATGTCCAGCCCTGGCTGCTGCAGTTCCAGCAATTCTACAAAGCCTCAATTTCCCTCCTACAGTTTTGCCTCCTTCGAACATTTTTACATCCTCTTTAGCACTCAGGCTTTGTTGCTGCACTCATCCAAGCAGCTTCCACCCACCTCCCCAGAGCTGGATCCAATCTTACAGGGCCCCCAGAGAAAAGACAAAATTCTACGCAGCTGGTACTTACGTCATTGAGATGTGTGTCCCCGTAAGAAAGGGCAGAGTTAAGAATTAGGCTTAGAACTGGCTTTGCACATAGCTGATGGAGTATTTTCCAAGGTATAAGGTGTTATATAAAGGCCAGCCCTTTCATTGTGTTTCACCTTTTTTTTGTAAACAACCAAGAAAAAAGGATGCGATAGCAGCACAACAAAGCACGTCATTAATCTCTGGACCACTTTTCCCCCGTTCTTACCTCTTCTGTTTTACAAAAGAGGGCTTAATACAGAGAACAGAAAAGAAAATACCAGTGTAACAATCGCAGGTGCAAGGCAAAGGTTCAGTCTCTTTATTTTTCACTGTGAATTTACTGGGCTTTGTGTAAATCAATATGTTGTTCCCTTGGCACTTCAGTACATAGCAAGAGTAGATTTAAAAAAAAATAATAAAATACATATATATGCCTGCTGCACAATGCTCTGCAAAACTCTTAACTCTGAGCTGTGTGCCAGCAAAAGGGCTTGATATCAACAGAAAGGCCGACAACAAATCTTGTGGTGATCCCTCTGTGTGACAAGGTTGCAATGACCAAGGCAGCAAAGGGGAGAGCCAGGAACAACCTGACACCGCTGAGTTATGTCTGGAGATATTATCCCCAGCTGACTAGGAATGACCTGCTTGCTTCCCTGAACTTCACACAGAAAGGAAAAATCTTTTTTTTTTTTTCTCTTTCTGTTGACATTTGATATGATGCGTGTGGTCCTCTCTGTACCTCTACAAGAAACTGATGCATTCTCACCCAGCATCCTGCAGCCTATTTCTCTCTTTCCTTTCCCATGGGAAAATTTAAACTATTGAAACAGTGCTGTTTTATTTTCCATGGGAAACCTTCCCTCTCAGCAGCCCAGCAGGCCTTGTCAAAAATATTCTAGCATGGATATAGCCATCCCCTGTGTTAATGCTCTCCTTCAGAAAGTTGGTCTGTTTCCATCTTTGGATGGAAAAGCAAAGACTCTTTAAGGGTTAACACTCATCTTTGTTGATCCTTTTTGCTGGTGTTGACTCATTCCATGAGCTTTTTGCTTTAATGAGCCCTTTTTAGCTCTGCACTGAAACTGGAGATCTCTAGTCTCATTAGTTTGGCTAATTAACCATTCTCTTCTAACTGTCATCTGAGGTTCATCTAAGTACAGGAAACCTTGAGAAAATAACTAACAATTGCATTATCATGCAAACTCGTAGGTAGAAGTGAGCCAAGTTCCTGCTTAAAAATATGAGAACCTGTTAACTGTGTAGGCAGTACTGTATTCCACAGTGATTCAAGAATTGCTCAAGCGATCCCTCTCCATTTCCTAAAATGGGAGATTTTCAAAGGATACATACCAGCGTGCTCAGAGCTTGCATCAGCTTGCAGTTAGTGGGGAGAGCTGATCCTGACGAGAGATTTTCCAAAAGTATGTATC
The DNA here is from genome assembly GCA_003993805.1 of Himantopus leucocephalus. Taxonomy (NCBI): domain Eukaryota; kingdom Metazoa; phylum Chordata; class Aves; order Charadriiformes; family Recurvirostridae; genus Himantopus; species Himantopus leucocephalus. Next base: position 158,023,018 of record RSEF01000002.1, read on the forward strand.
TGACCATGCCTAGATGGACACCAGGTCTAGGACAGAACGTGGGTGACCAGCTCAGGTCTGGTGGCAGTCGATGCTTCTGTGCACTATGGCTGCGCTACGAAATGGAGCTGGGAAGTTCATGTGACATTGCTTTGCACTAGGTGGACTGCCTGGGGTCTGCTCCAAGAAGACATGTCTCCATTACAGCACACGTTGGATGCAGAATGGGAAAGAGGGTGGCAAAACAGTGATTCTCTCTGAGGAAGCAGGATGTAAGGGTAAAGAGGAAAAAACTTCTTCCACTGTCCCAGACAGCGCTCTGAGCCTCAGTTAACCCCCAGACTTCCCATGGGTGATTAAGTCATGCTCATTTAATCATCACTCCAGACTTCCTTCTTGGTCTTGGAAAGCAATTCATGGAATCAAAGCAGAACTTAGGGTACAATCGTACCGTCATACAACCAAGTCATCACATCCTAAGGCAAATTCTGAAATTTAGCCAGAATAATCATCTCTGTGCTCCACTGATTCCTTACGTTGACTGTCCATGGACTGTATGGGGATCTAGGGCACTCAGTTCAGACAAGACAAACACCCTCCATGGTCTCTGTGGTTTACCCAGGGGATATGGGTCTCNGTCATACAACCAAGTCATCACATCCTAAAGCAAATTCTGAAATTTAGCCAGAATAATCATCTCTGTGGTCCACTGATTCCTTACATTGACTGTCCATGGACTGCATGGGGATCTAGGGCACTCACTTCAGACAAGACAACCACCCTCCATGGTCTCTGTGGTTTACCCAGGGGATATGGGTCT
>RSEF01000002.1:158023916-158039456 GCA_003993805.1 Himantopus leucocephalus
AGGTCCCTTCCAACCTAAACCATTCTATGATTCTATATACTGGAGGATATCAAAGGCCTGTGGCTGCTCCCGAATGCGATATGGATGAAGGCACCCTTTGCAGAGGAGAGGGGAGTGTAGCCACATGAATTTTAGATGAGTTCTCTTGTGCCATTTTGCATCAGAGCCATGGAAAGAACAAACCCTGATCCTCTGTGATTTATCAGGACAAGCGTAACCCCAGAGGTGATAGAATAAGCCATCTTGTCTACAATGAATTAGCTGGCTTTCTGCTGCTCTTGAATCAACCATCCACTGTCTGTCCAGACACACTCTGCAGATGAATCTCCTTTTAATAATGTGGAGATAGTGCCAATCTCTTTCATATCATTTATCTCCCTTTACTTTGAGATTTCTTGAAAACGTGAGGAAGCCGTCTTTGGATCCATGGAGTCCTTCTCTAGCTCCATGTAGCTTAGCTTAGAAAAGTAGTACAGACAAATCTTGAAAAACTCAACTGGAATTAAACCCAAAGTGAGTGAGTAACTATTGTTGCAAATTCATCAACCAAATGATATTGCTTAAGAGCAACCATGAGAGTGGTCTTCATGTTTAGCTCAAGTAGAATGGAAGCAGGGATTTCAAGTCTTATCTCACGGTGTTTGTTTCTGGTCACTCTTCTAGTATCCGTCTCCTGTTCTGGAGGAAACTATCTTTAGACCTTGGCAACAGCCCTTGCTAGTTAACCTAACACAGGCAGTGAAAATTAATTAAGGGTCTATATATGTTTCCAACTGACTGGCCATGTTTGACCTTGTCTACTATAAATGCTGGTTGTGATATTTAGGTATTTCTTACAACATTGAGAAGAAGCCTGTGCCTTCCAGGGCAATCGCTGAAGACATCGGATTTTTGTAAACCATCATACCAATTATGTATGTGGATTATTCAAAGCGGTTCCCTCTGTCAGCTGGCAGTCATTTTAATGAGCTGATATGTATCGCAGTTATCACAAAAATGTAGAGTAAATTCCACAGAACAGATGAAGTTGTACAAACAAATACTGAGTTAAATACATGAATCAGAATCCAGATGTTTAGAATTTTTTGTGTACTTTTAGTCACATAATTCTGTGCTTCAGAATTGAATGAAATCAATTGTTAATGTTCTTCTCCCCAAACTAAAATGTATTAGGGAAGCTGTCATGAAGATAAGGCAATGAAATGCATCATCTAAATATTACCTGTGGATAGCTGCTTTCGAAGTAGCTAGGACACCCCTTCTTCCATCTCATTTCTTATGGTGGCAAGAAACTCACATTTAGACTTGTAAGAGACCAGATCTCAACTCCCTGAGGACATTTCACTTTCAAATCATTGCCAACACCTTCCTTCCTCTTTTTTTATCCAAAAGCTCCCAAAAGCAGACACTTAGGAAACTTTCCAGGGTGGATTCTTCCATTTCATTAGTAACAAAAGTTGTGACTTCCCAGAAGGTCCAGGTGTGACGTCTTCAAAGCTTAAGTGTGCATAAATTAACTGAAAAGGGCTTATTTCAGTTCTGTTTAACTTTCAGTTAGATGCCTCAAAGCTCCCTCCTAACAACTGTCTTGATGACAAGAGTAGCCTGTATTTCCTATGCCCAACGTCAGCCAGGAACAGAAATCTTCGAGAAAAGAGCAGACAAACATCGCTGGGAATAGCTTAGAAACAGCTGTTCTTGCCTTCAGGCCTGCACACTTAGGACTAAGTGACCTGGTTTACCCAGCCCTTCATTTTATGGTTTATATCCCTACGTCTGGTGATAATTGGTGCATTTCTAACTGTTATTTAAACTCAATTAAAGTCAATATTAGCTATTAATTACTTCTTGCCTTGTCTCAGCTATTGCATTTGTCAGTAGAAATAGCTAAAGTGGAGACAAATTATGCTAATTCTCTTGCGAAAGTGATTAGGCAGGGGTTTTGTTTTATTTTTATTATGTTTTAGGAGGATTGTTGGGGGTGTTTTTTGGTTTGTTGCCTTTTTTGTTCCAGGCACTGATCTTGCTGAACCTCTAAAACACTAACTTGGCATGCTGTCTTCAAACAGCTTTGCAAAGAGGATAAAGATGGAAATAAATAGACATATGGTGCACATGAGCCTAATTCATGCAAAGTTGCTCATCCCGGGCAGATGGAAATGGATGTTTGAGTACCTTGGTTAGAGAGCTGCCTTAAAACTTACCTTCTTTTTTATTTTCGCTTTGTCATCAGCTTGGCTAATGAGCAGCTCCGAGGCAACTTTTCTTGTTGCTCAGACTCTTGTGCAAATTAATTTTCCAGCCGTGTGTCCTCTTTGCCCCTCCTTTCCTGATCCATTTGCGAGTTTAGATGACAGACCGATTACTTTAATGGCAGCAAATGTAAAGTATGCCCAAGCTGTTCCCAGTGTTAATGCAGAAAAGGTTAGCCTGATCTAGGAGACATCTAGGAGAAAGGGGAAGGAGGGCCATAAATGTATCTGAGACTTCCCCACCACCCAGCGGGTTATTCCTTTAGCTCTTTCTCCACCATCAGTGGATCTGCAAAACTCACTCATGCTGATTTTTTTTTCCTCCTAGCACTTCTAGATATTCTGTCTGAAATTATGACTCTGTACACGGTACAGCTCATGTCAAATTTTAACCACCTGGAGCTTGGGGGAATTTGTCAGACACTCATCCCTCCTTTGTCTTCTTCTTTTGTCTTTTCTTTTTTTTCTTTCATCTTCTTTCCATTGCATCACTGATTCGTCAGACAGTGGCATTTTGATCTTCACATAAAGGTACAAAGTCAGTCAACAGACTCATACCAAACGCTCGTTTTATTTAGCACCTTTCCATTGGGAATCAAAATAAAAGACATTGGATCAAAGAGAGTGTTGCCAGTATCCTGGAGTACTCACTCCACCAAAACCCTCCTCTGTGAGTGTCAGCAAAACTGTGAATTCTCAGACCCCAAAGTAATTCAAGACTTGAGCAGGACTAGGTGGCATCTGGCTATTTAAATCCCTAAGAGTAATTCTTATTAGAACATTTTATAACCACAGACCACAGTAATTCAGATATCTGGCTAGTATTTTGAGGAACCAGAGTCTTCAAGGAGGAAAAATACTTTCCTATTCTAGTTATTGTTCATCTTTGCATGTATTTTCCTCTCTACAGAGGTGTAGAGGTGTTCGGTCATCAACCCGTGCAAACTAAGGTTTTCATCTTCCCTCCTCATGAAAAATAAACAGTCAAATTATTAATAAATCAATAAATGTGTTTGTGCAATATTGTATATTCAATGGTATATTAAAATAGAAGAATACTAAACCCTGATCAGTTCAGTGGAAAAGTCCCAACATTCACTGCTCATCACAGCGCTGCCTTTATCTTTTATTCTGCATAGCAGATGTCCTCACTCCAAAGCTGCTTGGATTTGTCATTGATAGGATTCTGGGCCTGTTTCTTTTCCTGTTTCTTTGTCTTCCCTTCGAAGTTCAGAGGAAAAGTGTTTGCTGTCAGCATCTGCGAAATGTGAGCACAGCTGGAATTTCCGCTACAAGGTGAGACAAAGCTAAGGAGCTTATAGAGCAGAGCGTGTGCGTGTCTCTGCTCTGCAAGGCAGACCGTATGGGACTGAGTTGGAAGAGGTTTATTCTTCAGCATTACAGCTCCACAACATTAGCTGGGCAATGAAGTCTATGTATAAATTCCCTCTATGTCTCAGTATCTTGGCTGGAAAGAGTGTGCATGAATATTTTAGAAGGAAGGGATTTTCTTTGCACTCAGCTCTTGGGTACCATCAGAGGAGACCATGTACCTTTTATGGGTCTCATAAAAATGGTCCGACCTATCTCAGAGCACTAGAGCTTGAGCTTAGAACAACTTTGTTTCAATGCTTCGTACGGAGGTAAGGGAAACCTCGAACTTCTCCGTGGTGTAATCCACCCTAGAGACTGCAAAACCAACACAGACCTGTTCAACACTGACCAAACGTCTGGGTTTAAGAGAGGCTATTAACCATCCCCCTGCTGTGCTTTTGTGACTGCATAAGAGGAATGCTCAACAGCTACAAACAGGACTGACATTTGCCTTTCTCTTCATGTATACATATATTGCACACTGGATTTGCTTTGGGTACTAATGGCTGAAAAGAGCACCAACCACCCTAGTCTGAGGCATCCATTTCTTCCCATGACTTCCCCTTTCCCCTTCCCCTCGTCTTCTTCTTGTGTTCTGCCAACCCCTTTCCCACACACCTGCAGCCAGAGATGGACAGTGGAGCTCAAAAGCTCCACTTTACATCAAGATATGCTTGATGGGGAGAGCAGGATCTGAGTTTTCAGGTGTTAAGAAGTGAATCTACTACTTTTTCTCCTGAACGTAGCTACTGCCTCCTGAAAACTGGAAGAGTCCTGGAGGAATCTGCACTCCTTCCTACCACTTTCCCTTATACCATGGTCCATCTTCTTCTGCCTTGTCCTATTCACAATCCTGCACCTGCTAGATCCTCTTGCATGTCTGTCTTCTCATCCTCCTCACTAAAATGGTGCAAACAATATCATTCTCTTCATTTTGAACCTCTCCGTTGAGAAAACACAGTGTAGTAAGCTGAAAGCTATTTTTCAGCCGATGTTTCAGCTCCTGAGAGCTGCGTATGTGAATGTTACCCAAATGGAAGAGGTCATGTCCAGGTCCAATAACAGGATGGAGGTTACCTTTTATGTAATCTCCAACAGCTGCTTTTCCAAGTACATTTGTTTTGAAGCTATTAGAGTTGCTTTTTGTGGTTGTGCTTGTTTACATATTTCCTCAGCTCCTTCCTCTCAGTGGGCATTGTTCCTGCCCCAAGATGCCTCCACTAATATCCATTCTTCTCCCTCATCAAAATCAAGCTTTCCAAGAAAGATTGAAAAGAAGCAACTCTACATTCACTGTAAACAACAGTCTTTCATAAAGATCTTTGTTTCCATGTCCTTTAGCTACCCATCACTTTGAACCTAATACTGCCTTGCGTCCTTTCTTTCAATTAATGTCCTTACCTTCTCAAACTGTCAAACTGTGAGTCTCACGCAGATCTCTTTCCACTTCTGGCAGCACTGGAGTTTGGAAAATGTGAAACACCGTAACACCCCTCAAACGTTCTTCAGGACATGGCTATTTTGCAACCATACTTGTTGTCTACACTTGCGGGATAAAAAGATGGATTCGTTCATCAGCTTAATAGTTCTAATGTTATGGAAAATATATATGCAAAGGGAAAAGAGACAGTTGTCTCCTCTACAAGTTGTTTTTTCTATTGTCCTATTACCATATTCATAAAGTTCTTGAGCTGCCACCTTCTTGCTGAAACTCCTCCCAACTACAGTACTGTGCATGGACTTCTGCATCACATAAAATCATAGAATCATAGAATTGTCTAGGTTGGAAGGGACCTTTAAGATCATCGAGTCCAACCATCAACCTAACACTACCAAAACCACCCCTAAACCATGATCCTCAGCACCAAGTCTACATGTCTTTAAAATACCTCCAGGGATGGCAAATCCACCACTTCCCTGGGCAGCTTGTTCCGATGCTTGACAACCCTTTCCATGAAGAAATTTTTGCTAATATCCAATCTAAACCTATGCCACAGGGCACCCAACACCTTAATTTTGAAATGACTGTAGCAGCTTCATCCCCATTTAACAGTAGAAGGAAGTAGATTCCCTTCCTCTTAGGGGAATTAGGTCTTTGGCCTTGCACCTTATGCTTGCTCCTTAGTCCCTCTAATAATTGGCGTGTCACGGGTTGGAAAGGAGATTACTCACTGCTGACCAAGGATGCAAAGACAGAATAAGCATTTCCAAGATATAGTGTGGAGAATGAGCAGAACTCTTTCGGCAAAGGACAGGGTAGACAGAAAAAAACCCCTCACAGACAATGGGAGATTTTCAATACAGCTCTGCAAGGACCTCTGTCATCCTCCTTAAAGCAGTCTTCTCTTCAGAGGCTGCAGGGTGGTTATTCTAGCAACAAGGTGCCTGCTCACTTGTCTGTTTTCTAAGGCAGCATCAAGAGTTTAGAGGGTGTGGGTAGGTCCAGCAATGAAAATGACAGTTAGTACTTAGAAAATTTTAAGGTTGGTCTTTACCTCAGATCAAGGCAAGTGGAGAGGGTAACCAAACCCTTGAAAAGGTACAATGAAACGCATACAGTAGGAAAACTTGACGCACTAGAAGTATCCGTGTGGCTTGGGAAAATTCAAGCTAATATGTGTAATTGAGCAACCAGGTCTAAAGGGAGGTGTCCCTGCCCATGGCAGGGGGGTTGGGACTTGATGATCTTCAAGGTCGCTTCCAACCTAAACCATTCTACGATTCTATGATTTCCTAGGGAAACAAATCTTTTCATCACGGATTTTCAAGGGCTCAGACACATGGCCAGTCTAACATGGATTCACATGGGGCTGTGTGCCGTTTTAGGAGATAAAGAGAGCCTAAGCGTTATGCCATTCCTCTAGCTTGAGGGTGCCTACATGGACAGTTCCTAAAGCCCAGATGATGCACAGCAAGTGGTTGTGCATAGTAACTTTAGCCTGTGCTTGAGCTTTGATCCTTAAAACAAGACGAGGGCAGGTTATGTGTGCAACTCTCCCTGGAGGTTTTGCAGATCAAACCATTTCAAAACCTTTTTATTCCCAACTCAAAAACCTTTGGATTCTTTCTGGTGATGCCTTTGGTTTGAGCAAACATACAAGCTTTGTCCTTTGAGTTGAAAACGTTCCCTCCCTTCCCAATCATTTGGCATAAGGTAGTATCCCAAGGTTATTATGACTTCTTTTTTTGGATAATAAATCAGAGAAAGCTCTTGCTGGAGAAACCCCTTTGTCTGCATACAATAAAACAAGGAGCTCTTGGCTGCCACTTGCCCTCTGGCATTTTTCGATGACAGAAAAGAAGGAAGAGAAATGAGTGCAACCTTTGGATTGAAGCAAGTCCCCAACCTCCATTGGAAGCTGCTTCCCGTTGCTCAACTTTTCAACTTTTGCCAGGGGGTGAATGTAACAGCTTGTTGCTTTTTTTTCCTGTTGGAGTCTTCCCTGGAGAACAGCTCATAGCTGCTTTTTGGAGTCCCTGGCTAAAAATAAATGCAGTTTGTAGAAGCAATTTGTATTCTGCTAACCCTGCTGCAGTGCTCTGTGCCCTCTCTGTCTAACCGGCTGGTTTTCCCTCTCAGCGCATTACACGCACCACATAGAGGAATAATCTCACACAATGCCGGAGCTACTACAGTTCATAATAACGGTGATGCATTATGTATAAAGCCAGTGCTGCACTCTTTGGAGTCGTGTTGCGAAATAATTGCAGTAATTCTCCATCACAGACAAGGTTAATTAGTGTTGCATCCCCTTCCACTTTTCCAATTTTCTTCTTCAGCGCCAGGAAAACAAACAGATTCCTGCGTGAATTAAAGGTATTTTGGTCCCCAGTGCAGCAAACAGTTTCCTAGAGCAGTCCAGCTTTGAATTGTTGGGATTATTCCTTGGACAGAGACTTTTCAGGGTCAGCTCCAGACCTAAGCAGAAGAAGAAACAGCCTAAGGAAGTAACACGGTCATTGTTTGCTGCCTGTTTTGTCTGTTGAAGTTTGCTATTGCTGCCGAGGGAGAAGCCAGGTAAATGGGATGGGTTTTGGTGGGATACCTTCTCTGACCAAGCTCTCTCCTATCTTTCCTCTCCCTACAGCAGCAGAAGCAACAAGCCCTGCTCTTCTGAACTCCCCATCTGCTGTCTGCCCTCCTCCTCCTCTATTTCCTTTTCTTTTCCCAAGACCGAAGCCAGAAGGTCCAAACAAATCTTTAGAAGGACAAAAAAGATCTATTTTTTTGTCACCAACATGAAACTACCCAGGTATCTTCCAGTCTGTCCTTAAGAAACCTTACCCTCTGCCTTGTGGGATCTTAAATGATTAACTGTTTGGGCAGGTCAACCACTTTAGGGAAAAGGGCTACATACAAACACAACAACAAAGCTCACTTGACCTGATATTTTCACCAAAATCAAATATCACAACAAGTCTTCCCTTTAAAATCTGCATTTTTAGCCCAAACTAAAGTGAAAACACAGCAGCTTCCACCACCTAATAACCAGTAAATTCATTCTGCATAGTTGCAGTCTCTTCCTAGTGCCACCAGTACGTGTAGGTGTGAATATGTCTGTCCCCATATTTCTTAGTAGAGGTATGACTTCAATTTAGGTATTTTCAGTGACTAATCACATCCCTGTTATATTCCAGGGTGGATTAAAGAGGGTGCTAAAGGCTTTATGATGCCTAGCATTACCCATATGATAGGCTGGCAGCCTCTGTTCTTCAACCCCAAATATCATTTTAATGGACCCCCTCACATGGATTATCTTGCACTGCTTCAGTTACCAAACACAGCGGAGGATTGGGCCATGCAACTGCATAAATGGAAGAGACACTGTGGTTTGGAGGTTGAAGTAAGGGGTTTTAACCAAGAACTTCAAATCCCATCTCCTGCACACACATATGCTGGGAAATTTAGACTTTAGCTGGAAAATTAGGGTTTTTTTCACTTCCCTCCTTCCTTCCTGGGATCAATATGAGAATATTGAGCTAAAGCAGGGAGGAGCTCAGTCATGATGGAAGTGGTGAGGATGTCATTACTTTAGATGAAGTCTGCTACTCAACGGCGGGGTGTATGAGCACGTGTGTGTGTTTTTCCCATAAGAGTTCCCAAACCCTCCAGATTTCTGTTTCCTCTTGTCCCACGGCACTGATGCCCACATGTACAGGGCCCACAGTGGGCACTGATGCCCACATGCCCACATTAGAGAGGGCATTGCAATATTTCCCCCCACAGTCCTTCTCAAAGTTAATCTTTTTATATCATTTGTGTCCATTAAATATATTGATTTCGTCCTGTATTGCCCCACCACCATTTTATTTTTTTTTTTAAATTTTACCCTGCAAGTCCTCCACGTCTCTGCCTTGAAGAGATATTTGCAGCCCTGATGGGAGAGCAGGAAGGGGAGTCAGACAGGCAACTTGCTAAGCACTTTGCTGAAGTGTTTATTATCACTGAAACTAGTCTTGCTCCTAATGAGTTCCCCTGCTATACATCTGAATGTCAGCCGTGCTTTCAGGGAACCAGGCTACCATCCATCACTGGTTAATCTCTCCTTAATGGGCAGCACGTGAGGAGCAGCCACCAGGAGAAGTGGGGTCATTAATGGGACAGCGGAGATGTAATGGGGGAGCCGAAGTGAAGGGCCTCATTAAGTGTATGGGCAGCCCAAGGAGAGAAGTTTTCTTAATATCACTGCTATCACGCTATCTGTCAAGGGTGCATCATCTCTCACAGAGTGAGGTTTCAAGCCACCCACATATGCCCAGGCATTGTGAGAAAAGCTTTTTTTTTTTTTGATAGCTGAGTATGTAAGAATATTTGTGCAGCCATAAAATAAAGGACTATTTTATAGCCTCTATTAATAAAAAGGCTGCACTTGAGAAAAAAGAGAGGACAGCAGATCATGCCAAATGGCTTGGCAAGCCCTGAGGCATTTCCAAGTGTGGTCACTGCGACACTTAGCTAAATTAGCAAGGGAAAGTTTCAAGCCGAGAGTTTTTCCTACTGCAGGTAAAGATTTACTGGGTGTTAAATACCTGCTCAACGCTGTGTCTCACTTTGGCTGGAAGCCATGCCTTTTATAGACCAAGGGAAGGAAAGGGATGATTCTGCCTCACCCTTTCCTCGCTGGATTTCCACACTCACCCTTTTGTCCAAGAGGAGAGGCTGAGGAAAAAACAGGGCTGTAAGGTGGTATCTCTGCATCGTGGCACCTGTATAAAAGTCTTGACCTTCCTGTTCCCCCCTTTTATCATTTTTTTTAGCCTGTGCAGAGGCGGAATTGTGCAAACCCTTCTCTCCCCAACCGGCTTTAGATGGTGCAACCTGTGCCTTGGGTGGGTTCAGTCAGCAGGTCTAAAATCTTCTTTTTGGGAGTCTGTGGCCGATGGTAAATTGAGTGGGCAGTTTTCATAAGCTAAATTTTTGTTCTCTTATGTTCATTTTTGCTCTGTGAGAAAAAAAAATGCCGGGTGTGTATGAGAGGAATTTAAAAAAATAAATTAAAAAAAAAAAAGGCAAAGCTACTGTGTATGTTACAGCAATTACCAGGCAACAGCTTCACTTCCACTGATGGTCCCAGTGGGTCTGTGTGGTTTGTTCTGATCCCCTGGGTGTTCATCTCTCCACTGAGAGGAAATACCCTTCTAGCCCTCCAATTCTTGGGCTCATTTTAATTCCCAAGCTTTGGCTCTGTCTTCACAATTCCTGGTTCTCCAGTGAGAAGTAAATTCTCCAAAGCCAGTTTCTTCCCTTCCTGATAATTTTACTTCTGTTTCTTTCTGACATATCCCCACTGAACAAAATAAACACGCGGGAAACAGGCCAGGGTATCATGTTCCTGTATTGTCCGAGGTGGTTCAAAATCTCGTCTCACTTCTTATTTTTATTCTTTTTTTATTTGGAGGTGATCTGATTAGTAAAGTGGCTTTTCTTCTTCATGGCACTACTTATTGTGTCTGGGACCACAACCAGGGCCAACACTCAGGCAAGAAAAGGAAGCAAGGGCATTTGACATTATCTCACTGGCCAAACAACAACACCAGCCTTCTACTGAAAAAAGATTAAACCAATAAACAAAGTCTTTTGTCCATAGAAAGAGCAACTATTTAAGTATAATGAATGTAATGGAGTTAATAGTCAAAGTCATTGCTGCGTGTAGGCATCCTGTGGATCTGGGTTACTTCCAGCAGAAGTGTTCACCTTGGTGAGAGATGTCATTAAGCCATCAGCCTCATGAATGCACAAGAGGACATTGACACTGCTAATTAAGTTTGGATATCAGCCCATTCTTCAGTCCACTTCTGCCTGTGCTTACATTGGTATGCAGAAGCTCACGGTCAGATAATGTCTTAGCCAGATCTCTGGAGCTCTTTGAAGGTGGGAAGTCTGAGCACATTCAACTTCTCCCACAGGTTAAGTTCTCATTGAACCTGCGTGCATAAATCAGGGCCAGCTTTGACCCAGTCAGCCAACAAATCTCAGCTCTTCCAAAGCATATGTTGAGCTATTCCTAGGCATAGTGTCGACACGTTGAGCACAAAATACAGACACTCGAGATATATGCACGGAGAACATATAGGACATAGGGCTTAGTTTACCTCATTCCACCTTGAGCCTGTTCTTCGCCATATACTGCAATGACACTCAGCAGCACAAAGTGAGTGAACAGAGTTGCTGCAACGTGTTGGTTGTTATTTTTGGTACTTTTTCAGCCCACTAGGTGCATGAGGGTTTAGCACTTGGGTGACTTCTTTTTCGAAGAAGAAAGATTTGTGTAAGAGATAGACCTGCATTTGTGCTTGCGAAACCTCACAAAATTACTGCATTGCTTTCTCCCAAAACATTTTATCCAGAATTAACCAAAAGATTCATGGGATATTGCTTGGTAGACACAAAAAACATCACTAGATACATTTTGTCATATTTTTAAATGCGAAGGGAAATTAAACAGATTATGTAAACTCTTTTAAAGCCTTTGGAAGAAAAACTTGTGTGTGCGTGTACCGGAGTATGGCCTTTTGAATCAGACCCGGCTAAAACACTCATTTTGAGAAAATGCAAACAAGAAAGAGTTTCTAAATGGATATGACCAGGTTGAGATGTGTTCCGTTTTCCGTCTTCCACCAGCTTATACAGACAAGTCTCTATCCCAGTGAGCCTTGTGACTGGAGTAGCAGAAGGTGATACAGGTTTGTACCAATGCAGATGGGCAAAGCTGAGAGGAAGCAACCCAGCTCAGAGTTTCCATGGTGGCACCGTTCAAAATCATTGAAGATGTGGTTAAAAGTGAGGCAATGCTGCTGGAGCAGCATGAAAGCCTGGGTTTGGAGTAAGCAAGGCTTCAGGACATGATTGGACATGTAGGACTAGCTCTGGGAGGATGGGGCATCACTTGGGTTCCGTAAATGGATCCAGCCAAATGGTACTTAGGGGACAAGGGACAAGAAGTGACGTTAGAGCTAACTCCCTCTGTGGCTGGGCATCTGCAGACCTGAGGGCTCTTGCTGGCCATTTACTCTCCTTGACAGAAAGAAATGGTCTCAGTTGCAAACTGTCACTTCACATTAAAGCAACTTCCTTCTGCTTCTTTGAGTGCCAGAGAAAGAAACAAAGAAAAATAAATCAGAGAATTGACTAAACACGCCTCTGGGTCATTGATAACAACCTTTCATTAACAAGGGCCAGCTGGCTAGAAAATTAGGCCCTTCCCATTACTATCTGGAGGAAAGAGCAGATCCATTTGTTACCGCTCTTTCCAGTACAGTGGGTCCCCATGTAACAGGCTGGAGGCAGGAAGGTGTTGGATTGATGTGTTTCCATGCAGCCTCCCTGTGGATTTCCAATAGACCTTCTGTTTGCAAAACTCATGGCAGTTTGACATCTGGATTAAATTCCTGCTGTGCTGTGGGTGGACAGCAGCCTCAGAGGACTGAGCTGATAGCCATGGAGAAAGCAAATGCTCTCACCTGTGTACGTGAAGGTTAAAACGAGCTACAAACCATCAGCTGAGGTTGCCCTCATCCTTATTCAGCTGTTCAATCATACTGAACAGGAGGGGATGCTCCTGCTGTGCCAGTACTTAAAAGTGCTTCAGAGTATTTCAAAAGCGCTATTATGTCTAGTCTTTACTGTAGACTCAACTTATAAATGAAAAGCTTCTCCTAATTTGACTTAGGTTTATATACACAGACCCAGATGTTGCCAGGCTGAATTTTATCTGCATTTCAATATGGTATTTTTTTTTGCTCAGCTCTGAGCTTTCTGTCCCAAAGAAGAGGTGGAATTTAAGCTTGCCTTCATTTCAAAGAGAAGGTAAAATAACTCCTTGTGATCATCTGTATGCTGGAGACCCTTATCTTGTTGCACACCTTAACTTCTGATAGCATTGCTCTATTACTAATGAACACATTCTCCTAGTGCATGGATGTTTTTCCTCACTGGCTCAAGGTAAACACCCATGAACTAGTCATAGGTACACAATGTCAGCTCAATTTGAAGCAAGGATTTAGCCAATGCACACGTGCAGTACACAGTGCGGGGTAGCTCAGGTCAGGGGAGCTTCAAATTGATATGGCTCTCTTGAACCTGCAAATGGAGCCAGTCCTTCAGATCTGTACTGCAGAGACCGCATTGACCAAGCTTTTCATGCATGCAAAAAGAAGAATCCTCATCGTTCCACCAGAGCCTGATGTTGGCGTCCACAGAAAAGGGGAGCCCTTTGAGTCACTGGAAGAACTTGACTGCGTTGCCTTAGACCCCTCAGACTCACTGTCAAAGAAATACTGACTAAACGTACCCAGGCTATCTTCTTTGTCTGGAAGAGCAATGCCTCAAAATAACAGGCAAACCTTCCCCCCTTCTGAGACTCTGCTTTTTCTCCCAGCCTTTTTCATTCTTACCTGATTTTTACAGTCTCTGGGACATGGACCAGATTGTCTCTGGGCCTCAGTCATGGGCTTCTTCTGCCTAGACCTCAGTCTCAGCAACGTGCTTGTGAAATTCCGACATTAAATGGCAGCCACTAGGCATGGGCAGAAGGAGCAAGTTGCAAATAAAAGCAAGATTTTATTGTGCAGAGTGATTTTACTCTGTAGAGTGAGTTATTTAATTAATATTTGGAAAATGCTTCAAGATTCCATCAATTAATGGAATGAGGATGTACAAATTATCTATAATTATTATTACCTCCATAATCAAGGAACACATTTTCTCTCTCTTTCTGAGACATTCGGGTAACAAGCTAATGAGGGGATTCCACTTCAGTAGGTGTGCTGAGTTTTAGCGCTCAATTTTGCCAGGTGAGTGATAAACAGCTTTGAAATATTCCTCACTCTCTTGGCCGTAAGCCTTTTAACGGTTTCAATTTTTTACAAACCATAGACCCTGCATTACAGTCACCACTACAGTCAGCTTAACTCCTTGTGCTGCTTAATACACTATAAAATGTCTCTACTAAAGAACATTTCCATGGAAACAGTCCATTAAAAATGAATTTTATATCTTATGTTTTCTATAAATGGGCAGCTCGCTTAATGGCCTTTTACTATTGCACTTTGCCAGAACGGCTTCAAATTTAACCGTATTTAATTCTTTTATAATTTGAAACAGCACATTTTTTTTTATTGCCATTACAAAACTTCGGCTCGGTTCAATGGGCTCTGGTGTATTCCTGAGAGCAAAGGAGGTGAAAATAAGGAATCATGTCCCACATACAAACAACCTAAACACATCTATAACGAAGTGGGATCTCTCTGCTGATTTAAGGACTTCAGAGTGTGCCCAAGTCTGTGTACTCAACCTCAAATCCACCACAGTTCTTATTTCACCATAAAGCGCAGAGAGATGCTGTTCACCAGAATGTGTGACTAGACTGGTCTGAAATACTTCTGTCTTCTTCTCTTGTTGGGATGATTTGCCAAAGGGAAGTTTTAGGCTGCCTTTATCTTAACCTGTTGAAACCCTCCTGAAATAAAGAGGAAGTAAATTTGCAATGGAAACCAGAATCTTCTTCCACTGCAAGAAAAAAACAAACAAACAAACAAAATAAATGGGACAAATTTGCTGTTGTCTGGACTCTTCAGGAAGGGAAATATCTCTCTGTGGCTTGTACATTTTATCAGTACTCGCCCAAGGGAAGTCTTGGCCAGTGCTGCATCTGTGGTTCCATTTCCAGAGGGCTCTGGAGCTTAGAGAAGTTACTGCACCATTATAGGTTAGTAATCATCAACTAACAACCAACATCATCATCTCCTTAAGACAATTACTAGTTGAGTTAGCTTTACCTGAGCTGTTATTCACCAAAATCTCCCTAAACTTGTTGCCTTTTCCCAACTGGATTTTTTTTTTTCTCCAGGGTTGAGGATTTTGCGCTTGTGTTGAGAAGTCCACCTTGTCCATGTGGAAATCTTTGCTATGTCGATTTGCGTGTGGGCCATACATGTTAGTCCATACCCAGTCCCTCTGATGCCTTCCAGAAGTGCAAGACTCGGGACACACAGGAGGCCACAGACACAACTCCGGCCACACGAAGTTTAGCTCTAGAAGAGGATCCCATTTCCTTGCTTGTGCTCCAGCCCCATGACCAGCTTGATCACCTCCACGGATTTCCTCCAGTCCATCAATGGATTTTCCCACCCTAAGCAAAAAAAAAATCTCACAGAGAAGGAAAACTGCCAAATCTCTGAAGAATCCCCAGTGCACACAGCCAGTAAATAGGCTGCTCTGTGCTCCTGTCTCCTTTCCTGTGTCCTTTAACCACTGTGGCTTGGATTTCTATCGGGAAACCCTATCATAAAGCTGAACGTGGCTTAAACGGCAGCTGTGCAGCTCCAGTGTCATGTTGTTTGCAGTAACTGTTCAAGAGACAGGGATGAATGGGCTGCCGTAGATCTGAATTCGTATAACGAATTTCCCTGGGAG
>RSEF01000002.1:158039466-158053192 GCA_003993805.1 Himantopus leucocephalus
TTGGACACCTCCAGGGATGGGGCATTTACATCAGTCCAACTACATCCAGAATCAAGTCACATCTTGTGAGCTGAGGAAGTTCAATTTGAAAACCAGCTCAGATCATTTTGTACCATGTGTTCCCTTATACATATATCCTTAGCTTGAGGACAATATCAGCTCCTTTAAAACCAGAGAACAATATCAGCTCCAGGAAAATAGGCTCAGGGTTTTTCCATCTTTTTTTTTTTTTTTGATGGAGGGTTTTTTGTTGTTGTTTGCTTGTTTGTTTTGCAACTGTGGGAAATTAGCTGNTGGAGGGTTTTTTGTTGTTGTTTGCTTGTTTGTTTTGCAACTGTGGGAAATTAGCTGCCTCCCAAGGTGGTCCTAGGAAAAGAAAATGCTGTGACAGACCACACAGAGTAACTTTAGTTTCAACGGTGAACGACTGTTCTGAGATATTCTCAAGATGCCTGGTGAAGGCCAAGCAGCTCTGGCACTGGCTTAGTATGAAGCACTGCAGGGAAAAATGACCTTCTAGAAACGGCAACCTTGTGAAAGGATCTCTCTGCTAGAAAATTTCCATGGTTCGCATCAGGCTTGATGTTAGTCAGTCATGGGTCAACAAATACACAGTCCTTTTGAAAGCAAATGGGCTACACTTAAAATGCTGGGCTGGAAAGGTTGGGGACTGATTCTGTCCTGAGTCGAGATGGGGAGAAGCAAAGCTCCCCATCCAGAACTGACCTCTCTTCTCGGCTCGGCTCCCTTCTTATGCTGGATAAGTCATGCCTCAGTGGAAGACCATGCTGTGACTTTCATGGCCCATTCAGACATTTGATGCTTTATTTTCTGTTACCTACTAGGGAATGGCACAGATGAAAAAAAATAATGGTGGTGATTTGCTCCCCTTAAATAATGGTGGTGATTTGCTCACAGACCACTGGCCATTCCGGAATAAAGATGGGATTTTGTTCATGGTTAAGACACCTACATGTGTACAATCTCCTCTTTCCGCTTTTATGCAGGAATGCGATGTGTTTTTTCACACTTGTAGTATTTATTTCTTGTTCTTACATCTATGGAAGCCAAAGTAGCATGGTAAAGTTTGCATTCCCATGGTCTTTTCAGTAGCAGGATCAAAAATAAGCTTCAGAAGTTGCATTCACACTATGCATGGACACTGGCTTGGTAGACCTGAGATGTCCAGACAATTTAAGCAATGTCAAAGAAGCATCCTGACTTGTGAGGCTGGCCAGTACCACTGGAGACAGAATCAATCACAGTGTAATGAAGCATTCAAGCCCTCAGTTGTTACAAAATAAGACTCAAAACACAGTGTTTACTCCACTAAAGTGCAGCTCTGTGCAGCTCACATAAATCCGAACTACTAAATCTTTTGAAGTGATTAGTTCTGACTGTGCTTTCAGATTTCTACCAAAGATCAGGGATCAATGATCAGAGTATCAATGACAACGTCAGCTTGTCCACATTTTCTGGGCATCCAAGGGTTGACTTGGACTTGGGAGCACTTTTGTGTTAGCTGGCTTGTTCCTTCTCCCATGCTCAGCTCACAGAGATGTTAGGGCATATTCAGAGGATGTAAGAGAGGAGTCTAGTAGTTGCTCAGAGCACCAAATGCATCCAGAGGTTGAGGTATTAATCACTCCTTCTGTCTAATGTTTTGCTTAATACAGTATAAAAAGAAAAAAGATAAATAATATAATGAATACTCTTTTCTTTTCCTCCTCATTCCTTCCTGAAAGGGAAGACTCTCCAGTCTACTCTGTGCCAGCAGAGTGCCTTGTGAGAACAAACAACATGTAATCATGTAACAAGAGAAGGGAGCAATGCACTGCCTTCTGCCTGGATTGCCAGCAATTTGCCTGGGGAAGTTGTTTGCTTATTTACTTGAATACTTGATTACTTGAGTAGTGTCCTTCCAATGCTGGCAGAATTGCCAGGAAGGAGATGGCACTCCTACCATGGAACAGATGATCAGCCCTTTTAACCTAATTGTTTCTGTCAGTGGCAGGGTTGGTGACCTCCCAGAGCACAGGTAACATCAACTTTTTTGCAACTTCTTTGTGAGTTTCCTTAGTGTGACATTTCTGCTGCATCCCAATTGAGGTAGCTGGTTAACTCATAATTTCTTTTTCTCGACTAGCATAGCTGCTGAGTTATGTTTATTCATGTCAAACTCTCATCTTTTTTTTCTTTTTTCCTACTTTTCTATCGCCTAGTCCTAGCCTTCCTAAGCAATTTAACTGAAAAATGTCTCATGAGAAAGCTCGTTTATTGACGACAGACAGTAAGGCCACGTGAGAAGGAAATACGGCAGCCTGGAAAATCAACAACAACAAAAAAATCAACTAAATAGATAATCCCTTCCAAAAACCCGGCAAATAATTATTTAAAAGAACATATCCAACAAAACCTTTAACCAAACCAGCCTACCACCCAACAAACAAGGACAATTAGCAAAACTGCAACGCATTAGCCAGAGAGAAGGAAAAACACTATGAGGTTTCATTTGCTGATCTTCAGGCATAGGGATGCTGGGCATGGTGTAACACCAGGCAGAAGAAATATGAGCTTTTATGTGCAAAAAGACAGCAGTAGATGAGAAAGCAGCTCCTCTGATGGATTTCCTGATTGCACTGAGCCCCCCAGAATGTAAAGATAGGTATTTTTATTGTTTTGTCCACTATCTTGGCCAGAGATTTAATGGATATCATTTACAGAGATGATAGGATATTTAATTTCCAGCACAGGTTTCTTTCAACTCACTCTTTTCTTCTTTTAACTTTAGCTTATAACTAATCTTCACCATCAATACCAGTATATAGAAGAGCTCTTTCTACACTTGGTCAATGAAAAAAAAAGCCCAATAATGAGCTTTAGGCAACGTTAAAGAATCTCAATGATTCTCCAGCAAAAGTCCTGTCTCCTGAAGTCTTAAGGTCAATGGCTGAAGGCTATGTGACACTTCGAGAGATGCTTTTCTAACCTGGATTCCTCAGGAAACAAACTTAGGCAGTTCTTTTGCACGTGTGTGCAACCATACAAATAACAATTTGCCCAGTTGTCACTTGTATCTGACAAGGAGACAGAATTTCAAAATTATATTGATTTCTTCCACTGTAAAAATTGTTTTCAAGTGAGCACAACCCTTATTAGATTTCAGAGGGGCCATCACATTCCTTTGTGTTGACTCAAAACTGCACTGGAAATCAGTGCACTGCTGCTCATTGACCATCATAAAATTAAATAGCAGCTAGAATACATCAAGGAAAATTAAAAAGGTGTTAAATATTGTCTGTATACATTATCAAAGACTTTCAGTATGTCCAAGCACTTGAAAATGAGGAATAGAAAACAGATAAAGGATATGAAAAAAAAGACGCTTTGTTGTCCCCATTTCAATGATAGGCAGAAAAGATGAAGAACTGTTATGTGATTTTTCTAAGGTTATATACTGACAGTCAATGTGACAACCATCCTGAAATTTCTTAACAACCAGTATAAAGTACGAGCCTTTTTTTTTTTTTCTCACTTATGGATCTAGCTTTCCGTTCCAAATGGGTTTCTCTGAATGAATTACAGATCTAGCTAGCATGTTGCCATATAACTCCTAAATCTGGTTGTACATTTTGAAGAAGTAGGTTCCTTTAGCAGCTTGTACACCTCTTCTGAGAGATGAGAGAGAAGAAAAAAAAATAATCTTCCCTTTCCCCTCATTTCGAATTCTGTGGGGGTCTGAGCTGAAGACTCCAGGAACTTCATGCCTGTGTTTGCCAAGAAGGAAAGCAAAGCACAGCTAGCGGCAGAATTTTCTTTTTGTGTTCAGCTAACAGGCACTTGATTTGATCATTTCCTACGCTTAGCTTTGGTAGGGAAAGGATGTCTCAAACAGCACAGGCTTCCAGCAACACCAGTTCAAGCCCCAGGTCTCCTAATACCACCTTGGTTTGGATTGGATTGGGATCTAGCTCAATAGCCCAGCAAACATCCTCATCCCAGCTGCCTTGCTCATCACGCCGAATTTGAGCTACAGCCACTTGATATCCCACAGCATGGACAGTCCGTGCATGGGTTATGCAATATGATAGGCTGACACCTCCAAATGGAGATGTATCCACACCTCTATTTTCCACTGCCTAAGAACCAAAGGAATGGCAGCGGGTTTTATCTTCACCAGAGGCAAAGAAGGATGCAGAAAAACTATAATGTGATCGATATTCAGGGAGCAGAGAAGGGACAATGGACAGTTATGAATACATGGTGCTCTGTGTACTGATTGCTAGGCTGCTGCCTCTAATAAATATTCTACTCAAAACTCTCTGTCAGCTAAGCTGTTACCAACTGGAAATGCCAAATACAAAGGCCGCTGTTTTTTTCAGCATTAGCACAGGAGTAGCAATGCTGGAGCAGAACAGAGCCAGGCAGAGTTTCCCTGGAGAGGGGGAAAGAAAAATCAAAATTATGCTGCTTCACTTTTCAGTCTTTCAGACTGGAGCAGATAACTGAGGATGGAGACCTCGAGGGCTGTTTTTATTAGGAGGGGAAACGCAGCATCTCAGTGCTGTATCGCCCACACACTTTGGGTGAGGGATGCCTTGTTGTGTGTCGGGTGGTCCAAACCAGCTTTATCACTTGGGAGATTTAATAGTCTTAACTGATATTTCTCAAGCACGCAATAGATTTGCAACATGGGGACGTGTTACACAAATGTAGAACACCAAAACATATTATTAGTGATACATTTAATGATAAACTGTCTCCTCAGCTGAATCAACCTCTCTGCTGAATCCCTTTTTCATTGGATAATCTGGAAATGTTTTCAGTTACTATAAGACAGAGCTTGCTTGTGTAACCTGAATGCTGTTGCACTCTTCACTCCATTGCTTTCTGGGAAACAAAATGAAAGGCATTATTAATAATAATAATAACCAAAAAAATACTTTTTTCTAGGCCCTCCCAAGGTAGAATGACCTCTTTGAGAAAATGTGTTTGTTAAAGTCCAGGTTCAGGTACTTGGTATCACACGATATTGAGGTGGCATAACCATACTTACATGTTTATTTTTGCCCAAGGTCCTTCGATCGAAATTTCNGGCTTATTTTTGCCCAAGGTCCTTCAATCGATATTTTTATTTTATGTCTAAGAGAACACACGTCTGGTTTTTGGCTGCTTCCCTCCCTTCCAGTTTCCTGCAGAAAAAAAAAAAAGGGGCATTTTTTTATACCATATTATGTTCTTCTAGATTTATAACAAGTCTTATTTTGTCAGCAAAGTATAAGAAGCAAGCACATTTTGCAGATGGTGTAATTTGAGGAATGCCTCTCAATTCCTTCTTCAGTGTGTAAGATCTTCTCTGAAGCAGACTGTCCCACTCCCACTCTTGGATTTCAAGAAGGTTTAGTCTTATTATTACACTTGCTAACAGAAAACAGAGGAACGGATTTTTTGATCATTGAAAAAAACAAGTCCCATGAAAATGTAAACATTTAGATAACTCACACTCATTTCAGTGACATTTTCCATTTTGTTATGAAAAACATTTCAACCAGCAATTTAATGAAGATTTTGGCAGCTTGTTTTTACTTTTAAAAAGCTGTACATTTTCACTTCTCTTTGAGAGGCTGATTTTCTCACTTTTTAAGTTCATGCTGTCTGTCTTTTTGCCATGGAAATTCAAGAAAAGAGAAGTGGAATTGAAGTGGGTTTTATTATATTTTCCCAATGCTGCTTCTTTCATTTCCATTCATTTTTCAAGGAGAAGGACAAGGGTTAATTAAAAAATTAAGACAAAATGACTACCATAACTATGAATTAAATGCTTTTTTTTTTACCCTCTGAAAAAGCTAAACTACTAGATACTTCAATGGAAGTCTTCCTCTATTTGCTTGTTCATAAGCAAACTCGTAAGGAAACTAAACTTAAACTATTCATGATCACCTGGCATGTGTATTTACTTCTTTGTATTCCATTTTTTCTTTCCTCCTTGTTCATGTGTTCTACCTTAATAAGCTCTACAAGCAGCAGACAATTTCAACCTAATTTGTCAGGAGGGTNGGAGGGAGAATTATTAAAATACTCCTAACTTTCGGTGAGATGTGTGGTTTGAAGAATTATAGAATTATAGAGTGGTTAGAGTTGGAAGGGACCTTAAAGATCATCCAGTTCCAATCCCCCTGCCATGGGCAGGGACACCTCCCACCAGACCAGGTTGCTCAAAGCCCCAGCCAACCTGGCCTTGAACACCTCCAGGGATGGGGCAACCACAGCTTCTCTGGGCAACCTCTTCCAGTGCCTCACCACCCTCATAGGAGAAAGGAGAAAAGAGAGAGGTGTGAGCTGGGTCACACTTTCACAACCCTGACTTGATATCAGAGTATCCACATTGGCGCTAAATGCCAAGACATATATCCTCAGGAAACCAAGAGTGGGTTTGTCTGATTTAGGGTGCATGTTTCTTACAAACGTGTTTCCATCTGAAAAAATCACTGAAGGCTCCTTGCTCCATTTCTGGAGACCAAGGCAATGGAGTCAGTGAAATCTGGGACATAATCTCCCCTCAACACCTCCACTGGGTGAGACAAACAATGTCCTACACTCTGTTGACTCCATGACTCTGCTCTCTGGAGTTTATTAAAATAGGGAGCTCAGCGCTAAGGTATGAAGTTAGGTGATAGAAACCCCAACCCTGGGCGAGTTTGGCTGCCTTTGCAACTGGTTTGTTCCTTTCCTTTTGGAGACACTGCAGGAAACTGATTACATCAGGGATTCCTAGAGGTAACTCCTACTTCAAAAGCGCGTGCTTTCTAGCAAAACATCTAAACAAACCTCCTCTCTATGACTAACACATTTCTGGAATTACGTCTTTCAGCAGTTCCTTTACTGTTTTGTCCCTTGACTGAAGGTAAAGAGAAGCAATTCAGCCCCTTCCTCTTCCAAGCCTTCGTCTTCTCTGACTCACCACAACGAAGAAGTTTTGGCATCAGAGTCCATCCCCCCTGGAAATGGAGCAGTGTCGCAGATGCGGGCTGCCTTTGGAAGTGAGTCAAGTGGGAGTAGGAGGCATGTGATTGTTAAAATATAATAAGAGAGACACTCCCAATTAGTAGGTAGCCCACTCTGCAATCAGCTGTGATGGGAACAGAGGAACAGGAAGCAGTGTCAGAGAGATGATGCAGCAGAAGTGGTTATTCCTACCTGTGCACCTCTGCAGCTAATTAAACCCACAGTTCCCATTATGTGGCATTATCATATGAATGATGCGGAAAAAGAAAATTGTAAGGGCGAGCTGGCTTCACAATGGGAACTCCTTCAGCTGTCATCAGTTCATCGGCACTGACAGATGTCCAGAAAAAGGTGGAGGAGAGGAGTGAAAATCCTGACAGCTCCTCCAGCCAGCCCTGCTTCTGCCCTAATACGATGTATAGATGTCTGGAGTCATAATGACCCTCTAATTAGACTTTTGTGTATCATTCTTCTCTTGGAAATCTCAGCAAGAGTTATGTCAAGCAGCGTTATGTCATCTTACATAGCTTGAGATTTTCAGAGGGACTTCTCTTAAACTCTGCTCTCTGTATACTGCAGGTAGAACAGAGCAATTAATGCACCTGAGAACTGAAAGAAAAACCAGTGTGGAAAAAAAATGAAGGGGGGAAAAAAATAATGAAGTGCTTGGACTGTCTTCAAGTTACTTAAACTATAAAAAGATCGACCATTTATTTTATATGGAGGTCAATTTTTCAAATTAAAAAATGCCATTTTGAAATTAAGGGTGAAAAGGTTTAACTCAGAAAAATGTCAAAATAAAAGGATTTGGCATTTCCAAAATGAAACATTTCATTTAAAAAATGTCAAAGGGAAATACACTGACATTTAAAAAAATGTCCCCACATTGCTATTTTGCAATTTTTGGCTAAAACGCCTGTTAAATTCAACCTAATTCTGTGAAGATTTTCATCCATCTGAAATTTATTTTTATTTGGAACCATTATGTACTGAAATGAAAGAAAGAAATCCCCCGTGTTCACTCTGGATGAATTTATAACCACTTTTATGACTGTCTACCAAAGATTTGATGTACTGGTATTTAGCTTAAGGCCAAGACGACCTGTAGCATTCAAGCTTGATGACCAAGACATCAGTTATGCAGATCATATTGAAAAAAATCTATATCAGTCCCTCTTTCTCATCTGTGATAACCTGTTACCTTCTGATATACATGTATTAAACAGGTCAGCTCAATGCCAAAACGTAACCTGGACTAGAGCCTTGAAGGAACACACACATGGAATTTTGGCCAAGGTGGATAACCTCTCATTACAAATGGCCACTGTTCCCAAAGACTGAAATAAATAACTTAATTCCCATCTACAAAAGAAGGCATAATAAGCAGTAGATTCTCTGTAGAAAGTCTTGGAGATTACAGTGTGATTCCCTGGAAAATGAGTAGAATTGACAGTAAAGAATGAGACCACTAATTGTATGGTAAATATGGACTGCTGGGAAAGAGCCAACATGGCTCTGTAAAGGGAAATCAGCTCAGAATAAGTTCAAGAAGGGCAAGAGTCTACTGGGAATCTGGTGGAAAAACTATGTTTGGACTTCCAAAAAGCCTCGGCACAAAGGGTTATTAAAAAATATGATATGCTACAGGATTGGAGAATAGCTTCTTTCATGGGCTGATATTGGTTTAAAAGGAAAAGTAGGACTGAATGGTCACTTTTCAGGAAAGAGAAGAGTGGGGTGAAATGCCATAGTGGTGAGCTCCAGAATGACCTCACAGGATTGTAGGAGTGGGCAGCGAGGTGGTGGATGAGCATCAGTGCAAATAAATGTTGTGTGCCTAGGGAAAAGCAATCTAAACCATATATGCATGCTGCTGTACTCAAAACTGTCCATGAAAACTCAGGAAAGACATCCTGGAGTCCTCACTGGGAGTTGTCTGAAATTACTGGCCTTGCGTGCCACGGGAGTCAAAATGCCGACAAAATACTGGTCATCACCAAGAATATTTTTGAAAACAAGTCAGAGGCAGTAATTGTGTGGTTACACAGAATTTTGATGCACTCACGTATTGAGTAATCTCTGCAGTTCTCGTCTCTGTCTCTCAAGAAAGCCCCAGTGGAGGTAAGAGAAGGTCTAGATAAAAGAAAGTAAGGTAATCAAGAGGGTGGAGTAGCTGCTTTTAGAGGAGAGACTGAAAAGGCTGCAGAGAGTCTTCAGTCTGGAGAGAAGAAAGCTGGGGAAGTGGAGGATACAGCTGAGGTTTACAAAATCATGCAGACGACTGATAACCCAAACGGGGAACTGTTTTTCAATAAAATGAGTAGAAGATCAGAAAACAGGCCAAATTGCTCCTTAAGCCAGCAGACAGAATATGGGACTTGCTACCGCACAAGGCAGTGGAGTCAGACAAGAAGACTCAAGGGCAAGAGTTACTCAAAACAGATACAAAAAGGAATTGGCAGAGATGTCCCCTCTACGTTCTCTAACACGACAGCTGTGGATGCGCAGGGTGCAACACGGGAATAGACTGCAGAAAGTGGCCAAGGTTTTTCACCCCACAACATGGCACCTTCTAATCCCTAATTCCAAATTCCATTGCCAGAAGGGGAATCCTATGCTAGAAGGACTAGAGGTCTGACGGAATAATTAATTTCTTACATCCTTATGCAAGTTTTGGACAACGGCATGACACACAGACCGCTACTTAATTGTTAACAAGCACATTCTGCTGAGGCTTGATGTCAAGATTTCCCTTTTACCAATTTGAATAGAGTTTATTTTTAAAACATGATTTCATCCGAGCACTGTAGTGACCCAATTACAACAATGGAAATATTATAAACACACGAGTAACAAGTGTATTC
Organism: Himantopus leucocephalus; assembly: GCA_003993805.1. Classification (NCBI taxonomy): domain Eukaryota; kingdom Metazoa; phylum Chordata; class Aves; order Charadriiformes; family Recurvirostridae; genus Himantopus; species Himantopus leucocephalus. The sequence goes on from RSEF01000002.1 coordinate 158,049,336, forward strand.
AATTATTCTCCATGGTTATAAGAGGTCAATTTGACTCAGGAACAACTGGCGAAATATGTATTAAGCCATCTATTAATCATTGTTACTTCTAGGTAAATTTTTTATAAATACCAGAATAAATGACCTAGATTTCAGTGACTCTGCATTGATTTTATGGTTTGGGTGCTTAAATTTGGGAAACAATGTATTCATTAACCCACTTGAAAAGTTCACGTGGATTTTCTTGGATTGGATTCTCTCTTATGGAAGCATTCTGTAAAATTTCAGTCTCTTTTTGTTGGCTTTATCATTTTGGGAATTGAATTTTTCAGAAAAGCTCCCCAATGGTTAATCCCACTTACATCAGGCTTTTTTTTTTTTGCTTAGAAAATGCATTCATGGAAATTTAAGGAAATCCAAATGAACTTTCCAAGTGGGTTAATGAATCCACACAAACCCACCGTGTGACACTTTTCTCACCACCTCTGTGAAGGTAATCTGGTTAACCGAACCGCTCCTTCCATTTCCAAGTGATGAGTATGCATTTCGTCTTAACAGCAAGGCAATTCTGCTCAAGTCTGGTTGCTACCAGGCAAGTCCAGACCTCAGGAATACCTAGCACAAGCTCTTGTGTGGCTCTGCATGGTCTGATAGATCTTAGGTTGGGACCTATGACAGATTTTATTATTGCATGCGACTACCAGCTCACGTTCACACATGCAGTGGGCTCAACTCAAGCCTCCTCGGTTCGATACGAAAGAGAATTAAACTAAAATAAACCAGGTCAGTTTTCACTCTGAATAAGGGCATGTCCACTTGCTTGTTCAATATGTTTAAAAACTTCCACATCACACTTCCATGTGAATTAAGTTCCTGATGATGCCTCCCATACAAGCTCTTACGTGTAATTACATCTTGCTGAAGCTTGTACAGATTCCTTATGGCAATTACATCAGCAACGGGCATGGGACTTTTCCTTCTCCGTTTGGATATAGTGTTTTTTTCTGTGTGTGTGTCTCCCTCTCTGTCTAACTTATGTCCTGAGACAGATGCGCTTCCAGATGGCACAGACTCGCCTGGGTCATGCAAATGTGATGGTAAGAGCAACACTTCCAGCACCTTCACATGGACAGGAGCAGGCGTTTGGCACAGTCCCACACTGGAAGAGGTGACAAGTCACAGATCTCCTCAGCTCCAGGTATTCTGAACAGAGATAGATGCAAAGACCCTATATTCTTCTGATCAGTCTGGGGATGACTGTCCCATCTGTGTTTTTCATCCAGGGCTAAGGAAATATCTTCACACGGGGGCCAACGTTCAGGTGGAAGAAGAGACTTGAACAATATGCAACATTGTGCCCTATACTCCTCCTGGAGAAGTTGCTTGTTTCTGTGAGAGTCCAAAGAAGTAGCCAATAACAAATTAAAAGGTAATTAAAGGGTGGTGATTGAGTAGAGAAGTACGTTAATGTTTTGACTGTATCGTGCCTGGGGAGGTATATGAAATCTACATGTCAGTTTGGATGGAGAACAATCAGTTGTGCAGCCTGCTAACCCTGCAAACTTTGCACAGCCCAGATGGTGCCAAGGATCCTGAAGCAGCTCTTCAAAGGCTGTAAATTGGCATATTCAAGGTCACTGCTTCAGTCCCACCAGGGATTCAGCCTACCATGCGCTGGCCTGCACCCATGCTCCCCAAAGAGACTGAAAAGGTAATAGTGATGAAACTCCTCTTCCACAGCAACCCCAGGGACGAACAAAAGCATCACTGCTTGGACAAGCGAGTATTGAAATTAAAGGTCAAACTGAAGCACAGTAGAAAACATACGGCGGTTCTTCAAAGCAGGCATTTTGTCATTCACCTCCTCCTGCAATAGCAACACTTGGAGTCCTGGCTCTCCACCAAGCTTTATTCCTTAAGTATTTTGCTGTTCTCACATTAAGAGCATCCCCAGAGATCATGGTTCAGCAGCATCCTCATCAGATTATGCCGCAGGGCAGTCCACCCTCACTTGCAGTTGTCTGTACCAAGACGCCCGGAGCGTATCTCCCTGCCGAAGGAAAGCAGGGCAGGGGGTGGAGGGAAAGGGGTGCCCTCCCCTTGGGTTTTTTTTTCAGACACAGGGTCAGGACGTGGTCAAAATGTAGTCTGGGCTAGGACTGCAGTACAGGCTTAGACAGAAGAAACATTCCTCAGGCAAAAAAAACCCAAAAAGTGCATCCTTCCCCTGAACGCTGCCTGTTTTCAGCTGTGTCCTGTTGGTTATTCAGTACAGGCAAATTAAAAGGCCTGGGGCTCTTTTCTGGTCCTGATTCCAGTTGGCATGGCACAGCCTGACTCCATGCTCCTAATTCTTCCCCATAAAAGAGAGTGGATTAATCCGAACTATCTTTCAGGAAAGGTTTCCAGCTCGTTTTAACTCCTAAACTGCATCTGAGTGTTTTTCAAGAGAGAGCGATTAAACCCAGACTAAATCTATGCCAGGAGGCATCTTGATCGTTAAATAGTGTGGAGGACTGTAGATTGTTGCTTTATCCCGCGCAGTGGTCCTGTTTACTTAGCTAGTGTCAATACAGCCACTTAGTCCCGTTACACACCATTTATCACACTATAATATCTGTTTAAGGGGTTTTACCAAGCGTGGATTTTACTCTGTCTTGCAATTAACACCAGCCAATGTGACACACATCCCTGCATCAGGTGTCACCGTCCTGACGGGGCAGTTTTGCAAACCTCCCATTGCTCCCTGTTAAAACAGGGCTACCGCCATCCCTCCTCTTAGCCCTTTGGATAGAGGTGTGTCTATAGAGGCATTAATATTTTGATTTGATAATAAATTAATACAAATTTGTTTGACAAAAGGATGCTCAAGATGGCCACAATTAATTGATTAATTAAGCCTACATGGATGAATAGTTTCCTCTACAAGGCAATGTAAGAAAATGAAGATAAGTGAAAGTCAGGGGCAACTGCTACGTGTTGCAGTGCTTCAATGTATCATAATATGTTGCGAATGAAAACTTTTTGTTCAGAAATGCTAAGGCATTTCAATTGGTTGCTTTCAACACATTTGAACTTTCTGGGCTTTTTGATTTCCAATTATACTTGTCCTTTAAATGTTACTGTTAAGAAAAAGGTGGTGAAGTTAAGTACAGGAGTTAAGAAGCCCTGCTGTGAAACATGGCAATAATTTGGGGATGAAAGAAAGCTTTTTAGACTGACACAATCTTTTCTCCCTCGTTTGGCCAAGTTTGCTGTGCTCGGTTTTGGTTTGCTTTCACCTGTACCCATCTCTCTCCACCTTCCTCTCATCTTGACTCAACCCTTTTTTATCTTTTGGTCTCCTCCTTTTTGCTCTGCAAATCCTTTTCGCCCCCAGCTCTTTCCTTCACTCCTGTTTTCTCATTCTTTTCTATTGTCTTATTTTCCCACTGCAACTTTTCTTCTTCGTCTTTACACATCCCACTCACTCCATTGTTTCTCCAGCCCTTACCCGCTCAGTGCAACTTTTCATTCACAAACTGCTTCTAATACCATTGAGATGGAGCCCTTTGTCAATCTGCGGAAAACAGGTCCACAACTTTCAGACATATGTGCTGTGGCTGTGGTCCATGAGCTCAGGTGGAAACACCTTGGCCGCACTAAGTTGGGCAGGAGTATTGATCTGCTGGCGGGTAGAAAGCCTCTATAGAGGGACCCGGACAGGCTGGATCAATGGCCTGAGGCCAACTGTATGGGGTTCAACAAGGCCAAGTGCTGGGTCCTGCAACCCCATGCAGCGCTACAGGCTTGGGGCAGAGCGGTTGGGAAGCTGCCCAGTGGAAAAGGAACTGGAGGTGTTGGTTAACAGCCAGCTGAATATGAGCCAGCAGTGTGCC
>RSEF01000002.1:158063678-158076198 GCA_003993805.1 Himantopus leucocephalus
AGCCACCCCTCCCAGTTTGGTATCATCAGCGAACTTGCTGAGGTTTCAACTTTAAATTAGTTTTTCTCTGGTTACTATTGGAGGGAAAGGGGACTTAAAAACTACATAGTAATGATAATAGGTATAAATAGCTATAACTTAATATATTATATATATATATAGAAAAAATAATATATAAATATGCATGTATACTAACTAAATCTCTATGATTATATTGTTGGGGAGTCACAAAATTGGGCTGTCCCACAGGGTGACCACAGTCCCGTGACCTGCAGGCAAGGCTTTAGGGATGGGTCAGGGCGAGCAAAGCCAGGATGGTGATCCCATGGGACCGATAGGCTGAGCCCAAGTGTGGCTGTACTGCAGCTCAGCCAGGACCACGGCTGAGGAATAACTTGAAGCTCAGGCAGCTTTAGTCACTTAGATACGGGAACAGAGACCTGTCCAACTCACTGAACTGGTTCTTTGCTGGGTTGACATCCCACCTCCTGGCCTCTTCTTACAGCCAAGGCTTTCACCTGTGATTATTTTCAGTCATGAATAAAAATAAAATAATGAAACTAAAATAATTGGCCAGGTACCATGACTTCTGACGAGGACAAGTTGTTTCCTCGGAGAGGACCAGGAGCTCCATGGACATGTTCTGCTGCTCAGAGATGACATGAAAGTGTAGTCATCAAAGTCTAGCTTTTCCCAGGTGTCTCGGGTTATGATTATTAACAAGCAAACTCAGGAGACAAAACAAAACCTGGTGCCGTACTGAAAGGGTTTAAAAAATCATAAATTCAAATGTTAACAAGCATTGGCCTTTCTTGGGCACTGGTCAACAAAACCAAAAAATGAATATAAGATCAGTTCTGGGGGTTAGAGCTTCTGGGGCTCTTTCAAAGCAGACACTATGCACATGTTAAGCTCTTAAGCTTTGAGTTTTAATAGAGATTTTCTAAAAGATCGTCAAGGTCAATTTGGATGCAGGTTCCCCAGAGCCTGCCCAGCTTTAATTTTGAAGCAAATACTGTGAGGAAGAAACTGAGAAGCATTTTCTCGCACTGTATCTGAGCCTCTTGGACACAGCCTATTACAGCGTGTCAAGCTGCTCATTAGAAAGACCTTAGGCAAGCAAATATTTCTTTTTCTTTAAATCTTACAGTTTAAACTTAGGAAAAGGTTTCTTCCTCAGCAACAATTGTACCATGGAGCAGATAGCTGTAGGCAGGTCATTTCAAAATGGTATCTACCCATCGCGTCTTCAGTTGGGCTCTGTGCATCAATAGCTATCTCAATCCTATTTATTACATTAAATGCTCATTTTTAAGGATGCTTTCCTTCTAAATCTTTTTAAGGAAAAAATAGGTTAAGCCTTGAAAACAAAGAGTATGTCAATTGTTGACTTTATTCTTTGTTCTTATTGTTCTTTCTTATATTAAGTGAATGAAAATGCTCTTTTTAAGAAATCAGATGAAATAGAAACAAAGGTTTAAATGGTACCTCTTCACAGAAAAGTGAGTGGGGTTGGACAGCACTATTTTCTGCTGACGTTGGTCTAAAAAAGTTACCCTTTCTAATCTTGTCACCAGTCACAATAACATAATGGTCATTGTCTTCAATAACATATGTTCACCTAGGAACAGAATACAATAGAAACGAAGCTTTTGGGGGTGAAATAAGACTATTCATATCTTCTCGCTTATCTTGCTGAAAATAAGTGCAGTCTGGGCACTGGTATCACCAGGGCTCCTTGTACTCATTGTACGAAATATTACCCCACCACCAGCGTTGTGGTTTTGCCATGTTTTTCCACAGAAGGAATGTATGGATGACACGGGTCAGCTACTGTTTCCTTAGTTTCACCCTTTTCTGTCCAGAGTGTGTGTTGTCCAGTCCTTTCTTCTGAATGCCATCAGAAAAACATAAAAAGTACATTCCCTGGTTAAGAAATCCAGGTCTACCTTCCTCATGGGTCTTGGGCCAAGAAGGCTGTTACCTGGTTTGCTTCAAGGAGTAGTAAGTAGTACATGGTTTTCATGGGCTTATAAAGCTTGAGATAACTCTTCTGACTTACCTAAATCAACTGCAATATACTGGAGAAAGGAGCAAGTGAACATCCTCTTTTTTGTAGTATTTATGAGGAACCGGTCTGTGTATCCCTTTCTGCTGCTGGTGAAGTCAATGGATGATCCTCGAAATGATCAAAAGATGGCCTCATTCCCTGGCAGCACCTGCTTCTTGGAAGGAATGGAAAATCCAGACTATTTTTTTGATCCCTCTGTGTATGCTAAACGTCAAATCATAGGAACGATTCCCTTAGAAACGCAAATTTTTGGTGTCTCATTGTGTGGCTGAAACAATGCTAGATCAAGCCAGTTCGTAGCTAAGAGTAAAAAGTTAAAATATAACATTGTTCTGTAGATTTAGTAACTCCTTATGGCATAGGGGTTTTTTGGTGAAGATTTTGTCTTTAGTTTTTACCCAGTTTAGTGGTTTCTGTATATCATGGAATATCTTTGCTCTTATACAAGCAAGAAAAAGCGTCATTCTGCAGTGGAGGTTACAGCTATGCTAAAATCAACTGTACATCTCACTGCGATTTTCATTGTTATAACGTTACAGTTATTTTCTTCTCAAGCCTGAACTAAAAAGAATTGCCTTCAAGCAAGATCAGAATATTTCTGTTAAGGAAACAGTTATTTATAAAATAAATGTGTCCAGGAAATAAAAGATAGGGAAAAGCCATATGCTGTGGCATGTGTAATAATTTCCTGCTAAATCATAAAAGTTTTCAGGAGGAGTAAAAATATCCACTCTTCAAAAAGACCAGAATGCCTTGGAAGAGTAAATATTGTCTTTTTTTTTAACAAAAACCTTCCTAAATGTTCCATAAAAAAAGGCCTCGTGTTCCGGTTCGCTGTGTAAACTCTGATTCATCCAAGACCCTGGAAGAGATCAGGAGAACAAATGATGAATGCTCTGTGTTGCCTTGGAGGCAAGATCTGTCTTTAGAAGTGGAAACTTAAAGGAAGTTCACACATAGGCGCACAGTCTTGAATCTTACAAATGAAAATTCAGTAGTGCTAATAGAAAGAAAATTAAAGTATCTTCTTAGCCCGAGAGTTTAACTTCATGTCAAAAACTTTACTGTGGCTGAAAAAAAATGCCCATTACTTCAGCCTTTACTGTTTTGTTGTGGCACTCTGCCTTGATCTTGAATCTCGTTGGCAGTTTTATCCGACTCCAAATTGGCGTAAATGGGAAGTTTAATCTGGACAGACGTGGCAGAAATGAGCTGGGTATGTCTAAGAAACGGGAGTTTATGCGCTCGCGGCTTACCTGGGTGGGGAATGAAGCTGGTAAAGTTTTTTTGTGCGTAGCCACGTATTTCGTTGTGGCAACACGTACTGAAATTGGTCAGTGTGAGTAGCTTGATGATTTCAGGGTGAAGGTTTTGCATTTCATACGAGTCGTTTGTCAGTGAGAAGAAAGCAAATGCAAAAATGTGTGAAGCTTTATTAAATGACTCTGTCTTTGAAGATTGCCTGTGGTTTCGCGTGAAATGTTTCCCGAAGTGCATCTTAGGGTGAAATTATACTGGACAGAAGTGGGAGATAAATTAAGACAGTGAGGCAAAGGCAGGAGAGCCTTTGGAAAAAGGGAGTTCGAGATCGATGGTAAGTTCGTGAAATATGTACGTTAAGATTGTTTTAGCTGACTGAATCTGCAAAACGAACTTTGGCTTAAAGAAGACAATTTTTGTGGAGCACTGGAACTTAGAGAAAGTGAACAGAGGGGATAGCAGAGAAAGAGGAAAAGGGAAAGTATTTCCATAAGGCAAATAAATGCATCTATTCTTAATGCAAAGCTAAATATAAGAACAGAGGCACTGGTTCAAACCAGGAGACCATCTAGACCAGCGTCCTTTTCATCCCAAGATGTTGCTCAAGGCCCAAATGAAGAGGACCAGCCCCACTAGGATGGGTGTGCAGTCCAAGACGTTGAAGGCCAAGAGCATCATCTTGAAGGGTGTTCACAACCACAAGATCTGGCTTTTACCCACCTTTAGGATGTCCAAATTTTCAAAGACAAGGAGTGTCTTTGAGGGGAGGAGCAAGCTGGACTGTTATGTCATGATCAGGTTCCATCCGACCTCAGAGGCAACCAAGAATTCTGTCAGGTTACCCCACTTTTACTTTCACTGTTGCTGTCCAGGCTGATGAACAACAGATCAAACACGTGATCCAAGAACCACGCTATTGATACAGTGACAAGAAAGCTTATGTCCAGATTACGGTGTGCTGGATGGAGCCAGGAAGGCTGGAAACATCCAAACAGAGTCTCCCAAGAGCTGTAGATGAGAGGACAAAGCTTGAAAATCAGCTCACCTTCCCCTCCTGTGCCCCATACTGACCCTAATAAGAAGCCCAGGAAGGAGTAAAACCAGGGAGAGGTAACAGATACATGATCTGGCTGCTTTGCAGCTGAGCTGGCTTTCTGACTCCTGTCTGTGGAAAGCTCTGAATCATTTCTTTCTTCTGAAAGCGGTCACACATGACATTTTTCAGCCCTCTCTTTCCCGTTAGCATAACTCAAGCGAGGCAGATCGTATGCCACCCACCATTTTACTCCAATTTGCAGAGCTGTCAAGTCCTATCTTCCTCTCCCTCTCAAGATGCAGTGTTCCTTGTATCGCCTTAAGCTGCGTGAACCCCACAGGCCTGCTAAGAAAAGGGAGATTAAATGACTGGTCTGCATTAGAGCACATCTATTACGTGGCAATTTTAGCTGGAAATTGTAAGTGGCCGGACTCTTTCCACAGCACAAGAAGGGTCCAGCTTTGAAGAGGGCACCCGGAAACAATGGCAGCTCTTTCAGAGCAGACCTCCACCTAGTTCATTCTTGGCTGAAGCCTACAGCCACCTTGAGTCCACAGCGAGGGTTAAAATGATCCTTTTTTTCATAATTGAGAGCAAAAAGGTAGGCAAGAGTGACTATCAAGCAGGCAGAAAGGCAACTCAACTTTGAGCAAGGTTAGTGCAGGAAGGTTTAATGGTGTTACAGGACTCCTCACTGATTCTCAAAATGAAGAAGGAATTCATACTGCTATGTAACAAATGAAAATAAAATTCTATGTACTGCCCCTTTCATTTGTTTTGTTTGAGTTTTTTTTTTAAATGAGGTGGAAGTACAGCTTAGCCCTTGGCTCTCTGAAGGTCACGTTAAACTCACCGTGCTACGAGGAGCTACTGGGAGTTAGTTCAACCTGGAGCTAAGGGAAAGCTAAGATGACTTGAGAGAGTTTGCAAGACTGAAATTTTAGTCTTTCGCGTTTTGGTTAGATAAATCATGTGTTATAGCCAGCATTGGGGAAAATAGACATTTTAGAAAGCCATGCGTACTACCACTTGTTTTGTGTTGCTCAGCTTGGATTTCTCACTGTTGACGACAAATTGGAGTGCAGAGCGCCACATCCCAGGCTGTAATTCATGCAAAGTGCCGTGAATCCGTGCGTGTGTCAAAAGGGTGCAGCTAATGGGCTGCCGAGAATCGCCGAGTCCCCCCCCTGCCCCAGGTAAGAGCAAGAGGGAGCAACAGCAGGTTGGAGCCAGGCGGTTGGCCGAGATGGACACAGTGGGGAAGAGCATTAATGAGTTACCACAGCAGGGGAGGATGGCGGCAGCCTCCGGGATGCACACTGGAGAGTAAATAAGATGTCGGGAAGCAATCTGGGGGTGGCCTAAAGGTAGAAGAAGGGAAAAGGCTGTTGTATTTCCTTGGTCGGGCGTGGGAAGGATTCAGGGATGCTTGTACGTGAGAAGCTGCGTGTAAAGGTGCAGATAGTGAAGATACCCAGTGTGCCCACAGGAGCGCTCAGTCTCTCCCGGACTGAGGCATGAAGTATGAAGACAGCCTGCGATACAGGTTTTGTGGTATTTCAGAAGCCCTGCATGAAAAAAAAAAGACGTGTTTCGGCTTTGGAAGTCGCACAAAATCTTGTCTGTCTGGTCTGTTTGGTTTTTACTGCATTGCTTTAAATTCACTTTGTGCTGGGGACACTTGAGGATATCTTGAAGGAAGTTTCTGTTTGCAGGAGGCTGAGCGTGAGGAGGTGGTTTCACCCCACCACGGTGCACAGGCAGGCGGTGAAGCAGAACTGAAATGATGCGCCACGGTATCAAACTGTCAATTTTCTTTTGCCCTTTAACAAGAAAAATAGTCTTTCTCATCTTTTGGTGGAGAGAAGGCCAGATTTTTTTAAAATACTTTTTGTAATGAATTATTTTAGTAGTCACAGTCTAGCCTCCACAATCGCTTGTGAATGCTGTTAATGCGTATGAAGGGGCTGGGGCAGATATTTTTTAGGAAGTTTAATATTGACCAAGTAGGTTTTAATCTAAGGAAAATCTTTATTGGAGGCAATACACCGCAAGGAGAAGGGAGGAGAGCGAAGAGACGGTGACAGTCTCGTGTTCCTGTTGATTCAGAGCATGAGGAAACGGGAGGAATAATTGCTTTTTTTTATTTTTACGTGGGAGCATTTGGGTCAGGCAGCTGCAATAACCCAATTAAGGGGATTGAAGACAGCAGCCCCTGGACCATGCCGAAGATGGCATTGGTCTTGGTGTCTGGTGTATTTGAAATGTGGATTAATACAAATGGGAATAAGTCCATACCTCATTTTAACATCCTGAATCTTAGACTCATAGAATGGTTTGGGTTGGAAGGGACCTTTGAAGACCATCCAGTCCAACCCCGCTGCCGTGGGTAGGGACACCTCCCACTAGACCAGGTTGCTCAGAGCCTCATCCAATCTGACCANCATGAATGTTTCCAGGGATGGGGCATCTACTACCTCTCTGGGCAACCTGTTCTAGTGTCTCACCACCGTCATCATAAAAGATTTCTTCTGTATGTCCAATCTAAACCTACTCTCTGCACAGACTAGTCCTTTGCACACTGAAGAGAGTCTCGATGGGGCGTGCTGTTGTTCCCCTTTTGCTACTTACTGCCGCTGATCTGCAATTTAGCAGTAAATAATTTACCCAAGGCAGGTAACAGTGACTTTGCTCCCAACATCCATCCATGGGGCAATTTAGGGCTTTGCAGAAATGATGAATTGATACGTCTGATGGGAAACAGCCAGTTGCAGGGACCAGGAGATGCAGAAATGGAAACCACAAGGTGTGTGAGGGAGGCCACGGGTGGCAGCGGTAATAAGATATCTGTGGATGGTGAGGATTTTAAAGCATTTGACTTTCTTTGTCCATGGTTTTTTCATTCAACTCAAGAGTTTTCTTGGTGAGGTAAAAAATTTTCTGGTAGGATTGCTGTGCTACATGAGATAACGTCTTTGCATTTCAAAGGAGAACAAAGCCACATTTTTCCCCCCATAATGACTTGTATCAGTAAGGAAAAACAGCTTCAAAGATGCACTCATGATCTCAATAGGCACAAGATCTTATTTTGGTTTAAATGACTGCCTTCTCCTTTTAGGTTATTCTATTGTAGTGGTTCCAAGTCTACATCCTCCAGATAAAATCTATTCTGCAGGTCCACCCGTAGCCTTTTGGGCTCCTCAAGCTTACTTGCTTAGAAAGAAAAGAGAAAGACAATCCGTTCATCATTAAATGTTAAAAGGTGATACCAGTGAAGCTTTGTAACCTTGCATAGAAGGAAGGTAGGAGAGATCATGTGTAAAGACTCACTGTTGCAGGGGTAAAACACAACAACAACAGAATTCAGCTGAGTCAGCAATCCTTCCATCTAACTTGGAAGAGAGAATTATTTTATTTTAAATGAGCAGAAAAAAAACATGAAGCAGTTGAGAACTAAAGAAATATCATGGTTCACATCAGTCAAAATACCCTTACTCGTTATATGGCAAGCCTCACATAGCAGATGCTCTCAGAAAGACCAATGGAGTGTCTGGTTCCTCGGTTTACAAAAAAAATTAATTTGAAACGCTATCCAACAGCAGCTCCAAATGGTTTTATTGCAGTTTTCCCGGAGGTAAATGCAGGGATTGGGCTGTGATTCTCTTTTGTAAAACTCGCTGAAGCTAAGCAGCCAAGCAGCTGCGGGAAGCAAAGTGGCAAAGGGGTCGGTGTCTGTGGGGAAGGCAGAGATGGTAAAAAACTGAAGTCAAGCCAGAATAAGGCCGTGACTATCAACAAATTAATCCATTCTGTACAGTCAGTTAACAGAAGAGCTTTTCTTGGTGATATTTTGTACATGTTCTTTTATTTTTACTTTTTAATTTCCAAATACCTTCTTTTTTTTTTTTAGAGTAAACGCTGTCTTTTTTATTTGTCATCAGTTATCATTTGTTCCCACAATGAGAATCACATTTTACTTTTCAACACCTGTAGAGTGTGATCTCAGGTACAGATCAATCAACAGGATGTCATTACTGGTAAATTGAGCGTTAGTGTGGTTTTATACTTATACAAAGGGGACCAGAATATGGTCCTCTGTTGTCGCGGTGGTGCTTCGGAGCCATCGGGGATGGTTATATCTGACATCCTGCCTGTTTGGAGAAAGAAAACTCTTGTTGGTAATTTTGCGTCAGGTCAAAACCAATCCTTGCTCACTGCCTAACTATTAGTTGCTGTCACGATTCAGAGGACAGCGGCTTCCTGAGCTCAAGTGAAAACCAGGCTGAGAAATGACTTAGTTGTTTGCGTTTTTTGCAGCACCGAAGAAATCAAGCTCTTCACAGCTCAGTGCAGAACATTAGGCATAACTGGAGATTTATTAAGGTTTTAGGGTTTGTTTGAAGTAATTCATCCTTCCCAAATTAACATTTTGTATTGCAATATTATATGGATGTTTGTGGCTGTATATACCAAGAAGATTGTTTTCCTTTGCTTGCTAAAACTGGTTAAGATTTGAGTTACGCTGCAAATATTAAAGTAGATGAAATTTTTAGATATTGAGGTTGTTTTATTCTGATCACATTATAGTGTAACTTAAAATTTAAGACTCTGGAAAGGTACCATGATCTCCCAGTCAAGATCTGCAGCGCTTAGCTACATTCTGGATAGCCTTGGATGGCTTTGGTGAGGTTTGTCTTACAAGAGATGAGCTGAGGAGGCAGCCCAGAATAACTGAGCAAGGCTTGTTAGGTTGTTATTTTGCAGGTGCCAAAAGGTGTCTGGGTCTTTGACCTATCAACTATTTAAAATGCCCAGGTCGGTCGTTCACGCCCTCGCTGTGGCAGAACAGAGCTGACCAATGATGCTTAAAGCATTGAAGATGGATGAATTGTGATGAATCTCGAAAGATGAGACCTTTTGGAGGTTTTTCAGAGCATGGTTTATGCTTCACGTTTCTGTTTTGTTTCAAGATGAGCAATGATGCGCAGCAGTTGTGACTTGCAATGGATGGATTAAGTAGAGCAGAGGTGTAGAGAGATGGGAATAGGCTGATCTTGTAAAATAGAAGATATCCCTGATGTCATCGCGGGAACTAGAAGGTACCCCTGATACTTGACCAGTGTGCTGGCATGCAGGTGAAGCAGCGTAGGGTGGCAGTTCAGCCAAACCTGAACCCAAACCACCCGTGAGCTCCCAGAGGTACTCAGCTGGCCAAAGAAGCCAGCTGGGGACAGTCCCAGTTTGGGATCCCATACCGAAAGGGTGGAAGAGAGAGATAGAAGACAGAACAACCTTGAGATGAAATACGGTATTTAGGAGATACTTAAGTCAACAGGCAGCATCTGAGGCATACTGGCATTAATGACTCTGTCTTTTGGGATATCTGAGGAAGGGTGGTGCTGATGAAGTAGGAACTATAGAAAAATAAAGTATAGCCGTGATAAAAGAAGCAAAAGCGTACAAGAAAAAATACAGAATTTATAGTGCTAAGGGCCTTGCAAGAGGAAAAACTAATAGTCATCGTAATATTGGTCCCGCTCTGGGTTGTAAGGGGTGGAAATGGTAATGCTGTCTAAAGAAAGAAAAATTAATTTGAAATGGTGGAAATGTGCAGTAATCCAGCTGTTCAGTACGTTGATGAAGTTCAACAGCTGTTAGAATTAGTTATTTGAAAACCAGCAAGTCTAGGTAGCTTTCATCAAGGAATTATTTTAAAAGCTGTTGTGGTTGAGGTTTTGGTTATTAACACTGATTTTAATGAACCTGAGTTTATGTCAGGATGCTGTTGATTAAATGGGTTGATACTGATCTTGGACAAAATACATAGCAACTGAAAGGGGATCCAGATCGTAAAAGCAGATGATAGGATTGTGAGAAACAGTGGGCTTGTGAGAAGTAAGCCTTGGGAAATCTTTTTCTGGTCTTCTATTGTGGAAACAAATCTGGATGATGTATGTGGAAGCATTGACATTCTGTAATCAGACACCTGCGAGGAGGTCGACCGGGTAAGAAGCAGCTGCGAGCTAGCTTGGAAAAGGGCTGGAGGGTCTGCGTCAGTGGCTGGAAATGAAACTAATGCAATGCTGGGCCAAAACAAGGTTGAAGAAGTCCTTGGACCGACAGTCAAAGCCAGGACAGTTGCATGAGCTTGCATATGGTGTGCTCTCTGGAGCTGCAAGGTCTCGCCCAACTCAGGTGTCCGTAATTCAGGAGGGACACAGACAACCTTGCATAGAGTTGAGAGAAGAGCGAGTATGGGGCTGGAAGAGATGCCTGATACCGAGGGCCACAAGGAGCTCAGTCCATCTAGTCTAACGTAGAGAAGACAATGGACTAACACGGTCACAGCTGGTAGGAGTCTTCGCAGGGAAAAGTCTTTAATAAAAGGCTCTTAAAAAAGGAAGGGGTGTGGCCAGAAGTTGAGCTAGGATAGCAATAAGCTATGACAAAGGTTGTTCTTAACTATTGAAACAATATGACAAAGATTATGATGGATTGAATCATTCATTTCAAAATCAAGTTTTACTGTTTTCGTAAAAATTGCATTCTGCTTTAAGCAATTGGTTCAAAAAGTCCTAAGTCTTAAGTGTTCCATCAGGAGTCAGAGTATACACTTTATTATCTGACTTTTATAATTTTCTAATCTGTTATTTGGAATTGAACTGATACCCATTGAGAATGATTCATGCAAGTATTTATATTAGTTTTAAAGTTTAGGAGGAATCAGAGAAAACTTAGTCCTGCAGCCTTTATCCAGGCAGAATACAGTAGTCTTCACTCATTCATTTATAAAACAATACTGATACAATTTACTGGCAATGTAGAAAATAGCAAGGGGTGTGATGCTCATCCATTTATCTATCTTTCATGGCTGCAAATGTTCCCCGTTTATCGTGCTGCCTGTGTGCCCGCGCGTAACATCTCTTATGGTTTGACCAGGGTGGCTGAATTGGGCCAAGTGTCCAGAGCTCCCATCCAGAGAGGTCAAAGCCCTTCAGCTTCTTTTAAGCGATCAGTATCAAATTATTAATCCTTTAATGAATATGTTGGAAATCAAAGTGAAAGCACAAACGCAACAGATTTGGGAGGGCGTATTGCGTCTGGCTGCTCTCAAAGTCTGAGCAAGGTAGACTCACCTTGCTGGGTGAAAAGAAAACCAGCATGATAGATTTGAAGATCCGGGTCTGTTTCTTAACCTTCTTCTTCAAGGGAAAGTCTCCCGTGATCCATTTAACTCTTCCTTCATGGGCTCCAAAGGCGGTTTTAGAGCCCGTGGTTAGTGTGCAGCCAATTGATAGTCACAGACATTTCAGAGCTCATCCTTGTGTCTGGCATTTCTCATTAAAAAAAACCCATTTATCTGCCTATCCAAGGCATTATCGCACCAGACAGTCCCTATTCTTGTGTCTGTTTTCATGCTCAAATTACAAATAGATACCTACCAAAGCATCTGACAGTCTCCTGTCCTCCCAGGAATCGTTCAGCTATGCTCAGGTGAAGGATTTCAGCAGTGCCAGGTGTCTGCTTTAAAGTATTTTGCTTTTTGACCGGGCAAAACCAAGACCTGCCTTCTTGGTGGCAGCCACTCTGAAACTTTTTTATACTGGTAGAAATACACTTGGAGGCTTCCAAACTTCTCTTCCTTTTGCTCAGCTAATAAGAAGGTATTAACCTATCAGGTCCTATGTGAAAGGAGGATCATTATCTTCATTATTATTTTTAAAATGAGTGAGTTACCTGGGCATTTCTTGGCAGGTTACAGGCTGAAGTTTAGCTTTTCTGTCTTTTTTTCCCCCTCGTCTAAGAAGAAATGCCTGAATTTCACAGCAGTGTATTTGATCGCATATGGAAGCCCTTAGCTTGTTAGAAGACTTTGGAGTAAATAACATTTTTACGTGCCTTAAATTATTTAACAGATTTTCAATTGCAATTGATTAAGCACCTTCATCTACAAACAAAGCTGAGTACTTTGATGACGCTGATAAATATTTTGCTCTCATTTGCCCAAATGAGGCAGCTTTAGAGATGCTCGCATGGGACTGTCCAGTCTCTCAACCTGCAGCCTAAACCAACAGAGATTGAAAACTGGGCTGTGAGTAACACCCTGGATGTTACAGAATCATAGAATGGTTTAGGTTGGAAGGGACCTTGAA
>RSEF01000002.1:158094566-158105355 GCA_003993805.1 Himantopus leucocephalus
ATACTCTCTTCCTTTCCCAGTCAGATTTTTACACAAAATAAAAAGTACGCAACCTGCTGTGCGTGCCTGGATGACCAGCCGCTGGAATTTAAAAACACTTAAAGACTCAACAGCTGACAGGTATTAAATTTTGCTTCCTTTTAACCATGAAGACAGCAACGGAGCCTGACTAATAAGGGCCAATTCACTGGAAAACAATCTTAGTTAGGAAAGATGCTATGAGAAGTTATAGTGATATTCTCCATAGTACCTTAAAATAGTATTCCTTCATGCTTTATGCCTTCCTAAACCTGTCCCTATGTCCCTCAACACGCAGACCGAGGTATCTCTATTGTCACCAACTAACACCAAAGTATATGGGAGAGCCAGTCACAAACTGTATTAAGAATAAATAACTTCTCTAAAGGGCAAAATCAGGATCTCGGGTATTTCTGGACTGCACAGAACTTGTGTGAGATATTTAGTGTCTAAATGAATTTTGCATCCAGAACATGACCACTACCAGCACCTTTCTGATGTTTCAAGGATATGGATAGCTTACTCATATTTGTGTGCTTGTGCCAAATGGGCACACGGAATTTTTGGTGCACAGGCAGGTCAAGGCTAAATTATTTCTCATTTCACTCATTATAGCTATTTGGCTTGGTTTTATCCTGGAAAGAGAATCGTGGAGTTTGGCTCATGTTCCTAAAAATAACATTAGGTACCCTGCAATGTTGCCTTCAAAAAGAAGAGGCGCCAAAAGCTGTGGGAATGTGCTCTCTGATTCACAGGGGTATCTCTTCTCCTGAAGATTTTTGTCTCTAATTAGAAGGGGGAAATCAGAGCAACAGGACTTTTGACCTTTAGACTTTTGTAAGCCAATAAATTTATTTGATCTGTGGACCACATTTCCAAATGTAGCCGTTGGATTTGATACCCTAATATACACATACATAGATATTTCTGTGTAGGGCAGGTGGATAGTTAGAGCTGAGGCAAACTAGCACAGAATTTTTCCGTGAAGGAAATGCTGTCTTTGTTCCTGTTCTTTTTGGAAAAGAAAAGAAAATAAAAGCTATTACATGAAAAAATGCCAAGCACAGATCTGAGACAACTGCCTTCTACTTTGCTTTCTTCCCAGCTCTGTCTTATTTGTGTACAAGAGACCAGACATTGGCTGCAACTCCACATTGCCCGCATAGTGGCTGTGTGATAAACTATGTATATAAAGTTTGGCATGATGGCTAACATGTTAAATGGAATTAGTATTGAAAATATGTCCTTAGATAATGAAAATTATTCCCAGGAACAAAGGGAGGTTTTTTGAGCATTAGTGATATCATTGATATCTTAAGACAGTTTTGAGAGAGCGAAGTGCAGTATGGGTGTTATTTAGTAAAAAGAAGTAGGCTGTAATATCTGCAACTATGATAATTTATGAGTATCAAAAATAGATGTGAATATTAACCTTTGAGAATATATCACATATTACATATTAAGATGAAGACAGATGAATCTGTGCGGTACAAGGCCAGAAATCACTGTAACTATCAAATTCTGCTTATGAAAAAGCAAATAACAGTTGGGATGAGAACATGAAGGGAAGTGGAAAGGGGAACAATTTCAATTGCCCATGAAGCCTCTGGGATCTGAGGGGCTGTACAGAATTTATGATGAAGCCCCTTCTTCTCAATGTGAGTTAAAATATGTTTATGCATGGCAGGATGCTTGCTTGAGAACTGTTCTCCTTAAATATGTGTATATGTCCTTTAAAAGGAATGGGAAGGCAAGAAGCCAGCAGACTGTTCTGAAAAAAAGTATCCAGAATGCTTATTAATGACTGTCAGCAGAAATCAAGATGGGGAGCCAGTCTGGGCATGTTGTTGAAGTCCTGTCTCTGATATAGAGCCCTTTGGGGAATAAGGAACCTGGGATAATTGTAGACACAGTATGGTAATAGACTGCAGTCAATTGAATTTAGGTCAGATGATCAATAGTTGTTTCCCTTTCTCTGTCTTGATTCAATGTCTAATAAACAGAGGCAAAAGATATTCTACTTCCTCTCAGGTTCGCATGCTCCTTAAGTGGACAAATACATTAAAGAAAAATAAAAAGCCTTGGTTAATTTCTTTCCTATTGATTGTGCATTCACAGGGGCGGGCAGGGAGGAAACTGGAAATCTTTGTGGTGGGCAAAGGTAGAAACTATAGTACCACAGCTCATTTCCAAGAGGAAATATCCATTCATAGAATCATGGAATCATAAAATTGTAGAATAGTTTGGATTGGAAGGGACCTTTAAAGGCCACCTAGTCCAACCCCCCTGCAATCAGCAGTGACATCTTCAACTAGATCAGGTTGCTCAGAGCCCCATCCAACCTGGCCTGGAATGTTTCCAGAGATGGGGCATCTCCCACCTCTCTGGGCAACCTGGGCCAGTGTCTCACCACCCTCATTGTAAAAGATTTCTTCCTGGTATCAAGTCTAAGTCTTCCCTCTTTTAGTTTAAAACCATTACCCTTTGTGCTATCAAAACATGCCTTGCTAAATAGTTTGTCCCCAGCTTACTTGTAGGCCCCCTCTAGATACTGGAAGGCCCCAATAAGGTCATCCCAGAGCCTTCTTTTCTCCAGGATTAATAACTCCAACTGTCAGCCTGTCCTCATAGGGGAGGTGTTCCAGCCCCTTGATCATCTTTGTGGCCTTCCTCTGGACCCACTACAACAGGTCCATGTCTTTCTTGTGCTGAGGGCTCCACAGCTGGACAGAGTAATGCAGTGGGATCTCACCAGAGCGGAGCAGAGAGGCAAAATCACTTCTGTCAACCTGCTGGCCACACTTCTTTTGATGCAGCCTAGGATACAGTTGGCTTCCTGGGCTGCGTGCACACTTTGCCGGCTCATGTCCAGCTTTTCATCTACCAGTATCCCCAAGTCCTTCTCGGCAGGGCTGCTCCTCATCCCTTCATCCCCCAGCCTGTATTGATACTGGGGGGTGCCCTGACCTAGATGCAGGACCTTGCACTTGGCCTTGTTGAACCTCATGATGTTCACATGAACCCACTTCTCGAGCTTTTCCAGGTCCCTCTGGATGGCATCCTGTCCTTCAGGCATGTAAACCACACCACTCAGCTTGGTGTCATCATTTAGCAGGCAGATAGTTGGGTAGATATATAGGGAGAGCTAAAAAATGACCGGAGGTCCACACTGCAAACAGAGAGTTAAAAGGGGCTGGGATATCAATCATAGATACTTAGTAAAAAATATGTTGTAGGAAGGATGAAAAAGATGTCCCTGGAGACTAACAGACATGGACATTTCAGTGTTAAACTGTTCCAGACATTGTAATCTACACCATTCTGGGAAATTGGTTCTGCGATCCCCTAAAACAAGTTCAAATGCTTGGAACTGGTCTTTCCAAGGAGCTCATGAATGCAGGTTACACCTTCATAGGAATGGTCTATCAAATGACAGGCCCACCTAACCAGAGGAACTGCATCACAGTCAGAGCTCCGGATCTAAGATGCCCCAAAAGCCTGAGTTACTTTCACATCACAATGTTTCCATACTTGCCATGAATTCCTTGCAGTGGAGTAGCACAGCCAAGTAACAGTTCTCCACTAACTTGCCCGCTCAACAACTTTTGGCCTGCAGCATCCATAAACTCACCTTGGAGAAGCGTCTGCACACTTTTGTCTACCACTTCCCCATCTGGGGAGGGTACAGTCATTCCCCCTTTCTCCTTGGCAGTTAGGCTTGTGAGGGGGAAGGTCCTCAGCAGTTCCCAGCTCTAGAAGGACATTTTTTACTAATNGGGACATTTTTTACGAAGGTCTTCAGCAGCCATGCTCCCACCATGGCTATGCACAGAGGAGCCCAATGAAAGAGCTCTGAATAAGAGTATTAGAGCACCTACAAGTTTGAATAGCACGACATCTAACAAAATTTTATCTACATCAAGATTCACCCCTGAGACTTTTAGACCCAACATAGTGTTGGCTCCAGAAGTTCTTCCCGGTTTCCCTGGCTGATATCCTGGATGCATTTTGCACCCATGTTGAAATGAATTCCAGGATTTTGGTTTCTNTAGCATGACATCTAACAAAATTTTATCTACATCAAGATTCACCCCTGAGACTTTTAGACCCAACATAGTGTTGGCTCCAGAAGTTCTTCCCGGTTTCCCTGGCTGATATCCTGGATGCATTTTGCACCCATGTTGAAATGAATTCCAGGATTTTGGTTTCTCCCTCTGCATCCCTTCTTGACATGCAAAGGAAAACCAAGCATATGACAGAGACGTTGCCACATCCAGGAGGCTTCTGGCTCTGCTATGCTGCGCAGACACATTCTGAATGCCTCAGTTTCCATTTTTAAAAGGTAGAAAGGGATGAGTGTCTTGGTTGTGAAGAATCATTACAGAGGACAGCAGCTGAGAAATCAACCTAAAAAGGAGAAATGACCTAAGAAGAAATCCTGATTTACTGACACTTCATTAGTACTAAAACAAATTATTCTATCACATTCCTAAAGGAAACTCTTTTCTGGGAAATTTTTTGACCAGCTCAGTTTAAAAGATCACTTTTGTCACTGAGGTAGTGGAGATTTATTTAGTACTTGAGAGAAAACGTGTCAACAGGATCTGGACCCAACTGTGAGCTTAGCAGAGGGGTTGGTGGAGAAGCAGCTCCTTGTTAGCCCCATGACCAGCAGTACATGCCCACTAGCTGGCCATGATGTGAAATGGGCAAGTGGATTACAGCCTCTCCCACTCCCCAGTAAATCCACCCTTGATGCTAACTAATCGTGAGGCTCCCTTGTCATCCCACATGCTCTTCAAGTCTAACTGCCTTGTTGCTTTCACTGTGAGCACAGGATAAATCTGAGTGAATATTTACCTTCTGATAATTGCACAATATTAGTCCTCAGGGCCTCAGCTGCCTCAGGAACTGCAGTTAATTTTCATGATGTTCTGCTACCCTGTAATCATTATAAAGTTGACACTGGAATGTCAATGCAATTTGGTCATTAATTGCAAAGTAGCATTTTTAAGCATGCCTTTGAAATGGTAAAACATCTTGCCTGGAGTATAGTTTGGGCGATTTACATTTTGGAGAGAAGAACAAACCCCTGTAAAAGAGCCCATCTCCTTTGCTCCTGTTTTCCTTTTTCTCATTTTATATTTCAGACAGGCTGGATAATCTATTCTGCCCGCAGATAAACACAACTTTCAGTTTACTAAAACATCCATAGCTGCAAAGTGAAAGGTAAGATGAAACGAATGTTGTGAGAAAGCCCCTGGGGGATCTGCTGTAGAGCCATATCTCCCACTGAATTCGGGTCTCAAATTGTGAAGGAAGCTTTGCTTTTGGGTGGTTCACACTGAAGCAATTGGATGAGCAGTGAATATTTCATGATAATGATCAGGTAAGGTGACTGAAGTCCAGATAGGGCATTATTGATGATGGAGATCATCTTTCTGCATAAATTATGTTTCAACAAACATTTTCTGTCTCATCTCTAGAACAGCAGAAGAGACCAAAAGCTGATCTTTTTAAAACCTCTTTTTTTAAAGAGATTTCTAGGTGGAATGTTCCCTTCCTCCTGTGGCAAATGGACCTGGCAGCTAATTAAGTTATCTGTAAAAAATTTACATTTTGTTTCTGCTCTTGTTTCTGCTTCCAGCCACTGTTTCCTGCATCTCTTGCAAAAATTAGCTCCTTGGGTATTTGAAGACTTTGTGTTTGGTGAGCAATCAGAGACCTCAGGATGTCCCTCAAATCTTTAGCTGTTAGTCCAGAAGGGGAGGTTACCCCTACCCAACCCACCCTTAGACAATCATGGCTAAATTGCTATGGAAACAACCTCATGGACACTCCAGCTGAACTAGAGGATGTGCATTTGATCTCAAATCCAACCTCAAGGACATTACTGCCATGCAGAGTAGAGACAACTTGTGCAACTGATTCTGAAGACACGGAGTTCACTGGGATCTGTTATTTCAAAGAAGAGTGAAACTGCCCATGGTAGGCACTCAAAATCCAGGTTCTTCTATAATATAGGCCATCCAGCGGCATTTTGAAGAGTTAATGTTGAACAAGCAGAGGGAAGAATGAAATAATCTTATCTGGGAGATAAACACCTATATTAGGACTGAAGGCTACAGGGTTGTATCATTCAAACTCCTCAGGCTTCTTTCATCCACACATCCAACTATTCTCATTATCACTATAGTCCTTCACTACAGTGTCCAAGTACTTCTAAGAGTAATTACATTCTCAGAGTAACATCATTCGTCAGATCCAGGCGTTTTTACCCAGAGAAAAAAATGAAACAGCAGAAAAAAATCTGAGAGTTTAATCTTTGGAGATATTAAAAGCTTGACTGGACAAGTCCCTGAGCAACCTACTCTAGTTTTGAATTTGGATCTAGCTTCAAAGTTAGTCCTGCTTTGAGTATGGGGTTTGACCAGCCACCTCCAAAGTTCCTTCTGCCCTCAATAATTGCATGATTCTTCTACAAAGATTTACCAGAGTCTCACTGAGTCTGCATGAGCGATGCCTGTGCTCCCTATCCCTCGTGTGTCCCTATCTGCTTCTGAGTATCTGCTACCTCCGATCTGGTGGAGCTTCATCTTTGCTGAGAACAAGCAATAGTGGTGGCACAGCGAAGAAATCAGGGTGCTGTGTTATTAGTTTCTAAAGCAGGTGTATTTTATTTCCTCTTCCCATCCTTGCTAACCTTTCTGATCCTTCCCCTCCCATTTTATTCCCTCTAACCATGCCTGGTGAGGTTTCAGTGCAGCCAAACACTGTTGTTGCAGGTTTCCAAATCATTTTATTTAGGGGAATAAAATGCAGAAGGGTGACTTAAATGCTAATGATGTGAGATATGGCTTTTTTTTATATATAAAATCCATCTCTGCTTNCATTTTATTCCCTCTAACCATGCCTGGTGAGGTTTCAGTTCAGCCAACCACTGTTGTTGCAGGTATCCAAATCATTTTATTTAAGGGAATAAAATGCAGAAGGGTGACTTAAATGCTAATGATGTGAGATATGGCTTTTTTTATATATAAAATCCATCTCTGCTTAATGATCTAAATCACTGCAGACTCCTGGTTAAGGTAGATAAGAGCATGTGGACCTCCCGGAATAACAGAGGATGAAATGGTACTTCAATTATAGTTACCTCAAGTCTATGTGGTAATGAATAACAGAGGATCTATACAATGAATTAACAAGAGATCAGAACAGCTTAGGGCTTCTCAACCCCTGCAGAACCTTTCTGCTTTTTAAACCTACTCATCCTGAAAAAGTCTTCCTTGTTGGGGGTGAAGCAAGATCATTCATACACGCTGAAGGCTGGATGCAACCCTAGGTAAGTCTGCATTTGCTCATCCGTTTGTATCCGTTTTTGGTACATTTTGGGTGTTCGTTTCTACACTATATTAGTGCTGTATAATAGCTGCTGGTTCGTTTGCTTTGCAAATGGAGGAGAAGGCCAACAACTCTGAAGATATGAATAGAAGTGCAGCATGAGACATTGCCAATTTCACCTTGCAGGCCTAAATGTTCTGAAGATTATCTCCTGATCTAATGGAAACAATGAATGAAGTAGAAGGGAAACAATCTTACCTGTCTCCAGTTCTACATTTCTGTTTGTATGTGGATTTTGTATTTGCTCCTGGCTTGCAGTGCTGAAGGCTGCAGTTGAACAGCGGCTGTGACTCATATTCATCGCTGTGATAAAGCAGAACACACAGAACCGTGGTAGATGTATGGAAGTCATTATAGGATGATGCAACCTGAAACAGCAGATTCGGTGAAAAACAAAGTCAAAAAATGTAGCCAGTATATCAGGAGGGAAACAGAGCAAGCCCATTTGTCCTCTCTGTTCTGCATGGACTACTATGGTCTGGGATAAGAGTTGAGTGGACAGCTTCCCTTTGGGACTTTTTAGACTTAGCACCACGCCAACCATAGCCACATTACTTCCAGTTCACAGCTGGCTCACGCCCAGCCAGGGCAATGCACATCTGCTTGAATGGTTTGCATAGTCATTCCTAGTCTGTTGTCTAAGAGGGCTTCACAGCAGGTTCGTATGCTCCTGCGTGTTGAGCTGAACTTGGGCTGGGAGGGGAAGGTGGCCACGTGATGGAGATGTGCAAAGGGCTCTCTTATTCCAAAGTAAAAGGGTGTGTATAGCAACTATTTAATTTTACCTCCTATCTAGTGTTACTGTAGATTATAGGCTACGTTTATCTGCTCAGAGAAACTGTACCACGAGCAGCTTTATAGATACCAGCAGAGTAGCAATAGCATGAGCCCAAGAAAAGGCAGCAAACTGGTACTAATGCACAGCAAAAATGTGTGCTTAAGTACTTCGTTCTTCAGAACCATTGGACTGAAACAACTCAGGTCCATTTAACAGCTGAATTCCTCAGCTGAAAAGAGAGATTTCAATAGTGATGAGATATTTTGTCTTTCCTCATAGACAATATTTAATTTAGAAATTTGGCCCCAAACAACAAACCATTAAGAGGCAAAAAGCTTTTGATTCAGATTGCATAACTGTTTCACTCAACTCAAGATGAAGGTTTATTTCAACAGAAGTTGATTGTGTTGGGTTCATTTAACCCAAGAGAGTGTTTATCCTGCCTCCATTTTTCCACTTTATCCCCTGAACAAGAGCAAAGAAAGAAGCAAGAAAACAAAATCGATGCACCTCTTATATACAACCCTTAATTTGTAATACAAGCTGGAAACCACTAAAGTCAGATCTCTTACTGCCCTGGGTCTTAGCTGCAATCAGCAGCACGTGTACTGAAAGATATGTGACTATTCCTTGTTTCTTTTTTGATGGCTAGAGCAAGGATCTGCGCTCCCCCTGAATGCCTGTTTTCCTGTACTGCCTCTGCCCTTGCATTAAATCCAACGGAGAGCTCAGACCCCCAGCAAATTGCTCCTGTTTCCCTCCCCTCCCCATCTTGCTCAATCGTGCCAATGACACAGACATAAAAAATTCATAGCCACTAACGGCCCGATTGGCTCCAGCTTTATTATCTAATTTGGAAGTCATCTCTTTTATTTTACTTTTTAATGGGCTGGTTTTAACAAAGTGTGCAAAGAGGGACGGGTAGAGGCAAAGCGGCACACCCATAAACCAGGGCTTTATTGGAGGAATTATTCTTTGCTGGCTCTGCTGCAGCCGCAGGCAGGTGATGGTTGAGGAAGAAGACATGAGGGTTATGGTCAGTCCAAGCAGGGGTAGCTCTCTCTGGCAGCCCAGCTGAGCCTAGGAGAATGTGAGGACTGCAAAACTTCTGTGTGTAAGTGAGGCCAGAACAGTGTCTTGGGCTTCACAGACTATCAGTAGTATCCCAACACTGGGCAGGGTTACTTTGCACCTCAGGAGGCCTGGAGCAGCCAGTTTTGTCCTTCCCACTCTTTATTTTGAACCATAACCTGAATTCACAGCAAAGGTTGTTCCAGTGGACTGCATAGGAAGCACATACATGAGAATTTGGCTGGTGGATTACAGTTTTCCAATGGCATTAACCCACATGCTGTTCACCAAAGCATCTGTCCCACCTTAGCCATGCTGCCCAATGGGCCATGTGGGTCTTGGCAGACTCGTGTCCTTGAGTCATCCTCATAACTTCTTCCTTTCTAGGCTTTCACCTTAAACACCTTCTCTCCCCTTTCTGTCTTTGCTTTTCTTTCCAGACAGCATCTGCACCCTGTTTTCCAAAACTCACCCCCGTGAAACTTGTACATGGAGGCTTCACTCCAAAGAGAGCGGAATCCTAAACAAGCTCCTTTAGGGTTATTCAGAGAGGTCAGAGGGAGATTTTGCAAGTGACTGCTGCCTGCAGACTTGGCACAAGGAATTAAGTTCAAGCTTTTTGAGGACAAATGTGAAATTCTTTCCCTGACCATCTCAGATGTTGAGGGATTACAGAGTGGGATGCTCTGACCACATAATAGCTTATGAATATACATGAAAGTTGTTCTTACTTGACTAAGCTCTGTGGGTACCCTGGGGGAGTTCATATGCATGCCTGTGTCAAATGGCCTGGATAGCAACAGCCGTTATGATGGGAACATGAGTGCAGCCAGTGTGCCTGAATTCCGCACACAAATACCTCTGAAATGATGTTTTCCCATAATCAGTCCTCTTAAACAGGAAGCTGACCATCAGCCAGATGAAACCCTACCTGGGAAGTAACAGAGGCCGTTGAAAGAGAAAATGATTCAGTTTGAAAAGAACCACAAGAATTTACAAGAGCAGGAGAAGACCTTGGAATGGAAACAGCAGTGGTCAAAACCTGCTCTGGCGCTGCCAGGAGACACCCCACCAGGATCATAACCTTATGCCTAGGCCAGACACAACATTGTCCCATGAGGCAGCATAAGTATGTGAGAGCCATGAGAACACAGGGTGCAAAATGGGGGGGGACTCACATCTTGAGCACATGTATGGGACCTCAAAGGGTGCTTTCTCACAGGCATGTAGATTAATGACTTGTGTGAAGTGATAGGGATAAACAAAAGAAGAGCACCTATATCCTTATCATGGATACAGCTTGGGTGAAGGAGGATTGAGAGCAGCCCTGAGGAGGACTTGGGGATATTGGTGGACAAAAAACTGAATATGAGCACTTGCAGCCCAGAAAGAAAATTTTATCCTGGGATGCATCAAAAGAAGTGTGGCCAGCAGGTTGAAGGAGGGGATTCTGCCCCTCTACTTCACTGTGGGGAGACCCTACCTGGAGTACTGCATCCAGCTCTGGGGGCCCCAACATAA
>RSEF01000002.1:158117290-158132111 GCA_003993805.1 Himantopus leucocephalus
AAAAAAAAAAATTGGGACAAAATAAATGGGGGCAAAATCTGTTGCCAAGAGACAATATATAAGACAATATAGAAAGGCAGAAGACAAGACATATAACCCTGCGAAAGGTAGTCTAAGCAGTTGTATTCATTAAAAAAAAAAGGGGGGGGGATGTATGAAACTGAGTCCCATTCTTAATACCTTACTTAAAATAACACTGTGAGTTTACTTCTTGATTCCCTTTCTTCTACAGAGAAGAGGGAAAGCAAAGGCTTCACAAGCCTTTATGATAAATTGCATGTAGTTAGAGCAGGGAAGGTATTTACAAGTTGTGGTTAATAGAAATGTTTATCAAAGACAGTGTAATTACCAGACAGTTTAGGTGCCTGAAAACAGAGTTGTTAAAAAAAAAAAAAAAAGACAGGAAAAAAAGCCAGAGGAGAAACCAAAAGAGAAATTCACAGGGACATATGTAAAAAGCAAGCGGCCTTCAATCCAAACTGGTGTCTCAGCTCGCTTTACACAGAGCAACAAGCATAAGATGACAGGGCAATATGACCAAGAAAAGCAAGAAATACTTGTATTAGTGGGAATAAATAACAGCAATAAAAGGTCAGGGAGTGTGGAGGATGTCCCTATCCGTCTTTTGAACGTGTGTTTATTGAGTAAGACACTTGAGTCGCATCCTCAGCCAAGCCAAATGGTACTTATGTACACATTTAAGGTTAAGTACATCCTTAAGTGTTTTGCCAATCGTAATCCCAGGTAATTAGAAAGCCACCTTTGAGATGCCATCTCCGAGCAGTGCCGGGGGCTGCTTTATCAGAGATGCCAGCTGCAGGCGAGATGTACCACAGTGCGGCTCCCCGCGAGCAGTAATTACAGAGTCAACCATGTGTCTTGGCCAAGCTCCGGGCCAGACAAACGCCTTCTTCAACGCTAAATCTCATAATGATCATCACAGACATGGTATGCCTCACACTGCATGTCCTGAGGTGCCAGGCAGCATTGCCAATTAGCGGTCCTCCCATTTCACCCCTTGAGGAGGCTGCATTTCAGCACAGAGGGAAAATAATTACTGTGTGGTTTAGACCTTGGGGACCCTGGTCTGCAAGGCAGAGTTTGCAGCGAGCACCAGTATCTGTATTCATATAATCATAGAATGGTTTGGGTTGGAAGGGACTCTAAAGACGATCTAGTTCCACCCCCCCTGCGGTGGGGAGGGACACCTCCCACCAGCCCAGGTTGCTCAAAGTCCCATCCAACCTGGCCTTGAACACCTCTGGGGATGGGGCAGCAACAGCTTCTCTGGGCAACCTAGGCCAGTGTCCCACCACCCTCAGAGTCAAGAATTTCTTCCTAATATCTCATCTAAATCTCCCCTCTTTTAGTGTAAAACCATTTTCCCTTGTCCTATCACTCCCCTCCCTGATCAAGAGTCCCTCCCCAGCTTTCCTGGAGACCCTTTAGGCACTGGAATGCACTCTAAGGTCTCCGCGGAGCCTTCTTTTCCCCAGGCTGAACAACCCCAACTCTCCCAGCCTGTCCTTCCAGCAGAGGGGCCCCAGACCACGCAGCATCTCTGTGGCGTCCTCTGGCCCTACTCCAAAAAGTCCATGTCTTTCCTATGCTGGGGGCTCCAGAGCTGGAGGCAGTACTCCAGGTGGGGTCTCACCAGAGCAGAGTGGAGGGGCAGAATCCCCTCCCTTGACCTGCTGGCCACACTTCTTCTGATGCAGTCCATTGTACAGTTGGCTTTCTGGGTTGCAATTGCACATTGCCGGCTCATGTTGAGCTTCCTGACATGCTCAATCATCCAGCCAATGGAGTCCTACGAGACAAATTAACAAGTAACGTATTTACATCATGTTTACATGGATTTCTCTTTAAAACTGTGATCGACCTGTGCAGATCCATTCAATTCAGAGACAACCTAACTCTTTTGCTCCATTCCCCATGAGCGTCTTTTGAAGGTCAAATTTTTTAAAAAGCTGCATTATTCAGTGGATGATGAGTAAATCATTTGCACTTGCCCTTCGTTGTTTGCAAATGGACCCAATAGTTACCTCACCTTGAGCACACTGGTGTGAAGGGGTTAATATTTGCAAAGTTCTTTAATAGCCCTTAGACACGAATTCAACATCACCTTCCTCCCAGATAAGCCACAAAGCAAAGCTGGTCAAACAGCCCAGGTACCGCTACTGCAGCCAGGTTCAACATGGAAGTGGGAGTCACCCCAATTAGTGGATTGTAATTGATGCTTTCATAGCCAAAAAAACCTCAGTTCACTATAAAAACAACGTCCCTATGGCAAACACTGGCTATTTCTGTGCTTGTAAATTAAACAGAGCTTAACAATGTGTCCTGTACTGGAACATAATCGTCTCTCCTGACCCTGGGAAGGTTTTAGTCCAGGTCAACTAACACCTTGCTGGTTTGAGAAAAAAAAAACAAATGGAAAATTACAAATAACTGATTTTCGAAGTGTCTTACAGCACACATTAATTGAAAACAAATCAAAACAAGGCTACACAATGCTTTATGGAATAATACTATAAATAGTCCAAACTTACAAGTAGCACAATTTTATAAACATGGCAAAAAGAATAACCTATTCCTGCTGAAACTCTTGTGGGTTTTACAATGTTAAGAAACACTGACAGGGGTCAGATGTTTGGGGCTAAATCATGTTAAAGCTGCTGGTGCTGAACTAGAAGAAAGTGTGAGTCCGTGTGTCCCCACACATGGGAATTGCAGCATCTCCAGGGCACAGCCTATCTTTTCTTCTGCAACATAACATCCCTAAAATAAAGTTGCATTATTACAAATATGGCAACCGCATAAGCTTAATTTATAACCTTGTTTCCAGGCAAACTATCAAAAATTTAATCTAATTTGTATATTCAGTGGTTATCTAAACCAGGCTGATTTTGTACTGTGGCTGATGCTGGCTGTTCGGATGGAAAATTCATTCTTTCTGCCCCTCTCACCTGTGCTCATTTCTTTTGATCCCTCTTACCTTGATGTTTATTTTTTGATTATCTTAACTTAGATAACTCTGGAAAACTTTATCTGTCCTACTACATCCCCGCCAACATCATTTGCCAGTAACTTGCTAATTTATTCTTTATATTTCAGAGCAGTCTTTCTACTCAACACTCACACAGCACCGAGTCTAATAAATGCAGCTAAATGTATACAATTGTCCCCAAAAATTTCTGTTAGTAAAAAGAAGTTAGTATGGGCCAGGGACTATTTCCAATAGCTTTGATGCAGTCCTCCTACTTTAGAGGGCAAGAGAATTTGTAGAATTTGCACAGCTACTTCTTGCCCATTGGTCTGAGTGGCAAAAATAATGATTAAAAAACAAACCCACAACTAAACAAACAAACAAAAACCCTTACAAGGATATTTAATTTACTAAGGGATATATAGGCATTGCTTTTCAAAGCACATGTTTGTCACTTTGTCTTCGGAATTTTTAAAAAGGTTGCCATGGCTTCAGAAACGAATGACCAGAAAAAAAACATCAGACTACGTTGCCTCAGTTCCTGCAGAATTTATGTTAACCCCACTGGCACTGCGCTCAGAGCAATACCTCACCTTTGGCAAAAATCTCTCTTTTAAAAAGGCTTCCAACCTTGAGCTGAAGACCTCAGCGAGAAGATGTACCGATTGGAGCTGATCCAGAGAGGAGCCAAAACAGTCAGCAGCGGTCAAGAAAATGTGGCCAGGGAGGAAAGAGAAAAAGTACTGAGGTTATTTAGTCTTGGAAAAAGCAGATGTGAGGCTGAAGATAAGCAAAGGTTTTGCAGAGTACATCTTAGTGCAAAAAAAAATACCACAAAAAGCTGAGAAATGGGTGGGAGAAATCCATCAAGACAAGTCTTTCATAAAAAAGAGGAATGGTCTGAATGCCACCTCCTGCTCATAAAGCCACAATGTCACAGGACGCCAAAATTAGGGGCATATTGTGGGAGAAAGCAGTCTTTTTTGTTTTCTTCTCTTATAATCTTTCCCTGGCACTAAGGGCCAATGTCAGAGGTGGCACATGAGCCAGATGGTCGCTTTGGTCCAACCGGGAATGGCCATTCTCACCTTCCTAAGCAGCAGGAGCCCCACTACTTCCCTGGGTGGTTGTCTTCGATGCTCAATCAGTCCTACTGCTAAAAATAGCCATTGCTTATTCATGCTAAAATCATGCCGGTAATTAATAGAAAATTAATTCAAACCAGGCTGCTATGCCCCTGAGAGTGTACGACCTTGCTTTGTTCAGTGAAGAAGAATTAGCCAAGGTCTATCCAATGTGAACCATCAAAATGGGAGAAACAGACTGTCCCTGGACTCCTGACTCTTTTTTTCTTCCGTGCAAGGTTTGGGGACCACAAGGGAAGAACAGCACCCGTTACGTCTCCTATTACCTCTTTATCTGCTCCCTGGCCAGCAATTATTTTGTAGCATCCTTGATATTTTCTTGAAAATCTTGACATTTTCTTTAATGTTTTTATCTTTTTTAATTTTTTTTTTTTTTTGTTCATCTCTGGATGCTGTTCTTACAGTTCCGTAAGTCTTAACCTCATTTATGGAAATACGGCTTATGCAGTTGCATCACTTGTCTATTCGTCCACCTGTCTGCCCACACATCTGGCTGGCTATCACCCTGCCCAGGTTCAAACAGATTCAATGAGGAGAAAGGTCTCAAAGCTCTAGCCATGCTCGGTTTTGTGAAAATTGCTCCAACAAAGGAGAAACACCAAAAAGAGTGCTCCCACCAAAGGAATCTCAGCTCCTCAACCACTCTTAGAAGCAGCAGCCAACTAGCCAGACAGAAAATCCATACCCTGAACATCATGCCTTTTGCCCAGCCAAAAAGGAAGGAGTCATGGGGTGGAACCCAAAGGCAGGTAATGATACGTAAACAGAGAACTGGGAGCTGAGAGGACAGAGGGTACATGTGCATGGGAAACTAAGTGTACTGGGTCTGGCTGAGATGGAGTTCATTTTCGCCATAGCAGCCCTGATAGTGCCGTGTCTCCAACATTCCCCCCTCAGCAGTAGGCTGGAAGTGGGTAAGGTCTTGGGAGGGGACATAGCCAGGACAGCTGAACCAAACTGACCAAAGGGATATTCCACACCATATGACATCTGCTCAGCAATAAAAACTAAGAGAAAGGAGCCAGGGAGGAGCATTTGTTATCTCAACGTTTTTCTTCCAAAGCAACCGCTATGCATGCTGACGCCTGACGTCCCAGGAAGTGGCTGGACATTGCCTGCTGATGGGAAGGAGACACTAAGTCTTTTGTTTTCCTTTGTTTCTGCTCATGGCCTTTTCTTTATTAAACTGCCTTTACCTTGAGCGACAAGTTTGTTTTTTCCATCTTATTTTCTCCCTGCCCTGTCCTGCTGAGGAGGGGAGTGATAAAGTGGCTCGGGTGGGCACCTGGCGTCCAGTCAAGGTCAACCCACCACATTACGCTTCACTAGTTTTGCTGCTCGTCAGAAAAATGCACCCCTTTGACTGCGCCCAGGCTGCAACAGCCTGTAAATCCATCTCCTCCATTTGAGTCCTGTTGGATCTCTGTTTTAATCCCGGGTGCATTCCTGTCTCTATCTTTTTGGCATCACGGTTTTTGCTGAAGAGACTGAGAAGGCAGTTGTTAAGTCACGTGCCCTGTGCAGGGCTGTGGTATCGATTACAAGGAATCTATGCCTGGGGTCTGTGGCACCTCTGAAAAGGTTACGGGGAAGCAGGATGTGCAATATGTAAAGGTCAAGTAGAGGAAGGGATCTCTGACTCCTGCCTGGGGATGTGTGAAGGATGATTTCATTCCAGTGACAAAACAAAAAATCTAACTGCTGGGAACAGCTTTGAGTNTTTTTTTTTTTTTTTTTTCCTTTTATGTGTGCATTTATTGTTGAGCATCTGACAAAACATGACTGTCTGCGAGGCAGTGGCCTATTTAGGGCTGAGTATCTGAGCTCCCACTGTGGTCAGTAGAGATTCTGCCAAAAAAGTGGAGCTGGGGGGGACAATTTGTCTGACCAAATTGAGGTGTCAGCTTTACGATAAGTTGGATAACGCCTCAATATCTTCTGACCAAATCTCCCCTGAGCATAGAGAGTGGCCTGGACAGATACAACGCCCCAATTGCTTCAGATGAGCTTATTGTTGGTGGCTGACATGGTAAGAAACTCAGATAATCACTGAATTAGATACAGGCAGTTAAAAACTGGTAACCTAAGGCTACACCAAAGAAAACTTTAAGGATACAGCAAGGAAACTATGAAGTAATGACGTGTTTTTTTGGTTTTTTTTTTCAAATCTGTATTGATTACATTGGCTGTCAGGGTAGGAGGGCAACGCTTGGAGTTAGAAACAATTTCATTCCCCTGGTGCTGCTTGCCAAAGAGCCTCCTAGCCAGTACTTAAAATAGGATATAAAGCCAGAATAAAGCCCTCTCTTTAGAGCCGTTCATATACCCTGTAGTTAGCAAAACCCTCCTCTTTTCATAATGACTCCAAGAAACTGTGGGTTGAGTTTTCAAATCAATTTTCCAGCTAAACAGTTAAAACAGGAGGAAATGACAGGTATTAATCAGATTTCCCATTCTCCCTCCTGGTTTGTACCACTCATCTTCTGCTGTCCTAAGCATTGGACCATTTGATAAAACAGCCGGGAAAAAAACTTTTTTTAATGAAACAATTTTTGTAAGAATTTGCCAATTCATCAAAATCAAATTGCTTCACGACATCTCTCTGGCCCAATTAGTTTATAATTAGTTAACACAAAGTGGAACAGTTCTAAGAAGAGGGACAAAGACAAGTACAATTTGAATTCCAGTATCTGTGGATAGAGCATCTGCTCAAGCAAAAGGAAACAGGACTTAAAAGGACTGATCCTGTATCTCCCACATCCTAATTGCATGTCCTAACCACCGGTGACTGACTATTCTAGATTGATCTTGCGCTCTCTACCTGGGTTTGATTGCAAAATCCGTCCTGGACTTAAAATAGCTTTATTATTTCTGCAGAACATTTCTTTGTCAACAAAATGGTATTTGCCAAGCCAGAAAACGTTTTGTCAACAAATTCACCACCAAGTCACAAAAAAGCCCTGAAAAATGTGTGTCATCAAGAAAATCCTTTCCCCATATGTAAGACCACGAACTGAGCTCCTGCGCCAAAGTTTCTTCCCTAAACTGTGTTAAAGTGGCGTAAACAGTACCACCCAAGAGTCCTGGCCTCAAAATGAGGGCGAGGAGTACAAAGGAGGGACCATAAGTGGCCATGTATTGAATTCACCCACTGCCACATGAGGAGAAACTGTCCCTCCTGGCCCTATGTGGGGCTTGGTGAGTCCAACCATCAGGTCTACCCTTTTCTGCCTACAGCCACTGGATTGGTAATCTCAGGTGCTTCCCCATTGATATTTGTGGTTTCCTATAGGGTCCAGAGCAGTTAAATCATTTTCCTGATGGAAGGAAAAGGACATAGACTAGGAAGCAGCTAGGGTGCCTGAGGGTCCTTGTCTGAGGTCTGATGTTGCCCTGTTGTGTGATCTCAAGAAAGACATGCTTTCTGCTTGTGTTTCAAACTACCTTTTGCTACCTCTGTCCATAGGAAACTGCAATGCCTGGTATGCGAGGGGGTAAGAAAGTGTTTTGTGATGGCAAAAGAAAGAACAGAACTGCTTTGTGATCATAGCCCAGGCTACTGTCCCCACACTTCACCCCAAATCCAAGGCGTAGGCATAGGAAAATGAACTCCTTTTTTTCCTGCGAACAACTCGGAGATGCACGAGGCATCGCCAGCAGAACCTGGCAGGAATCCCACACTCCAAGTCTTTTACAACCAAAAGAGCTTAGCAATTAGCAAAATAACAAAAAAATGTCAAATGCATTTTTGATGCTCTGAAGTTGCTGAGATTTTAAACAAACAGTCTGGGCTGCTCCCACACACCGAAAGGTCTGTGCGCCAGCAACGTAGCAACAGCACCACCGTATGGGGATCTCCAACCTCTACAGCCTTCAGAATCTTGTCCATGTACAGTTTGCTCCGCAGCCAAGATTAGCATCATGGTGGGATTAATTTGCAGCAATGCATTGATTTCATGGTTCTCAGGAAGAGCGTGTGTGATGTGAAGGAGAACTTTTTCTCCAAGGCTGGTCAGGCTAGCTTCCAAAATCTGAAATCCCGAATGGGAATAGCTGGATGTTTGGGTCTGTGCCTGGACCCTTGTAGAAATACTCAAGGTCAAACAGGCTCCTTGCTTGTTAAACCTTTATAATGCTCACTGGTTGTACTTGTTTGCACCCACAGATCTCAAAACACTTCCTTTGTGATGCAGGAGTCATGAGCCCTATTTGCCACTAGAGGAAGAAGAGGCACAAAGAAGGGAAGGAACACATCAAAGGTCCCTCAGCAGCCCAGTGACAGAGACCCCAAGACCTTTCTCTCTTTGCTCAATGTTCTGCTCTTAATGAGAGCTCTGGTCTCTTTTACTGGACTCTGGAAGATATCACAGGCAGCCTAGCCTTGCCTCCAGGTGCTCTGAAGCTTATTTGAACAGCAAACCTAGAAGTAAATCCTTGTAGTGTGAGCTAAACCATGACATGAAACAGCATTAAGCATCTACAGACATAGCAGCTGGAGTTTATCTCTGCTGGCAGTCAAGGGCAGCCCTGGCGCAGCAGGAATCATGTTTTCTGCTGCTGGGCCAGCATCGTGCCTGTCCATCCCAAGACATGTGCACGGGAGAGTGGAAAAGAGCTGAGAGGTTGATAAGAAATACTTTAGGCTGAGACAGGGGACATACTGTGGCCTTTTGTCACGAGCAGAGCAACACACGCCTGTAATCACGTACACAGTTAGAAGAGCGTACACAGGACTAGCTATCCCAGCTCCTCCTGACTGCCATCTATCCATCCATCTTTGTGGACATCTGTATATCTACTTGTTTTTAAATCTTTCTCTCCCCTTATCTATCCATCTGTCTTCCTGTCTATCCAATCACATGCCTCATTTAGGAGCCACGCTTCCCTCCTTACGGACAAGTCTGTAATGTGATTTGCCTTACTGCCATCTAGTGACTCAGTTCTCATTCATTCCCCACTCGTTCTGACACGAGGCAGTTCGCTGCTCCTGAGGCTGCTTGCATTCCGAGGAACACATTAGAAATTCCGTTAGAAATTCCCACTAAAAATTGGCCACTAAAATCCCTTATTGTACGTCCCATGCCCCCACAGCTTGAGTAGATTCACAGACATCCCCAACTCATTCACTGCACAGGTACCAAACGCCTTCCAGGAGCAGAAAAGTCAATAAGATTCCTTCTGCAGCCCATTGCAACCTCCGCACACTTACTTCAGGACATCCTGAAAAGGAAGCCACGCTCATGCTGAGCAAGCAAGGCAGTGACTTCTCTTCAGGGCTGAGCAGGCTTGGACAGCAGCTCCTCCTGTTCTTGCACTTAATTCTGGCTTGAATTAAGGCATCCAAGAAGGTGGTTACACCTCTGTGCTTGGAGTCTGCAGAGTCTGCAGGATCCCCCGATGATCCAGCTCTTTCAAGGACTGCAATTCATTCCGGAGCTTGGTTGAGTGTGTGGAACTCCATCTCAGTTTCCTCTTTGCTGGGTTCTGTTATGGTTTTTTTTTACTCTTCTGCTTATAAGAGACATCCCCCCAAAATAGGCAGTCTGTGATTGAAGTCTTAATACATTATCTCTGTCATCTTGCAGGCTTCTCTACAGCCTTTTCAGACCACCTAACCAAAAGGTTTACGCAGCCCAGAAAATCAGATTGACTTTCTTTTGCCTCCGGAGACACTTGATATCTCTGTCCAGATTTCCCAGGCATCGTTTTACCTAGTGCCCTTCTTGTCCCCAGACTGCCAGCTCATGCCTACTACTGTTATCCAGCCCCTCAGTGTGATCCACGACACCATGCTCTGCACCGCAGTCCACCACCCCTTCCCCAGCCTGACACCAGGCAGGTGAACCAGGACACAGCAAATAATCAAGCCCTTTTTCCCTCCCTCCTCAACAGAAAGCTCCAGACCTGTATCTACCAGGAATCTGCTTTGACAACACAAAATAATATTTAAAAAAAAACACCAAAACCCAAGTGATTTGTAGACATCATTGGATTCTCAGGAGAAATAGATGGTCTTCTTCTTGCAGTTAGACGAACTTGGGATTTTATAAAATCAGGAAAATAAAAAGCACACACCATCCTATGGACAACTGCATGTTAATGTATGCATAATAATTATAACGGGGCACGTTTGCCATCTTCAGGAGTCGAGCAGGAACTGCACACAAATGTTCAAAAAAACAGCGAGAAGCAACAATTGATGTAAGGATCTAGGAATTACTGGGTTCTCACACAGCCTCGGGCTGCAGCCAAGCAGGACTGGGGCATGGACAGGTTCTTAGCTGCGTGCACCTCTTTTACAGCACCGCGAGTCCTGGTCTTCGCTGGCAGCCCTGATGCTGTTAGAAAAAGAATAAAAAGAAATAATCCTACTAGGAGAGTTTGACTAGCAGCAATTCAGGCTGCTGAGGATGAAAAGAGCACTCCCTCTTGCTTACCAATGAGTTGCTTGAAGAAATAAATATTTAATTCAAGGCCTGGGTGGATTTGATGGGGGGACCAGGTTGTGCTTTCCCCTTGGCCCTATTCTCCCCTAGCACAAGAAACCAAACCCTACAGGGACAATCATAAGGGATTAAAAAAGAAAAATAGCCTTAAATATCTCTGAATAAGGAACACCAGAGTCTGAGAACATATTGCTACTTTATTTATCCAGCTATTCCATAACAGTTAGCTAGAAATGAGATGTTCTGCAAACATATGGTGAGGCAAAAGTCAATAGACACTGAAAGAAGGTGTTGGGTTGAGGGTTGGTTTTTTTTTTTTCTTTTTAAACAGAAGTTCAAGAGTCCAAGGGGAAGCAGTTAAGATACCCGCAGAGGAAATAGGATTGGCAAAATCATCCCCTGCACCAGATTCTCCACTGGTGTAAATCAGGGCAGTGTCACTAACTTCAGCGGACTTAGTCCAGCCCTCTATCACTCATCCCACAGCCACTGATCAAGAGCAGGGATCCACCAACGCGCCAGCCCACCTTCCTTTCAATTTGAAAAAGGGCCTGGTGTCCTAAGAGCTAAACTGCACGAGAGCAAGACCCTGAAAGCTGTTACTGGAAAGCACTAAGTTCCTGACATTTAAGAAAAACATGAAATAAAGTAAGAAAACACGGCAAATTAAATTTAGCAGAAAGGCCTCGTTTCTTCTACACCGGCGTGTACTGAGAAAGTGGTCAAAAGTCGTGAGGGATGGGAGACGTCTCCAATCAACCCACCAAAGCAAACATTCGCACTTCAATTTGGAATGTGGCTGAACTCACCCTCATCTGTGATGAGAAGCAGCATTTCTTTTACAAGCCTGAATTGTTTACAGCACCCGTTGCTGGGAGTTTAAGTGTAAAACCCTACCCAACCTATACTAGACTGGCAGACAAAGAGAAGAATGCCACAGTGCAGACGTGGCAGATAAAAACAATACCAAACAAACCTATCACAAAGTCCCTTTGATTTCAACACACATAAAAAATTTGAATTTGCCATTGTTTTTTACTAGACGACAAACAATACATACAAATAAGGGCAAACGAGCACCTGGACACCTGGAAGAGGCCAATACACTGTAATTTGCCTACATACCTTGCTACCACATGCCACGAGTGTCACAGAGACACTCACACATGCAGCTAAGTAGCAGGAAGTGTTTATTAAAAGAACTTTATGTCCTCGATTTAAACACAATAGCTCCACTCAAGATAGCAATGGGGGTGGAGAGCCTTGTTCACAGGGTGCAACCACAGCCTCACTGGCTCTGGGGAAATGCATAAGACCAGCCTTGTTCTAAAGAATTTGGGTTTTTTTCCACTCTTGTGAACACTTTGCCCAAGGGTAGGAGGAAAGGCGGGGGCGTAGCGGTGGAGAGGAGGTGCTGTTAGGCTCCAAGAGTCACAGTCAGATAGGAGAGGCACCTAACGCAAATATCACCACCACAGACCAACCCCTCCCCTGGTCCAGCCTTGCTCAGGTGCCTTCAGAGGGTCACCTCCTGGGCATGCCCGATTGCTGCCTCCCAGGGTATATAAACTGCCCCACGAGGAAACAACCCATATTCAGCACGAGAGAGAGGCTATCCCAAAATGAAGGTTTTCCTTGTCCTCCTGCTGGGAGCAGTCCTGTGCTTGGACTCAGGTAAGACAGCGTGGAGGGTCTGCCCCGTACCCCCTCCAGCAGATCTGCAGCTAAGCGAATAGACTTGTGNTCCAGCAGATCTTCAGCTAAGCGAATAGACTTGTGAGGGGGTTTGGCAGCGAGGGAAGAAATGCTGGTGCAGCCGTCGCATGAAGATATTTGCTTTTTGATGGGATGCTCTGGGCGTTGCACAGAAAAGATGCATAGTCCCACCCTGCTGGTGGTGTGATCCTGGTGCTGGGTAATGCACCTTCCAGGAAAGATAAATCCTATACAAAACTGAATTTAATCAAAATCAAAATTATTTAAGCCAGACCACATAGTTATGTGTGTTCGTGTGTTGTTTTTTTTTTTAAGTGGGGTGGGAGGGTTATTTTGCTTCTTCCCAGGCTATCAAAACTGCAACATTTCTGCAAAGCTAAGTTTTGTTCCAACTTGTTTTCTGACTCTTCATTCCAAAAGTGTCCTCTCACGCTGCACAGATTGTCAGAATTTTAATAGGAGAGAAAAAGGGATAATGCCGTGGCGTGTTATTTTCTAAACTGGATGGGTGGGATTTGGACACCGTCACTACTATTTTTTTTGGCCTGACTGGGAAAAAATGGTTTTAAACCAGCTTTTGCCTATTACCAGAGAACAGAAGAAGCAGATCTGAGCAGAAACATTTCTCAGTCAGCAGAGGATGCCTAAGGAATAGGCTGAGAAGGGTCTCATACAGTCCTGGCCAGGCCTTCTCCTTTGCCAGCTTCCATCAGGGTGCTCTGAAATTTGACTTCCATTGCATTAAAAGTCAGATAAATGTGAGAGCAGAATGCAGCACTACAAACAAGCTGGGGTTTGGCTCCTTGCCTCTATGACTGCATCAGTCATTTATACCAGAACGGCTTGGCCAGGGGGAGACCAAGCGCTTCAAATCTCTTCTTGCTCTTTCTCTGAATAACACTAGTTTCTATTCTGTGTCCTAAAACAGTATGTTAGGCATTAGGGTATTGACTTTAGGGAGTTATGATACAAGCCTGTGGTCATGGGTTTAAAGTACATATATATACATCAACTCTCACGCTTGCAAGGCTCCAGTGATGTCCTGGGGCATGGGTAGGTAATAGGTACAGGTAATTACACCATGCTCTCAACTCCTCCGGGGACTATTTTTCATCAGGGCTACACACTTGTAAGCTGCAATGCTTATTCTGCCTTTGCTTGATGCGCGTAACAGCACAGCAGATGTTAACAATGCTGACTTGCGTCCCCCATAGAGCGGCACGTCCATGAAGGGGTGGGAACACGTGGTGAACTGGTTTCCAGAGGGAGGCGAAAGCCGTGTTTGCGCTTTGCTTTCTAAGGGGGAGGGGCGGGGAGGGATGGAAAGTGTCTGTCACAAGTTGGTCAAACTGAGGCAACAGACTGGAAGAGACCTTGCAAATTGCCTGCTCCGCCCCTCCCTCACCCTCTCTTCCCTCTGGGTGTTTCCTCTTTCATCCAACCCTGGCAATGCTTCAGCTAAGGCTCACAGGCCCACCTGGTAAAACACTAATGTCTGTAGAGGCAGGCAAATAATATCAACCTGTCCTTCTGGGGACTTCATCCCTTCATCCCAGGTGGGAATATCACAAAAAGCCTGTTCCAGACAGAAACTGAGATGCAGAGGAAGAAGCATTTGGGAAACACTTCCCATTGACTGATGAGACCAGTCAATGAGACCAGCTATCCAGCTGGTCTCTTTTTGCTCCCTCGCTGCGCTGACAACACCTGAAACATCTTCAGCAACTGCAAAACTTGACTTTCACCTCAAGCGACTGTACTACTCCCCACCAAAAATGGAAAAAAACATTGTTTGCCCAATAACAGAGATGCTATCTTGCTTTGAGGACCCATAGGAATGGTCCCATTTCCCAATGCAAACACTAACTTGGGTTCCTTGGAGAGCTTCAGAAAGATTTGTCTTATAACCCCTCTCGGTCTCTTGCAGGTTCTTCTTTGCGGTGTTACAGCTGCATGAATCAGCTTAGCAACTCCAACTGTCAGAAAGAAGTGGACTGCAAGGACAAGGAAACATGCAAGACAGATGTGATCAGTAAGGCAAAGTGGGGGTGGGAAGTGTCTTAGTTGTGATGTTGGAGCCAAGCATGGTGCCAGCCTCAAGTGTCCAAGCCAGCCCCACCTACTCTAGATACACCAGCTGGTACAGACCAGCAAAGCTCAGTGTGCAGCAGGAAGAGAAAAGCTATCTGGGGAGAAAAGGTGACAAAAAACTTTTTGGATTACTTTCATGTTAAATAGAAATGACAGAAGAAAAATGTTTGGTGATAAGTGGTCCCTTGGTAGTGGCGCTGGCCATCATCAAATCCTCTTCCCACACTGGGAAAGAGAGTGTGATTACAAAGTCATATTAGCATGTGCATGCTTTACCCCATAAATTCCTCAGTGTTTGCAGTAGATCATGCTAAAAACTGAGCAGTACGGCCAGTACAGTGCCGGTGCCTGGAAGGAATCTCAGGAGGGTGCAGCTGTACCTGACATCAGTGCCTGTATCAGGAATAGTGTGGCCAGCAGGACTAGGGCAGTGA
>RSEF01000002.1:158132211-158153391 GCA_003993805.1 Himantopus leucocephalus
GGGCACAAATCGGGCGGTTCTTAAATTGCCTTTGGGAAGTTTTCCCTGCCTGTGAGCTGCTCATCTCCTGGGAACAACTCCAGCTGTGTACAAATCAGTGAGAGGACATCCTTCTCCTCTTCCCTCCTATACTTCACCAGATGTGGTAATGTCACCCTGGGACTCACCTCCAGTCATGGTCCTCCCTCCACGCCTCCTGTCATGGTCCTCCTCCCACAACCCAAGGAGCAAGCTCTCTAGCTGGTTGTTACTGGTTTGTTATCAAGCCCATGACAGGAGTTGTTAGACTGGGATGCTGAAGCTTTACAAAAGAAATTTTGGTGAGATTAAAAAAAAAAAAAAGAAAGAAAGAAAAGAAGCAGCCAAAAAACTAATATCACACTGGAAAAGGTTTTTGTCAATATTTTTCCTTATTCCTCTTTACAATCCATTTTCAGGGATTGCAACTTAGTCTAAGAAGTATAGTAGAAAAATATCCCACCATTGTTCAGATCCTTCCAGAACCCCATATATTTATTCACCATGCCTTGGAGCATACAAAGCAAGTGGAAAATGTCATCTACAGCTGAGCTCCCAAAGCTGGGAGAAATCTACCTTGTTTTGAGGTTGCCATCCCTGTTCATTTCTGTGTTTATGCAGAGTGCGTTCCATCTGTTTATCTGAACAAAATAAGGTAGACTGATTTGATTAGGCAAATAAAGTATTTCAAAAGGAGAAAAAAAACAACACAATTGCTAACAGCTTTTTAATCCAGCAGAGAGAAGTGTAACAAGAGCCAATGTTTGGAAGCAAGGTTAGAAAAATTCCAATACCAAACAAGGCAAGCATTTCGAATACGTGTAGAGATGACTAATTATATATATAAACAAAAAGATTCTCAGGAGAAGTAATGAATTTTTCTTTTCTTCATGCTTTTAAATCAAGGCAGGTGCCTTTATAGATCAGCTTCAGTCAAACTCACAAGACTGGACTGATGATGGGCAAATGAGTTGACAGTACCTTAGCGTATCATGCAATCATGCAGGTAAGAAAATACAGTCCTAAACTCTAAGAGCTGGGTCCACCTTAATTAATTTACCATCTGTAA
This sequence comes from Himantopus leucocephalus, assembly GCA_003993805.1. Taxonomy (NCBI): domain Eukaryota; kingdom Metazoa; phylum Chordata; class Aves; order Charadriiformes; family Recurvirostridae; genus Himantopus; species Himantopus leucocephalus. The sequence goes on from RSEF01000002.1 coordinate 158,133,299, forward strand.
ATTAGGTGACTCACACTAGATAAGTGTCTAGGCTTCTTCTGGAGTCGGTAGAAAGAAAGAGGCACTTCCAGAGGGTGATTTATCTAATACTAACTTGGCAGCTAAGGTATCTGAGGTGAATCCTCCTCTGAAGGCCTTTATATCTGTCCTTAAAGCACTGAGACCTCACAAATAAATGAAATTAAATGTCTTATTTGAAAGGGTAAAGCTTCGTAAGATGGATCCTTTCAAGAGACAAATAATTTGCTCTGATCTTCTAATATGATTATTGCCTTCCTGTCCAAGTCAGAAGATGGCTTCATAGTTCATTAAGACAGAGAAATGAAAGGGAGATGACTAAAGGGAAACCCAATATTTTGGATGCCGTTGTTCAGAACTGTAAAAAATACAGAGCACTTTGGGATCATTCTGGGAATAGGAACTTCAAGGATATTAAATCACTGCATTTCATTATCTAGATGTCAGTCATAGCACTCTCGTTAAAACCTCAAACAGGCTTTTAGTATAAACACTCATTAAACCGAGAGAAGAATAATGGATAATTGTGATCAGTGTTAGAGAGAGAGTTAGATCTTTTCTGTGTCTTTAATTACTTATGCAGTCAGCAAATGATGTTACATTTCCACACACTCCCTTTATGAAATGTTCAAAGATGATCTCAGTTGCTTCTGTTTTTCTACTTGGAAATATCACAAGGAGTTTACGCTGTCTGCGCACTTACCCATGAAGACTGATTCACAGGAGAACATAAAGTCAACAACCAAACGGAGTTTGAAAGGTTTAACAACTTTTATGCTTAGTCAATAATTTGATGTTTCTCAAGGAAGGCTGGATTTCAGAGCTCTGCCAAGATTTGCAGATGAAAGGTGGCTCAGCAAACATTCTTAAAATTAGATAACCCGGTGGCTATATTGCAAACTTTTCAGCTCAGAAGAGGCTCAGACAGAGCACGCCCTGCGGAGCCGAGGGTGGTGTTGTGTGCTCAAGAAATCTGCCATGTTAATGCTCTGCCAAACGTGTTTGGCTCAGCTGCCGGTGAGGAATTGCGCAAACAGAGGATAAACACGGGATGGAGTGTGCCCTGGTATAGCTGTTAGAAATGCAGCAGGCGAGCTAAGCAGGGCCAGCAAGATCTTTCAAGGGTTGCATATGAAAATCTGACATGAGCTTTTATTTCGCCATGGTAGAAAGCATTTTGCAATGGACATGGCCTCAGCCATCTTTGGTTTTGTTGTTGCTGCCTGCAGACACCAGCAGGAGCAGCTCTCCACCACCAACGAAGGTTCTTCAGGCCTGAGTGACATCTTTAACTCCACGTGGCTGATGGGACTATTCTGTCTGACCACCACCTCCACCCATGCAAGGTTTGCTGGTGTTATGGGTGTGACATGAAGATTATTTTTACTCTATAGTTGACATTGTGCAGTGACGGCCCTCACCAGNTATAGTTGACATTGTGCAGTGACGGCCCTCACCAGGGAAACGTTGGTGGCACTGGTATGTGTTCTTTATCACTGCCTTTGAGTTGTCAGGGCAAGACATGCTCAGCCCATGTGAGATGGACTGTGCTTGGTCACAGGTTTTAAATTAAATTGTANGGGAAACGTTGGTGGCACTGGTATGTGTTCTTTATCACTGCCTTGAGTTGTCAGGTCAAGACATGCTCAGCCCATGTGAGACGGACTGTGCTTGGTCACAGGTTTTAAATTAAATTGTGTCATCTGAATGCAAAGAATGGAGAAAAATCACAGAATGAACCAAAACTAGATTGTTTTCCTTCGTCTAGAGTAGTCTTCCCCATCTCAGCCTCTCACAACAGTGTGGGATTTGAGATGGGGGATGCATATTCTGCCTTGCAGCCTCTCCCAGTGGCTTCAGAGCAGCTCAGTAGCCCTAAATGCTAAAAAATGGCTCACAGTGAGGCGCACTTGTTAGCCAAAGGGGTTACAGCATCTCCTTAACCTGAGTGGCAGAGTTATTGGACTGAGACTTGATGGTCTCCTTGCCAAATCCCATCTCCCTTATCTCACTAAATACAGATGGAAAATAGTGGAAAGAGCCCAGACTAATTTTCAATAAAAGAGGCTGTAATCTTTGATTAAACTTTCTTTATTTCTCCGAACTGCAGGGCAGGAAACACAATCGCAGCTCCACATCGCAGCCTTTAAACCACAAAAAATAAATATGGTTCTCACTTGGAAAGGGTTTCCTAGATCTGTGTGAAGCACTGAATCCCTGAGGGGAAATATCCCCTCCTGTTTTGGGTGGAATATCTTCTTAGGGTACCTCGGGTGCTCTAAAAGGTCAATGGAAAAATTTGAACTGGTTATGGACTTCTCATTGAAATGGCACCGAATGCATATTTTAACTTTGAGACCATTCCATTCCCGGAATGAGCCAGGGAGGTTATTAAACGAAGCCATACTGCATTTTAAAAGTCCTGTCATTTTTAATCCGATCTCATGATTTTTCAGTGTTAGTGGCTGCCGTAATTGTAAGTACCTGGCTTTGCAAACAGATGGATGAATCTTTTCCTATGTGGCAATACACATTTAGTATTTAATATTATTTTTACGTGAAGATTGTTGAAAGATGCATACTGCTTATAATACTGAGCAGTTTTCTTCCAAGCAGACACACTTAATGCTGTTCCCTTATTTTAAAATCTCTTCTAGAGTTTCTTCCCCCATCATCTGTGACTGATTTCACCTTTCTGTACTCTTCAAGAAGCTGTGAGATAATGATTCTAGCTGGATGTGGGCAGAGTGAATGACAGAGGATGACAAGGCAGTTTAGCTGATTGTTAGTTACAGCTGATTATTAGTTATAAAAGAGGGTAAAATAGCTTGACTCCATTGTACAGAAACCTGTTTTCTCAGAAGTCTGCTGCAGAAAATGACCTCTTAGAATAATGCATGGATGAGGTCTTGTGTTTCATTTTTGCCTTTCTTCATGTCATTTTGTTTTCTTGAAAATTTTCCCCATAGCCAGGCTTCCCTGGGCAGAACACATTCGTTCTCTGCTACCAAATGTGCTTTGATGTAGGTTCAATCAGGTATAGATGGGGTTTACACCTGTTTATTGCCAGCCCCAGGGTAGTCACCTGGCTCTTTTGTAAACTCTAAAATGTTGGAGACACGGGATTACTCAAAAATCTGAGTTGTTTTTTTTAAAGGATGTTTCTCACTCATGTGCCTGGAGAAGATAGCTTGAAAATGTGAAGTCAGTGTGAACAGAATCAGGTAAAGGGACTGTCTGGTTTATTAGTCTCAGTAGTAGTAACAGTAGGATCCCCTGGGTTTCAAAGCAGTCTCATGACTGAGGTAGAAGCAGTTACAGTCAGGGACTCCAGAGCCAGAAAATCTGCTGCAAGTGTCAGAACAAGAAGGATAAGGAATCCATTAGCCCTCAGAAACAAACAGAAAAATGCTCTTTTACTTGTAGCAGCAGAGAGTGGGTCAGAACAACAGACTTTTATTCCTGATTCTTCCACGTATCACTTTTTGAAGTCTTTTTTTAACCTCCCTCTGCCTCAGTTTCCTCATTTACACGTATCAAAACGTGGGAGCATGAACAGTAATTCACTAGTGCACCGCAAGAGTTTGAGAAATGCCTAGCGATGTTCATCGGACAATGAATAACCAGCATACATCAGCTCTTCAATCTGTCATTCCTGCTGGTCCAGCTGAGCATTCCTACATGATTGCTCACCTGCCATCAGGAAAACAATGGCCATTAATACAGAAATATTGTATTTTTTTCTCCTAGGATGAGTAGGCAGCTCCAACTCACCTCCTAGTTTCCTCAGGCAGCTGCTGGCAATGGCGATGTGTGTAACCGCTCTAATGACTCCAAGTGGAACGGTTCCACTTCGGTGGAGGATGATCCTCTGCTTATTCTGCATGACATTATGAAAGTGTTGTTGAAAACCATTTGAGAGATAACAAGGACTTACCATCTGCAAAGAACAGCATGAGCATATAAATCACAGAGAGTAAATTGTGGAGAAAAAGCAAGAATACCGAGTAACTGATAGAATTCAAAAGTTGATAGGTGGAAGACCCTACAGAAAAAGACACATTTTAAAGAATAAGCAGAATCATAGCGGAGTTGCGTAGCATGAAGTATCCCCAACCAGTCAGGCTGACTGAAATGAGACACTGAGGTGCAAGCAGAAGGGTTTTATTAGTTTCTGATATACAATCGGATGAGCAGTTTGTTGGGTGAAGCTTGGGGCTCAAGAGCTTATTGTACAGACCCCTTTGAAGTGCAAGATGCTTTTCATTCTGTTCTATGCCTAGGGAGGCACCATAAATCTGAACAGGAATTGTGTGTTATGTTCCAAGATGCTGTTAATGCTTCTGTACATTTTTAAGCCCTTGAAAGTCCAGTGTAATATTTTCTAGAGAAAACAGTCCGGAAAGCCTCGGCTCTGCTGCCAAACTGGTAATTTCTGCTTAACGTAGAAAATATCTATGCCCAATGGTGGGACAGAGCTAATGTGTCTTGGCTTGGTTTGGCTTGGCTCCTATTACAGTCACAGGAGATCTAGACAATATAGTAAATGAAGCAAATGGCACAAATCATCTGAGGAAACATTGACAATTATTGTAGCATGAGTGGATTGTGCCTTAAACTTCATTGCTGTTAATGCCCAGGGACTACAAAGAGTGATTTTCTCAGATACAGATGTCTACAGTGAAGAAATCCATATTCGGGACAAAGAAACCTGACCTTAGGCTGTCTTCATCACCTATAGAGAGAAAAATGATAGTAAAAGTCAGCTTCTACAATAAATGAGATGAACCATCTCTCAAAACATTTGTTTTTCTCCATTGGTTACACAGAGGCAACAGGCTGGTTGGAGGTATCCATCAGCATAAGGTGAGGTGCAAGGTATCTTCCTCCTCCCCCAGTCTTGACTGTAAGACTCCTGAATCCACTATTCCTTTAAATCAGCTTTCCGTCAGTTGAAATTTCTCTCATTGCTAAGAATCTGGACTTTCAACCTGAGCTGCATGTATTTGACTTCATCTTGCAGCCACCAACCTTGTTTACTCTTTCGTCAACATTTTGCACTTGGTGTGGGGATGGGGATAGAGGTTCTACAAGTTGATAAAAGAGTGCAATGAACTTATAATACAATGGACTCTAATAGAAGACAAGTACTGAGAAGATGGGGCTTTGGTCCTCAATTGTCATTGTGCTGTTTGAATTTTGGAACATCATTACACCCTTCTACTATCCCATTTCCCCAGCCTGCTTAGATGATACTGAGCCTTAATGGGGCAATCTAATGTGCAGAGAAAAAGAAACAGTTTAATCTTCTGCCCTTTGTTTCTATTTTTCTTCAGAATCAAATGAAGACTTTCTGGTGTTTGTTGTGATTCTTCATAAAACCAGCCAAAAGAACCTGTCTAGAGTAGTCAACCTTGGTCACTTCTCTGAAAGCCTTAAGCACGTGGGTGATCAGTACCCCTGTGGAAGCTGCTCTGACTTTGTCTCCATCCGACTAAGCTGGTTGTTGGGAACTGTCTTGGCTCATGTTTTCCCTGGAATTCTGCCCAGGTACCAGCTAGGAAAGTTCTAGGCAGGCTGGAGCGAAAACTCTGCTTTGGAGCACTATTAATAGTTAAAAAATCTGGAAAATTGCAAGACTGACTCTGTTCAGTGAGCTAATGCGGGAGTGCCCCAAGGAGGTGGTGCAGAAGGCCTGGCCTGGAGAAGGTTGTGGAGTCTCGGTCCTTGAAGATATTCACAGTGGGCACAGCCCTGCGCAGTCCACTCCAACTGGTGCCATGTTGAGCAGGTCAGCTGGACTAGATAATCCCCATAGGTCCCAGCCAATGCCACCCATTCTGCAATTCTGTGATTCAAGTCCTCCAAATCCTAGCCCCATTTCAAAATATTTTGCCTCGATGGCACTGAAGCATTAAAAATACTCTTAGTTCTCAGTCAGGCCCTGAGATGAGTAAAGAATGGCCAAAATGGAGAAAACCCAAGAGCCATTAAGGAGCCCTGAGCAGTTCTTAAGACTACAGCGATGCAAATCTTATCATAACCTCTAAAGTACTGCAGAGGTTCACAGTCAGGAAACCTCCACAGGAAATTTATTAAGCATTGAGCTACAGAGATGCTGTTAAGCAATGGGAAGGAAGAAGGACGTTACCCAGATAACAAGAGCTGTGCTAGACGACTATGGGTAGAACCTACTCTTCTGATGTAGATGATCTGTAAGCAGATCTCAAGAAAAGATACTGTCCTCAGTTTGCACTTCTGCTGACAGCTTGGGGCATCACACACTTCCGTTGTGAGCTCAATTGCTCAGCACTGTTAGTTCTGCTGGGGTGAGAGGAGAAGGGTCTTGCTGTGAGGAGAAACCCCTCCAGAAATAGCCATGCAGCTGGAGGATCCCAGGATGAGCTGGCGGTGCCTGTGTGATGCAGCAGCTTAACCAGTGGTGACTCACTTCCATTTTGTGCAGCTCTGTCTGGTCCTGGAGACACAACTTTGCCTGGAGCACCAAGATCAGGTACAGGAGTATCAGAAATGACTGGAGTTTATCCTGGCAGTGATACATCAGCTTTCCCTCTGCTGGTAAGAACAAATCTCACCAGCCAGGCTCTTCTGGGACACCAGTGGCAGAAACACCCAGATGTTAGGGCTAAGCAAGCTGTTCTAGATAACACATGTGTCTGTAATTCACTGTTGGCTAATTTACATTGTTCCTTGAGTGCATAAAAAAAGAGAGTAGATTTAGATTGGACATAACGAAGAAACTTTTTACAATGAGGGTGGTCTGACACCGGCACAGTTGGCCCAGAGAAGCTGTGGATGTCCCATCCCCGGAGGTGTTCAAGGATGGGGTTTTGAGCAACCTGGTCTTGTGAAAGATACCCCTGCCTGTGGCGGGGGGGGTTGGAACTAGATGATCTTTAAAGGACCCTTCCAACCCAAATCATTCTATGATTCTATGAAATTAGTCTATTTTGCCATAGTTGAACAACTTTAGTATCTAACTCATTTCATGCAGTTCATGTACATCTGTCCTGTGGTGAGTGGAGGTACCTTCCAAGAGCATGGCTTATCTAGTTCAACAAAGCTTCAGCCGTGTAGCTGTCATACTGCTTGCTGGTGCTTTCAAGATCAGGCTGAGTTGGCAAAGCCAGAGGGGATTCAGGACAGTAGAAAGGAGGAATCTGACAGGTAGATCCCAAGGTCTGTGTCCGCTGTTTTCGTTGTGGCAAGCTCCCCTTGGCGTGCCACGGCACCCATGCCTGTCACTTCTGGCTGAAGACTGTGCCATGGGACAGGTACCCACAACGCAGCACTTGCTAAGTGAGTGGCACGAATGCTGTAATCCCAAGAAATCATATTTAGCTGACATAAATAATTTCATCCAATAAATCTGTAGACTTCTTGGAAATACCTAGGAGCGCCAAACATGGACCAAGTCCACATTTGTGCAGGTGCTGTACACATGTACAGAGAAAAGACAGCTTCTATCCCAGACCAGATAATAATCATATAAAGACCAGAGGGGACACAATATTGCTAACAGACTTCTGTTATAGGCTTTATAATGATATGTAGGAATATAAATTTTTGGTTGTACAAATTACAGATTACAGGCTACTGTAAGTACATTTTGTGCTACATAAATTAAGGCATTGAATCTAAGGCCAAAGTAAATATCAACGGGAGAACAGGCAAAAATCTGTGGGATGCTTCAGCTAATGGGAAATCCTAGATGATACAGATGTTACAGGGCATGCTGGGTTGCCCATTGAAGAGATTCTCAAACCCATTGAGACCAAGGCTGAACTGCCACCCTGGCACTAATATGTCTTCATTCCCTTAGCCTGTGGGAGCCGACCTTCAGGCACGGCTCCCCTGGACCTCATAGGGCAGAAGGACCCTGATGTCAGGGCTGAGAAAGCTGTTCCGGGAAAGCTCATATTGATGTGAAATTCACTGCTGCTTCCTCACTGGTGTGAATGAATCTGTTTTGTCATGTCTCTGCTACCTGTCTGAGTCATATCATTCAATTCAAGTGCAGTGGACAGAGGTATCCTCCAAAAGAAAATGCTGAATGTGACTGTCCTCTTTATACCCTCCAGGGAGAGCCCAGGGGTTAAACACACAGAAAAGAAAAAAATAGTGTGAAACGAAAAGATGGAGCAAGAAAAGTGTAGAAATGTGGCATGAATTAATTTATGCTTTAAATGAGAAGGTCTCTTGGTCATGAACAGCATCCTTCGGAGAATGATCCAGAGTCTTGGGCCCTGCCTGGTGCACCTCCTGGCCTCGCTTTGACATCGAGCCAGGCTACAGCCAAAATTGCAGGATTTGAGCTCTGGGGAACACTTCTAGGTCCCATATCTAGAAATAACTCTGCTGTTTGAACACCACTCCTTTTCCACAGGTCTTCTGTTCACCAGCTCATCAGCTCACTCTTGCCTGCCTACCTGTTTAATCACTTTGTTCTGCTTTCTCATTTTCTTGTCATTTTGAGAGGTGAAATGCTCTCTACAGATTCCCCTCTGCTCCTTCAGAGGTTACCTGACTCCTTCCCAAGAGCCAGCCCTGCCTTCCAGCAGACCTCTGTCTTTCTTTCTCCCACAGATAATTTGCTGCGGGANGCTGTGGGAGTTTTTATCTCCTCAGCATAGTATTCTTATTCTTCATTTTTTTAAAAAAAAAAAAATCTTCTCCAAGTCTTAACGATTCTCCACAGACAATATGCCATCTGTATGTCTTACCTACATGGCTTCTTCTCATTTAAATGAGGATAAATGCCACTAATGAGTTTTGAAAGGAAGCGACTCCAGATGAATCTGGAATGAGCAGGAGAAGGAGTGACTGGGAATCTTAATTAGTGATTGCTTGGGAAATCTGTGACGAGGGGATGAAGGAGCTGGGGCTGCCCAGTAGCTACAAGAGCGGGAAAGTGGGCTGGACTAGACCGGGATGTGGGATTGTCCTGTTCTTGTCTCTGCTGTTAAGGGACCGGGCGAACCTGAACAAGGGCCCAAATACACACATCCCGGAAACATGTTGAAGATGTTATCTTCAACATGCTGAAGACATATACACTTGCATGAATGCTTCTGCACCCAAAGCTGATGGATTACAGTAAATACGTCCTCCATCTCCAGCAGCTAAAGCAGCTTGCACCACCTTGATTAAAACACACCAACTGAGCACTGAAGAGGTTTTGGAGTGTTTATGCGTCCTTTTCCATCATCTCAGCTGCAGGAAGGTAACCAGGGGGGGTTACAGTAAACCTACTGACTTCACTAGCCTTTTTTTTTTTTTTTAAACATGCGAGTCATGGCAATTTTAAGCCCTAACCTTTTTCTTTTTGTATGATATACAGAATTTTAATAAAATAGCAAGAAAAATCTGTATTAAGACTTCGTGGATTGGATGGAGGAATTTAAACTTCATAGCTAGGTCTCAGAGCATGGTCTGCCCCTATACACATGCAAAATTCATCAAGTTAGCAGAAGTAACTAAAATTTGTACTGGATATGTCATGTATGGGAGGAGACATACCAGTACTGTGAACACACATCACAGGTACCTCATGGTCAAATCACCTCCCCAAGCTTTTTTGTACAGAAAAGGAAGATTTCAGTTTCTAGGACTTACTCCCTACTCAGACACTGGTTCCTCAACTTGTCCAAGGGACCAGGTCAGGATGTGTGCAGTCATCCCATGATCTTTATTCACTTGAACCACTGACTGCGAAGAAAGTTAATGATGTGTCGAACTCTACAGTTCTGGAGCATCGTTTTTAGCCCAGGCCAAAGACACAGCTGCTGGACCTCAGTGCTTTCTTGTTCAGGAAAGCCCAGTTGCTCCTCAGTCGGGGTTGGAACCACAGAGATGCTCTCTGGAATCACTTTCTGCTCTCTCTGAAGCCCACAACAGGATGGAAATACTGTTTAAACCAAAAGAGCAAAATTAGAGCATTAATGAGTATTTAAGTAGAAACACCTGCAACGAGTGTCATTACTACTATTAACTGAGAGCCATCATGGCTATTACTCAGGCAAATATCATAAATATGAATACCAGGAAAACATTTTGCAGCCTGCAGATTCTGCTTTCTGCAGCTCCGAGTAGGTTATTTGGCCTCACGTGAATGATGCCATTAGCTGGAAATGCTTTTCCTGTTATTAGCACAACCAAAAAATAACAACAGCTCCTGCAGCCTTTAAACACTTGATTCGTTGGGAGGATATTCCTGATACAGACAGATGTTTCATTAATGCTGTTCAGGACTTGTGGCTGTTATCACATTCAGGCTCACTTATTCTGTCCTCTGCAGCAAAATGAGATTCTCGTTTCTGCACCAAAATAACCTCCAGTCAGCTCACAGAGGAGCCGGATCTCTCCAGACCAGATCCCTCATTAACAGAACTGGATCATGCTCTGTTTGAAGATCACAAGAGTTTTGTTGCTGTTTTCTATGGGATACAGATCAAAGCTTTAAAAGGGGTTTTATCCTGCTGGGTTGTAGAGAGATTACGTTATTGTGTTTTGGAGCAATCAGGGGATTAAGGTATCCTGGATGATTGCTGGGATTCACTGTACAAAAAAAACAAATGAAAAAGAAATAAATAAAAGAATAAGAATGCATTGTGTATCTTCAGAAGTGGTATAAATACATTTTTGTATAATATGCTTCGACCTATAACCAGCGTATATGCCCACCAACAATATATGCGTATGTATCTGTACCTACCACTGTCATTTCTCTACACAGTCTTTTACATATTAAAAATTCAAACCTGTGCTCTTAATATGACTAAAAACTAGGTTTGAATTTATGAACTTACTAAAACTGTTGGGATTTTTGCCACTCACTTCAATACCTTCAGGATTTCCCTTCTGAAGAGCAAAACGCCTCCTTCATCATTAACTCATTCCTCTCCTCTTGGGACTTGCTGCCTGTCTTTCAGCACTTTCGAGTTGCGTTGGTGCGTCCAGGTCAGACATGCAAACGCTCTGCCCTGTGCTCGTGCCAGAGGGAGATGTGTTTGAAACAGGGAATGCACAAAAATGCAGCAGAAATGCTGCAGCGCGCTTGCGAATTTGCCCTGCCCTAGAAGCTTGCGCTCTCCCGAAATAGCCACAAAGATCTGCCACAAGTAGGCAGCCAAGAGAGAACTGCAACCCGGAATATTAATGCCTTTGTTCGGCTTCTTTTTTTCTCTGCACTTGACATTTCATCTTACTAGGACCCAGCAAAGGGAATTTTCCTAGCCCCTAATTACTGCGAGGGCTTTTTTTTCTCGCTGGATAGCAGAGCTGGCATCGCTCTGTGTTATTTTCTATTACTATTATTATTCAGCAACTCTTTTTTTCCTGTTAAGGATGAGTGGGCCTGCAAACTCTACCTAACTGATTTTACAAACTCAAAGTCTTTGAAGTCTGAACGTAACCTGCTGCCATACACAATCTGAAAAACACTCTTAAATCCTGGGTGGGGTTGGAAAATCATGGTGTAGAATAAAGAAATAAAAGCTATCACAATAGAATACCCTTCAAATGATTTTTGTCTGCCACCCAGCTTTGGACGTCTTGTGTTTTCAAGTTTCTTTCCACAGCTAGGAAATCTCACAACGTGTATTAAACAAATGTTAGACTCAAACTCTGTAGCTAGAACTTTAAGAAAAAATAATAAATAATGCAAGACATGACAAAATCATGAAATGTAATAAAAATCATGAGAGATGGCAAAGTTCTTATGGCATTAGTATAAAGTTGCAAATTGGATCACTTTTTTCTAAATCCAAGCAAGGAACTCTACTACAAAAAAGACAAACTACCCTATCCTTAAGTGTACCTTACCTCTATGCTTGATGCAAAACATCTCCTTGAAAGATGGTTCTTGGGCTGTGGTCTACTGGTGGTCCACAAAATTATGGCAACTGATCCAGAGCTCACTGGTTCCATCTTCAAGAGGGCTGTGCTGGTTGAACAGCTCCTCCCTGAAATACTTCCATGACCTGTTCTCAGTTCCTTACCTGATAGTCCAGATGTGCCACAATATATCAGGCTGTGCTGCTAACCCATGGAAGCTGTGCTAAGCCATGAGACAAGTCTCCGGGCAGTTAATGGTTTGACCCTTTCCCTTATCTCCTCTTGAAAGAGCTTCTGCTGTAAATTTAAATAACCATTCTCATATCCTCAGAGCCAGCAGCTCTTTGATTGAATGGGTCTATCATGATTTCAGCTGGGGTGGAGTTGACTTTCTTACTGGCAGCTGGTAGAGTGCTGTGTTTTGGATTTGGGATGAGAATGCTGTTGACAGCCCACTAATGGTTTTGGTTGTTGCTGAGCACTCAAGGCCTTTTCTGCTCCTCATGCCGCCCCGCCAGTGAGTAGGCTGGGAGTGCACAAAGGGTTGGGAGGCGACACTGCCGGGAGAGTTGACCCCAACTGACCAAAGGGATAGTCCATGCTATATGACCTCATGCTCAGTATGTAATGCTGAGGACAGAAGAAAGAAGGCAGGGATGTTGGGAGTTACAGCGTTTGTCTACCCAAATAACGGTCTCTGTGATGGAGCCCTGCTTTCCTGGAGACGGCTGAACACCTGCCTGCCCATGGGAAGCAGTGAAGGAATTCCTTGGTTTGCTTTGCTTCTGTGTGCAGCTTTTGCTTTACCTATTAAACTGTCTTTATCTCAACCCACGAGTTTTTTCTCACTTTTACTCTGCTGATTCTCTCCTCCATCCAAACTGGGGAGGGTAAGAAAGCAGCTGTGTGGTCCTAGTTGCTGTTTGGTCTTAAGCCACGATAGGGTCCTGCACAAAATCCTGCCCTGGGGGTAAGGGGGTCCAGGCATAGAAAGGCAAATATGGGCTATGAGATTAAACCTGGAGGCAAACAGGCTACTTATTGCCCGATTTTAGGCAGATAATTAATTCCACTGCAGCTCACTCTGTCTGTATGGTGGATTAGGTCAGGAAAATATATTCTGTGAGCTGTACTGGACACAATAAATGACCAGTTTAGACCTTTAGAGCTGATATCCACATCTGAGCTAGTAGTTATCGAGCATGGTGTTCATGTTACACAGGATAAAGTTACGCGCACCACAGTCATTTTTGCATGATTTGGTTTCCAAAGCTTCCTTTACAACTGGTGAAAGCATCCTGAGAGTTGGAATCCGGAGTGCTAAAAATATCAGTTGAAATAATGTCAGTTTGGGAAGCTCCTGCTTCACTGTATCTGGGATTGGAACCAACTGACGTGAAACCGGAGTGTGGACTTTCATCCTTTATGAAACATTTACAAGGGTAAAGTGAATGAAAAGAGGTTTAAAGGTCAAACATTGGATTTGTTTTCACCAGCTGGGTTTCCACAGTGTCTTATGTTATTGGTCACAGCAGCCAGTGCTGCTTTTAACTCTTTTTCAAACCTCTTATGCTGTGAATGGCAACAAATTTCAAAAAAAAGTTGCCCATCTGCCGTTTTAGGTCTGTCCCCATTCCTTGGCTTTTATTTTTAAAGGACTCCATAGCAGCATCTTGATGAAATTTTTAGATTAAAATAAAAGAACCTATTTTCTTCTAATCTATGGGAGTTAGAAAGGTACAAATTCTGGGGTGTAAATTGCCCTGTGGATGTTGTTTCCTATCAGACACGGCAACGTGTTGCTGTGAGAGGTGATTCAGCATCCAGAAACGGGGGCCCACAGCTGAGATGATCCATGAACCTTGCTGGATAGCCTGAGAACATTTCTTTTTTTTGACTCAGATGTTTTTATTAGTGCCATTGGGCTGTGGAAGGAGAGCCAAGGCAGGGAAGGTCAATAAGGAATGATTCATTGAGAGTGCTGAAGACATCTGAAAAAAAAACCAAAAAAACCAACAAAAGACCCTGGGGCTTGCTGTCTTCCTGAATTTCAGAGGTTGACATGCCAGGAGGTGAGAGAACTGCACAGCCCACAAATCCTTTACTGGGTGCCAAGTTGCATCAGGTCTTATTTTTCTGCTGCCTGCAAATGCGGGATGGTATTAAGCCCACACAGCAATTCTGTCCAGTTGCTGGGCAGCCTGCCATCTAAAGAAGGAGCGTGGTCGATGTGCCTACCCTCAGCTGACATGCTTGTCACCTTGTGGCTGTGCCAAAATTGTACTCTGCAGACCTCCAGTGACGCAGGCTTCAAATGGAAGCAACCGATGGGTTATTTGCTTCAACTTGGTGTCAGATGGGTCTCTTCCTCTATTTGAATTTGCTCACTGAAAAGGAGCTCAGATTAGCCTGCTGGGAAACAGCTGCTGGCAGAAAAGCCAAAAATTTCTCTGCATCAGCGAAAGGATCAACAAAGACCAAGGGATTTGTTGGAAGCAGAGGCAGCCTCATGACCTACGTGCTTTCTGCCTTTGTCGTGGGCTGCCAGCCTGGCTGTGGCGTGGGTACCAGTGGTGGGACTCATCTGACTGAATATGTATGTCCACAAACAGAAAAGATAATAGACAATAGATAGTTCTACTGGTGTTTCTTTGGGTGTCATGTACCGGCCCGACATAGATAAATCAGGCCCAGAAAGGACCTGTTTCTCTCTACTGACTGTAAAATAAGCCCTGGGAGGACTAGCCCAGTTGGAGACATCTATCACGAAGATTTCATCCTTTTGGTGTTTACAGTGGAGGTATCTTCATATGACAGTGCTCAAAACAGCCAACAGTCTTTAGAGGCACAATTTGTCAAATTGAATGTAGGTGTTTATTTTGGGATGAGAAGAAACACCGCTTAAGGTCCACTCCCATATGAAGGAATCCTTAGGTGACTGGATCACATGGTGGTGATAGCATCATTGTTGATAGGCTGTTGAGTAAGACGGCCTGATCCCTGCCCCTAAGAAAGAAAGAAAACTTTGGAGGGCATGGTTGAGTGAAAACATGGGATACTGGGAAAAATCTGGACTTCTATGTTGGAATGGGCCTGTTCTGAAAATCATGTAGGCTTACTCCTCCAGACCATTCCCTAATTCACCTGTGCCTGTAACTGTGTAGATGGTGCCAGATGCTGACTCCTTCATCATGGAGGAAATAGCTCAGATGGAAACTACCCTGGCATCAGGAAGCGATCAGGCAGTCAGAGCATCCTATGCAGTGGGAATATCTAGGACCCCCTGCAGCCATGCTGGTGCACAGCTCTGTGGGCTCACTACCATGAGCTTGTTAACAGCCATGCACCCAATGCGGGAAGAAGCACTTCAAAAGCTGTCAAGCTCAGATGGGGAGGAACTGTCCCCAAGCTCTACTCCCTGATTAACAATCTTCTCCCCATGTTTATTTTGGAGTCATGTTTGAGCAGCCAACACCCCCCCCTGCTGCTTAGGTGGAGATGGGACACCTCCAATTTTACTCTGTGCTCTCAAGAAGAATAAGAAGTGGATTTCCAGATTCCCATGGCATAGTGTCCCCCTTCATACCCTGGCAGTAGGGAGCTGATGGTCTCTCATTTAGCACGGCATGGACTCCCTAGTTATCACTGAACACTCCCGCAGCCTCCCTGCTGCCTCTGTCTGCAATGGCTAGTTCAACACCAGCTCACGATCAACCCATCATTGCAATCTGTATGGTAGATGTCCCCGTATGGCCCAAAGGGATCATTATCCTTTAAGTGAGGCAGCCGTCTTCCCTTGTCAAACAAAACCAAACAATATTGCTCAATTTCACCTGTAAATCCCCACTTCATCACTACGCGTGACTCCCTCTCCACCCAGGCCAGTACAGGGTTCATCCCTCTCACTCCTGGGAGTGATAAAAGCATTAATTTATGAGGAAAGGATTATGACTGAACAGCAGCCATGCGTGACTTGAGAATCAAGTCACCACAATAATTGATTTTTCCTCTTTCCCTCCTGTCTGACACCCATCTCTCAGGCTGGGCCTTTTGATTTATAACGTTATTATTAAAAACAAATAAGTTCCTCCAATTACAATTTCAATAACCTATTGATTTTTCTCAACTCTTGTTCCATGCGCTGTTCATCCAGTGCTACACAGCTTGCACTTTGTTTTGATATATGTATTCTCACACTGGTGCCTTCCTCTGGGATGAATCACCCTGCCTGACAAAGCCATTAATAAACTATGAAGCATGGAGAGGGCATAGAATAGAATTATAGAATTGTCTAGGTTGGAAGGGACCTTTAAGATCATCGAGTCCAACCATCAACATAACACTGTCAAAACCATCACTAAACCATGTCCCAAAGTGCCACCTCTACCTGTCTTTTAAATACCTCCAGGGATGGTGATTCCACCACTTTCCTGGACAGCCTGTTCCAATGCTTGACAACCCTTTCAGGGAAGAAATTTTTCCTAAGATCCAATCTAAACCTACCCTCGCGCAACTTGAGGCCATTTCCTCTTGTCCTGCTGCTTGTTACTTGGGAGAAGAGACTGACCCCCACCTCACTACACACTCCTTTCAGGCAGTTGTAGAGAGCAAGAAGGTCTCCCCTCAGCCTCCTTTTACTCCAGACGAAACAACCCCAGTTCCCTCAGCCACTCCTCATAACACGTGTGCTCCAGACCTCTCACCAGTTTCGTTGCCCTTCTCTGGACACGCTCCAGCACCTCAATGTCTTTCTTGTAGTGAGGGGCCCAAAACTGAACACAGTACTCGAGGTGGGGCCTCACCAGTGCTGAGTACAGGGGGACAATCACTTCCCTAGTCCTGCTGGCCACAATATTTCTGATAGAGGCCAGGATGCCGTTGGCCTTCTTGGCCACCTGGGCACACTGCTGGCTCATATTCAGCCAGTTGTCAGCTGGGTGACATGGAAGTGGAGGATCAAGGAAAAGCAGGTTCAGGTTAGAAATCAGTTATGTGTTGTGAAGGAGCTGCTGTCATCCTGTTATGGATTCATTCAATGTCTGCATGGCAGTAGGTTGTCAGAGACTGTGATGGGATGCTCATATTCACAAGGTTGTTGCCATACTCCACAATCTTTCTTGAAGGTCCATTGTTTCCTTTCCAGGACACTTCTCCATTTCTCTGTCTCCAGATTGCTCTTTTTAGGACAATAGGATTACATCCATCGTCACTTCAATAAGGCGGACCTTTGGTTATACTTTAGATGACTGACATTATTAACCCAGGAATGGGAGAAGTCCTCATTTTCTACATACTTGGTTTAGAAAGAGATGAGTTTAGAAAGAGATGAGTTTAGAAAGAGATGAGTTCCGCCTCCACAAGTAGAACTCCACATAGTAGTTGTTTTGTCTTTTAGACAAAACAACAGCAAAAAAATCCAACTAGGAAACCCACAAATCTCTATCAACACCTCTTTTGCTGTCTTATATTTTGCCTGCACTTTTGGACATAAGCCAGGAGGGGGTTTTAATAAAATATGACAGTTAATTCTGTTACCTTTCTGGCACCATGTAGCATACTAAAAAAAAAGGTACTTTACGACAATGTAGGAGAAAGTTTTATTGGCAACTTTCTCTAAAAATATGTCAGCCATGCATGAAATACTCATTTAAAGTCCTGAATGTGCTACTGAATGAAGACATATGTGCGTAAGGGAATATGGCCAAAGCAAGCAACATCCAGAATATCCAATTCACCGAGTTCTAGTGCCGTTAAATCATCTTGCAAATCTTGAGTTCAGGTTTCAATTCTTTAGCTTAAGGAAGAGGCCTGTTCTACAGCATTTCTGGCAATAAATCAAAGTATTAATGAGAGAAGCATAGGAAACACCTACTATTTTCTGGAAGCAGAATTTTTTAAAGCTTCTACGTATCTTGCCCAGTAACAAAAGCCTCATTTTGATTATCCCCAATTATAGCCGCTATGATTCAAGGCTTGGATCGAAGCACTCTGAAGCCAAGCAGAGTCATTTCAATCACTTTGCTATTCTTTGTATGAGGCCATATATGAACACTTTCCATCCTCAGATAGCATTGCAAACCTGAAATAATGTTCCCTATTCATCACATGAAAACATTCTGTTAAGGGAATGATAAGGTTGCCAAGAACATTCAAAAGGGAAATGCCAACCTTTGAGATGCCTGAACAACATTAATAGACAACCCTGGTGTGAATTCATTTTTATGAGAGGTTCAAACAAAATTCTGTCTGCAGGAAGTCCTTAGCAGAGACTGGAGTAAGGCCCAATTACAGTTCCTGTGTCATAAATGCAAAAATCAAGTCTTTTCACTTCCTATAAAAGTCTTGCAATTTTAATAACTTGAACTGGGGGTTTTCCATTTGTTGACATTTCTGTAGTAAAGGTGGAAGCTGGAGAGATTGGTTCTTAATCTCTGAAGAATTTAGGTGGTCCCTTGAGGAGCTGGGAGCTCAGTGAAGCACTGGAGCTGTGGGCCTTGTGAAGGCTTTGGTTTTTAAGCTTAGGTTTGAAAATGCATGAGGGAAGAGTAGGTTGGGGCAGCATATGGTGTTCTCCCTTCTGACAGCAGCTCTGAAAAATTCTACTTTTTGCTCTGAAATGAATTTTCCTCCCTAAGAAAAATGGAATTTCCTATGGATCCAAAATGTTGAGTTTCAGCTTTGTTTTTGCACATTCTCCTTCAGTGGGAAGGGGCGTTGCAACCTCTCTTTACTGATGTTTGAACTTGTGAGGGAGCTCATCTTTATCACGTCACCTTATGGACACCAGTTAACTTGTCCCTGTGACACTGGGGATATCACTGACATGTTACACTGAATACTCCTGAAGTTGTTCTGCCTTGCATTGCCTTGTGTCATTTTTGTCCTGTACATTCATCTATTGCCCTTTACTCTTGTTTTTTTGGGGGTAGTTCTGCATTTGCACAGCAACCCAGTTGGATGCTCAGATCCATGTCACAAACCCATTGCTGCCTAAGTGCAAATTTTTAAGTTACCAGTAACAAAATCCTATAAGCAACTTACATTTTAGAGAACTAAAACCAGAAGACACAAGACATGACCAGCTTGGACAGGAAGAGCAAAGATGTTTTTGAGTGAGCATGGAGAAAATGTGGAAAGACAGTCCAGTAGACTGAGTACAAGACAGTTAACAGGAGACAGTAATTTCCCTTTGTCTCTGTACTTTCACAATCCTTTTCTGAAATTTTTTGATAAGACATTCTTGTCTAGAGCTCTCAAGGGTCCAGGGTCATCAGGTCTTGGAATTCCTACAGTGTCCCCTTCTCACAGCCATGAGGTTTCTTTTCCCATTGTAGAGACCTCACTCTGGAGTATCTGCCATGGTTTGTAGCCCAGCTGACTAAGTAAAACTGGCTCCTAGTTTCTTTCCTTTACATCACAGGCTGGTATTTAGGGTGGCACAGCAGCTGCTTCACACGCACAACTGGGAATAGGTGTTACCGCGGGGTGACAGAGAGGACTGCTCCAGCTGTACCAAGGCAGGCTATGCCTACTGAGAAAGCAGAGCTCTGAAGTGCTTAAATCCCACAATTATACACTACAGAGTTCCTCAGCAACCCTGCTTTAGACACCCAGCTTCTTGCCAGGGCCATGTGCCCTCTGACTCTGGAGACATTCCAAACCCGCCTGGACACCATCCTGTGCAACCTGCTGTAGGTGACCCTGCTCTGGCAGGAGGGTTGGACTAGATGATCTCCAGAGGTCTCTTCCAACCCTGACCATTCTGTGACTCTGTGATTCTGTGATTCTGTGAAACCAATGGGGGTTGAGCCCACACTACACAAATCTGTCTCTGCTATGGTGATCATTGCATGACTGACAGCAGTATGCTTACAGACCTCCTGGTGTGGAAGGGTGTGAAATTTGGCAGTTGCTACTCGCAGTATGTCTTGTTTCATTCAGGTATGGCAGTAAATATGCAGTAAGAGGGGAAAAAATATGTTGATGCATGGTGTGTTTCTGAGTGAGAACAAGCCACCATTGTGTTAACAACAGAAACCACAGTGTAGCCAGTTCGCAGTGCTTTGATTGGGATTCCTCTTCCCTACATCAGGTATCTACAGAGTAGGGTCTCCATCTCAGCTAGATGTCTTCTTTGTTTTTCCTGTCTATACTCTTGCAGTCTGTACGTCATAGAATAGAATCATAGAATTATTTAAGTTGGAAAAGACCTTTAAGAT
>RSEF01000002.1:158153491-158172839 GCA_003993805.1 Himantopus leucocephalus
AACCCAAACCATTCTATGATTCTATTGGAACCTCATATGATCCTGGGTCCTGGTTTTGTAGTACAGAAATAACATGTTGCAGTACAACAACTCATTTTCTAGCCAGAAGTTCAGGGTTCTGGCATCTTCCTTCCTTGAAAAGTGGCCATGGTTACTATTACCCAAAACCAGATGCAAAACAAACCTGTCAACTACTTGATTTCTGAAGTTTTATTTCCAAACAATCCGGAGGTATTCTTTCTCTCTTTTGACCATGAAACGGGCCTTCACAGTTTTCAGATTCAACCCACGCTCCTGCCACTCTGGACCGCTGTCGACGAGCACAACTTTGAAGAATGATTCATTTTCCACCCACTGATCAGACCTTCATCTGCCCCAATCATTCATTTATACCTAAGACTAACACCCAGCTCAGCTGTCTGCTCTGAAACATGTCATGGGAAATGCAGTGGTTGACTTATTATATGCTTAGGAAATCCACTCTTCTGTTAGGACCGCAAGAGAAAAAGGACTTAATATTTAATAGAGGGAGTGAGAGACACCAACAGAGCAATATCCGTGGCCTTCCCTTTCTCTTATTTTCTGAGTGCGAAGGATACTAATAACGTAAACTTTGTAGGCATGTTGTAGAAAGAGCGTGTGCTGAAAACCCCTCCAGCATATGCAAGTTTAAAGGATATACAGACAGGATACAATATCGCTGCTACATGCTAGAGATTTTTCCTGGGTAAAATTACACCCCAGAAAACTCTTTTTTTCCATATGGATTTCCACCTTCTATATTGGCCAACAGCATAAAGTACTGATGTACTCCATAATGTTTATGAGTAATATGGAGTGATTCGTTGGAAATCTAGTTACTGCGGGAGGTGTGAGAGCATGTGAGACTCAGGTGAAGCTGATATGAGTCAAGACTGTGCTCCTCTAGTTTGGTGCCTGGAGGACAGGAGATAACCACAGGGCATCTTGTTTTTCTCTGGGTGCCCTGAATCATGCCCAGACTAAATCATGCCCAGACTGTCTCATTGGACTGAGTTAAGAAGCGACACATCAACAGCATCACAGTAATTTGATGGTGCCAGTGGCCTTTTAATGATTTCAAATCCAAGCTAGGCTAAAGTTAGAACACATAGACAGTCCAAAATAGACACTAGACTTACAAAGGTTTATGAAAACACAGGTTTTCAGAAATGAAAAACATACCCATGCATGTACTTTATATTATCAAGCTGCATCCCAGAGGGATGCAGCTTTTTCCCCCAAAATGAATGAGCTGATGAACCAGAAGACTCTACAGGCTTTCGGGAGGGTTGTCAGCTCCTTTGTTGCTCTCGGGATCTGGCAGAAGGGAACTTCCTTTCTGTTCTCTCTGGAGATTATTCTGGTTTAAAACTTCCTATCTTGGAGATTTTAAATTTGAATGACCTTCCTGTGGCCAGTTCCCTGTTTTCCCTTCCAGAAATGCTTATGTCCCTTGGTGGTGGTGAAAGACAGTTACCACCTGCCTGGGGATTAAGCGGAGTCTGCTCAGGAATGTAGCTAAAGCAGTGGTAAAATGTTTCCCCAAAGTGAAAGGAAACACCATTCCCCACCTGTTACAGCAATATTCAAACTTCTGGGAAGTTTATCCATACAGTGAAGCTTCTATTTTATGTGCACATGAAGACAGGAATAGTGCCCCGTAAGAACGTGCACATCAAAGTAATGCTTATATATCATTGCTGCCCTGAACCGATCCTAGCTGTTTTGTAGAGCTTGGCCCCATGGTTGGTTAGGGGAGGTGGAGAAATTGCAACAGATCCGTGATGCTAGTCAGAAAAGGTGGCTGCCACTTCTGCCTCCGCTCCTGAACTGAGCTGGGACTTCTGCGCTACCATTTCACCCCTCCTGGGCTTTGACTTTGCTGTTCACTTACCACGCTTTGTTAATTGCTTTGAAAGCTATGATGAAAGGAGCTACCTGGCTGCACGCTGTCACTGCTGATTTATGTCATGTGTTAAATGCATCGGCTTTTAACTCTGTGCAGCAGTCTCCCCCCCCACCTTCACCTCCGTTCAATAGCCGGGCAGCTGGGAGAGCGGCTTTAAAAATTACGGTTGGTATTATAACAATTTCATCAACTCTCAGGGATAATAAACAAATAATTGAGTTTTGGCTGCTGTCTCCTGTCCTCATGTTGCCTCTGTGCTCCGCTCACCTTGGCATTTCTCTCTTAGAAGAGAGTCAGCTGGAAATAGAGGTCAAGGGCTTATGAGGATAACTGCTTCCATGAACATCACTGATCATGGCCATCACACGAAGGGGTGTTGTTATCTCACCATGATACTAATCTCTTGGTCTCCCAGGGCATTTTCTATAGGGTATACTTCTTGGGCTAAGCCAGAGCTGTCTCGTATTATACGACACAGAAGAATAGGCACATCAGGGATCTGATGATCTTCTACGACTAGGAAACCCAGCACACGTGATTTCATGCACTGGGAATCAGAAGAGTTAAGAGGTCTGGAAGAGTCTAAATGAGCAGGACTCAGCCAGAGCCCTGCAGAGGACTGATGGGCAAGAAATGACTTTGTTGAAGCATATTTCATCTCCCATTAACAGAAATGAGACACAGCTCTACTGTGTAATCATTTGTACCTCCCTGGTACGTCCAGTTTGATGGGTATCTCAATGATCAGTTTAGCTAGCGAGCAATTAAAGTCTAATTTGCATCTGCACATGAGATTAAAATGTTGGATGGATTAATTTTTAAAAGCTGCTACCTTTCATAGAAGACCGCATTAACCGATTGGATGTGTACATAGTATTGGGTAGCATTTCTCCCTACAAAGAGGGAGGCGCTGCCATGAAGCTCAAGAAAATCTCTGCTTTGCTCAGCACACTTATCGCGGGTGATAAATGTTTTCACCAGCTCTTCTAGGTAAAGATAAGGCTTGTTGCATGGCTTCAGTCCAGTGAAACGCTAACTACTGCAATGTAGAGAATTTATCAGCCACATAAGTTGCAATGAAGCAATTTTTGTGCCGACCTGCGTTAAATATATCGACCTGAGTGTATGTTGCAGCACAAGGAATAGGGCTTCTCTTCCACTAACATGCACATCTATATTTGTGATAAAGAGCTGGGAAAATGCTACCAGCAACCCTGGGAGTGAGCTGGGTGGAGTATCCCCGGGCAGAACCTGTTTGCGCAGGAAAACATGTCAATCTGTCAGCAGTGAAATGGCAGGTGGGAAAAAGGCAGTTTTTTCATTGCAAAAAATATTGGGCAAGATTATTTTTATAGGCTGCAACACCCAGTGGAGCTGTGCCCAGAGAAAACATAAAAACTCCATTTGCAGGCCTGAAATGACTACATGTTTTGTCAATGGAGCAAGAAAAAGAAAAAGAAGAAAAATATACACGTAAACAGACTGAAAAGATTTTGTTAGAAGTTGAGATGGAAAAACAATTTATTTCAAAGTGACTGACATTCAGTTTGATTCCACCCACTTTTGGAGCTCTGGAGGATTTGTGGTCCACAATAATTTTCATTATTTTGTATTTTTGACCCCATTTGGGAGAAGAAAAATGCAAAATCCTGAAATTTCTTTTCTGGTAGGGAGTCAGCGGTTTCCGAGCAGTAATCGGGATATGTATATGTTTACATGCAAACACACACAACCACACAATGAAGAGACCCAGCACCACTCGCTCTCTCAAAAGTTCTGTATATGGCCCAGTATATTAAATATACTGTACTTTAAATATATATTTTTCTGAGGCTGACAACTTGTCACAACCTCCATGCCAACACGAGAAGCTATATCATTTTTTGCTCTGGAGGCTGAGCAGTTTCAGGCCACATAGCTGCCCGGATGAAAGATGTTCCCTCTGAGTCAGCAGCGTGCCGCTACGGCATTTTGCAAGGGGTTTTCTCCTGCTGGCAAAGCCAGGTAAAATGTGATCCTGGCTGTCTGGAGCTGTCTGAGCGCTGAGTAGAGGCAGTTGCCTTTGTTTGATGGGTCTGGGAATGGTGCCTCCGAATATCAAACTCTGGGTGTTTTAAACGCTAACTTGGCATATGGAAGTAAGGGACTTTCACGAAATAAGGATGCACCTACTGCACTTGGACTCATCCTAATCAAACCCGCCTGTCAAGCTGAACAAAGCTGAACGCTGGTGAACTGCAGCCGCTCTTGGCTGGTCTCCATCTGAACTTTGAATCTTAGGGGTCCGTGTCATGGGCTGAACACTGGAGATGGGATTATCACTTGGGTCCTTAGTGAGAAGAATGGACCATTGAACACCTCCAGACTTGGGGTTTAGAAGGTCTCAGATGAGCACTCTGTTCCAAGTGGATGAGATAAATCATTTAATCACAGTACTCAATGGGATAATACTCCCTTTATTTGTACGCAGGATTAGCTTAGAAACGGTAATACTCTCTGTAAGGGGAGCGCACTCTGTTGAAGAACCTAACACCATGACGATGTAGACAATAAAAGATTTGCTTTTGGTGTTAGTACTAAGGGTATGTTTCTTTCTGTTCACATATGTGGATGTTTATGCAAAAAAGCCAAGGCCAGCCAGTATGAGCCCTTGAGTATGAAACTTGTGTAGCAGCTTGATCTCCTTCTTTCCTTCCAGGGTTTTCAAGATGGGCGGATAGCAGGAGAAAAGTGAAAAAAAAAAAAAAACCAACCAAACCAAGCCTGAAATTCACAACATGTTTTAATTATGATATAACAAAGTTAATGACTTCCTGGTAATAGCTCGGGAAATTAATTAGTGTTCCATTTGCAAAACGGAGCCCCAATTTTCTTCCATTTTCACTTTTCTGGTGTTGTTAGCGCCTGCGATGCTATCAACACTCATGTCTAATCTCATTAAAATTGCAATAACTCTTGAGAATCAATGACTTTAAAAAAAACCCCAAAACTGTGTGTAGATTAGAAGAGGCTGATACCTCTAAAGGTCACACAGTTCTTTTGCTGGGTATTTCTAATTTGCCAATTTAGAAAGCGTATGTGTGTTATGAGACTTTCCCCACCCCGGGACTACTTCTTCCTGACTTCTGATCATGAAAGGCATTTTCCAGATACATTCATGAATCATCAAGGTTTTTAAAGGGACAACACTTCAGCCCACAATGGAAATCTTCCAGACCACCTTGGTAAGTGCTGGTAGTAGGAAATGTGATGTCTTTCCTACTAGATTTTGCGTTGCTCCTGCATAATATTAGGAAAGATCAGTTCCAGGAGAAAAATGGACGGTTTGGTTTGCTTGAAATAAATCCAGTAAGCTAAATTCATGCCTATCCATGCAGCAAAAGTAATCTCAGATTCCGGTATTGTTTCTTTGAGCAGTAACTTTAGGAGGGAAGTGAAGAAAAATCGGGTAGAAACAGTCTGCTTATTTTTGTATGGAACAGCGAATATTGAACAACCTAGTTCCTAGGAAGGTTAGAATAAAATGCATTAAGCGCTGTGGGAATAGGATCCCAAACCCATAATCTCCCTAAGTAGAAAACCCTTAATTGGTGTGCCACAGAATCAGGAAAGAAAGAGGGTCTTATCATATTTTGCTATTTTTGTTTTGAGATATAGGGAGCAGCCAGCAGGCTCCTTTCTCAAACCATTCTAAAAACACATACAGAACAAACACACCCCCACTTTTACTTTACTGAGCAGGAAATGAGAAAAATAACACCAAATTCAGATCCCTCCCTAAAGGAACCTTCAGCCTAAAGCCTTTCTCCTCAGCAACTGTTCTCACCTGTTTTCTATCCAGGCATCATAAATTAGGGATCCATAGAGAACCTCTAACTGGGTACAGCTGGGAGCAGAGCAGGGCACGTCCCTGTGCTGAGGAGTTTGTGTCTTTATTGCCACAGACATTAAAGGAAATTGCAAGTCAGGTCCTCAAGGTTGAAGAGCATGTGGCACCAAACCAACTTCCCAGAGCTCATCTCTCAGCCCCTGTCTTCTGCTCCACCCATGTTGCTCACAGCCAGATTGGTGACCAGCGATGCCTACACTTAAGCAGCTGTGCTGAGGCTGAGATGTGCCTCTCAAGATGAAGGATAATCAGCTGGGAGGAGATACACCATACTGGAGACTCCCAAATCCCAGCCTTTGAGGATGTTCTGATTTAAGTCAGCTTCTTACAGCTGTTCGCGTTCCCTCATGCCCCTCAAATGCTCTGTACAGGGAGAATTAATAAGGGTAAATCTTGCTGTAAGAAAGGTAGGGGCAGCACACCCTGTCCCCAGGCACTTCTGCTGACTCCAGACGGGGTTCAGAGAGTCATGGAAGTGAAGTGCCTCCAGGTGCATTTCTTGAGGAGCAGATGGGAGAAGTTGCCGCTCTGCACCTGCAGTTATTTGTTCTAAGTACGTTTCAATTTCCATTTAATGAAGAAGGAAACATCTTGCTATCGCTCAAATTTGTCTTTTTTTTCCTTTAAAAGAGAAGTAGCAAATGAGAACACAAGATATCCAATAGGAACGAAATGCTACAACATCCTGAGAAGTTAAATGCACCGAAACGTCAGCCCTGCACAGCTCTTGCCATGGTCACCAGTTCTGGTCTTAGCTTTGCAGGCGTGTTACACCGCTGGGTTGATACCATTCAAACACTTCTTTTCAGGCTTTAATTATCTGTATTCTTATCAGTCGGATGTCGCTAAAAGCTTGCAAAAAGTGTGAGCAAAATCAGATTTTGGACCCAAAGGGTTAGGATGACTTTGGGACGAGGTTGCTCCTGCAACAGGGAAAGGAGGGGGAAAGCCAGGGACGGAAGAAAGCGGTGGAGCCGTTGGGAGAGCCCAGCACAGCAGGGGTGGGAAAGGTGCTGGGAGTCCCTCCACAGGGAACCGTGTCTGAACTAATTAACGCTACTGTTAGGGAGGGGTTTTTAGGGTTTGTGTAATGCTTTTAGATCCCAAAGTAGGATCTCTGTGTCATATTGCCCCATGCCCTTTGGATCACTCTCAGCATCTCTGGTCTTTATCATCTTTCCTTGAGCATCTACCACTGATCGCTGTCAGGGGTGGGATACAGAGCCAGGAGGACCTTTGATTTGCCCAACTGGTCTGTCCCACTCTCCTTTGTGTCTTGTGCACTGAGTCAGAATGATNAAGTAGGATCTCTGTGTCATATTGCCCCATGCCCTTTGGATCACTCTCAGCATCTCTGGTCTTTATCATCTTTCCTTGAGCATCTACCACTGATCGCTGTCAGGGGTGGGACTCAGAGCCAGGAGGACCTTTGATTTGCCCAACCTGTCTGTCCCACTCTCCTTTGCGTCTTGTGCACTGAGTCAGAATGACGTACACAGTCATTCCCATGCTTTACAGCCTTGTACCTTGGCCTGAATGCCATTCCTGCAGCCTTGTTGGGGAAAGCCCTTTGCAGTTCCACTGGAGACCTCCTGCCGTGGAGAGGAAAGGGAAAAAAGGCCCTTTGTGGCTTTCAGGGATCTGAAGTGTGTAGACTGGTGTAACAAGAATCTTTCTGACTTTTGCAACAAAAGCCAAGAGATGTATTTTTGGAAGGCAGAAGTTCCTCTGAGCGCATCCAGCAGAATGAATTTTAATAATCACTTGACAAAATCTCCTAAATTAAATTTCAGATTAAAAACCTCATGGAAATTAAACTGATAATCCATGCATTAAAACCAAAGTAAATCAGACTACTTGAGAAGCACTTTCTAAAGAGGAAATCACAGCCCCATGTCTCTGTGAGTTATTGACATGCTGCTGCAGTGGAGCTGCAAGACCTTCAGATCACAAAGTAATTCTCTGTTCTCCAACTCCCTGTCCGTAACAGCAGTTTCTCCCCCAGCTTGTCCACACAGAGATGTTCAGGAAAATAAACCCATGCTAACAGAGATCGGAATAGACTCGCTACCTCCTCTCGCAAGGTTTGCAGCCTGCCCTGAGCTTCCTGTGGCTGTAGCTATGCATCTATGTGGATCGCTGTGCTTTATGCATCCCCTCTGCTTTAAAGGTTTTTCTGTTAAGCCCGCTGGAATTGGATTCACTGTAGAAAACTTGCCTTGTGGCATAAGGCCCCTCTCACAAGAGTCTCTGAGTGCCTGCAGGGCACAAGCTAATATTTTCTTCGGTTTAAATACATTCTGGTTGAGGCAACGACAGGTTTCAATAGGCTGCGGGGGTGATCCAGGCTCTGTAATAGTTCCAAACGATATTACTTGCAAGTTGAGTAGGGCAGAGAAAGATCAATCTGTCCAAAGTGGATTTGGCGGTTTTAAAATTCATTTGAGTTCAGATTGAACCAGAAAAGACTCTAATGTTGGTGTAACTCTGCCAGAAGTTATAGGGATCCTGACAAGCTGCCCACAGTCTCTGGACTGGAAAACCTGGAAATATCCACCCATTGCATAATTCCTGGAGATGGCCGTCCAAAAAACCATGGGACATGGAAGAGCTGGCACAGAGTTTGAATGCAAGGGCAGTGAGTGGCTGTGCCAGGCTGTGCTGATGAACTATACTCTGCTTTCTCTTACTGGGTACTTTGCTCAGACTAAAGACGTGGGCAGCATCTCCCCACATTCCCACCAGGAGAGGCAACATCATATTCCGGACCAACCCAATTCAGGACAAACTGCAGATAAATCTGAGTTAGTAAATAAGGGTGACCACATGTCCCAAATTTACCAGCACAGCTCCAGACTCGTAGTGTCATATCATCCTTTTTGCTTGGGACATTATTTCGTCTTGACTGTTCAACGGTATTTTCTCTGTCTTCTCCAAGCCCTGGAAATTTTCCCACTCCCTCTTACATGGCGGGAATATGAGGTGGCAACATGAGGAGTCTGACTTCGCTAATTTTCGAGTTTGTAAAAACATGTGCTTCCGAAGATAACTGCTTTCTCAGGGGCTCTGCTTTCCCCTTTAACCTGCCCAGGACTTCTGCCTTCTAACGACTTAGGTGCTTCACGTGCTTCCTCATTTCAGAATTTCCTGGTGAGAGATGGCAGAGAAGTGGCCTTGCCAGTTGAGCTGCAGTATTTGGTCACACTATGCTCCGCATTGCTCACTAAATATGGTTCAGTGGTCTGTTAAAATTAATTTCATATTAATTGTTTTAAGACCGACAGCATCCTGTGCTGCTTTGGGTGAGCAATTGCCTTTCTCTGCTGGGAAATAATTTTGGCATTTCATTTGGAAAAAAGTAATTAACTGCATGGGTATGCTTAGTTGAGTAAGTCATTACAATCTCTGACTTATGCAAATGAGATCGTTGAAGTATAATTCCAACTGAGATAACTCCACACATACATAAACTTTTAATTTGCACAGTCCGGAAGAATATTTGTGTGCAAATAAAAGCCGTTCATGGGTTAATTTATAAATCTCAATTGCATAATCAATTTTCAAGGAGCAGAGCACTTGTGATGCAGCAGAGCTGCCCCGTGAGTTCCCAAGGATATTTCTTGGCACATCATTTGATGGGTAACATGATGTATCCACTGGTTCAGACATCCCCGTGCTCATTTTACAGCTGCTGTAGCATGAAACATGCTTTCAGGGTCACCCTCCACATATTCTGCCTGCCTTAATTATGATGTTTATTATGGATATTATGAAGACAGGTGGCCATGCTCATGGATTTTAGCAGCTTATTACTGGGTTCTAAGTAACTGTCCTGGATTTCTTTGTTCCAACAAGTTTAAACTTTTAAGTATGTATTAATAATTTCTTTTTTCCGTCTTCGTCATCTTCCTGCGGCATGCAGCTTTTTCTCTCCTGGAACATAACATTATTATGCAATTTGATTGGCCAGTTTAAGATAAAGAGATGGATGCAAAGGCTAAATATGCACAAAGAAAAAGCTAGGAAATTATTTCCCCTAGCAAATTAATTACTTGCCCCAAATATCATCATTTATCCTGAAACTACTTGGAAACTTGGAGAAAGTAAATATTTTTGGGACAGATGCCTAAAACAAGGGAACA
Source organism: Himantopus leucocephalus (assembly GCA_003993805.1). NCBI lineage: Eukaryota > Metazoa > Chordata > Aves > Charadriiformes > Recurvirostridae > Himantopus > Himantopus leucocephalus. The sequence continues at coordinate 158,163,453 of RSEF01000002.1, forward strand.
GATGTTCCTTCTTCATTCTCCACAACTGATGCTTTACAGACTTAGTGTTAGGTCAGATGTCTCCCTTTCCTATTTTATAATAAGGGCCTGATGTCTCTGGAGAAATCCCTGAGTTTGGAAAACCCTCTGCTAGTAGGACAAAAGAGTGTTTCTGTAGGATTTGATATATTGTCCTCTGGGGTGGTGATTTGATGGGACTACAGTGTAATCAGGAGCTCGCATCCATCTTATCCTCTTGATTGATGAACATAATTCTGAATACGAGAAGCGATGAGCCCTTGGATGGAAGAGGTGGAAAGATGGTCAGTGAGGGAATCGTGGCTGGCAGCGAACGAAGCTCAGATATCTCCCCAGGAGAGCCAATCTCCTTTGACAAGCCTGATTAAAGGAGAAAAGGGTTTGGAAGCACGGGATCGGTGTCTCTGACCAAGCTGTTACTTCACTTAGAGAGCCAGCTGATCTGTGCCTTGGACTGAGGCTCATGTAACAGTGGAGAGCTGTTAACAAGAGATGCTTAATCGTCTCTGGCTGACAGGGAGCTGCCAAGTGGCTTGGCAGCTTGGAAAGCCTTTCTGCACTCCCAGAAAGAAAGGTCTTTGCAGATGCTGAGGTTTCAAAAGGAGCAGTCGTTCCCAGCAGTGTCAACGGACTTGATTTTCAATTTGTGCTTCTTTTGAACACAGCAGACCATCTGCCTTATGCATATAGACCAGGTCCACAAATTATTGGATGAGAATTGGCGTCAGGAAGGGACAATCAGCTTCAGGTGTGGGGCTGATTTGTGGGACCCGCTGGTGTACATTCTCCTTAGTTTAGTACGAGGAGTGTAGAGTTTCTCAGTCAGACAATTATTGGATCAGAATTGACGTGGGGTCATTCAAATATGTAACAGCTCTGAATTGCTTAGGTTTAGGTAAATGAAAGAGGGAAAAATAAACATTAACAGTAAAACCATCCTTTGACACTGACTGTGTCTACTGAGTTGAGGGGTCCAGCTTCTGCAGAAGGACTTAGTGGTTAGAGCCCGTGTCCGGAGCTGGGTGCGAGGCTTTCTCTGCAGTTGGGAGCTACACCCTAACTACTGAACTGTCATATGGAATCCTGAGGGGTAAACATTCACCTGAAGAGGGAGACATCTGAAGTCTGGGTCTCTGCTCCCAGGAGCACTGTATATTTCTCCGGGTAAAAAAACATCCTACCTTAATTAGCTCATTTTCAGTACCAGAGAGTCCACCATGTCTTCCTGACAGTTGCAAACGATCTAGCAAGGAAGAAGAAAAAGAACAACATTTCTATGTGACCTTGGTCTTACAACTTCTCTTCTCCTCTCGCTGTGAGCGTATGAGGTTTAGGGAGGAAACCCTGCACGATGAGACCCTTTCTCAGCTCGGGCAAGGCCCGGGCAGGTAATTCCTGCAAGTNAAGAAGAAAAAGAACAACATTTCTATGTGACCTTGGTCTTACAACTTCTCTTCTCCTCTCGCTGTGAGTGTATGAGGTTTAAGGAGGAAACCCTGCACAATGAGACCCTTTCTCAGCTTGGGCAAGGCCCGGGCAGGTAATTCCTGCAAGTTTTGTGTGTTCTTCTCTCAAACAAAGAAAAAGAAAGAGAGACAAAATGTCAGGTCTGTTAAGCAGAATTTGTCACTGGCAATTCCTTGAAGCGCAGCAGCTGGTTTCACCTTCGTTAGTTCCCTAATGAAAATTTTTCAACTCTGTGTCAGGCAAAAAAAAAATAAAAATAAAAAAAAGAAAGTTGTTTCTTTGAAACAGAAACCTTGTTGTTGCAAGGTCAAGCTGAGATTGTTGCTGCTTTAATAAACACCTCAAATTGTCTCTGATTAATTCTAAATAAATTTCGCGTGTGATAAGTGATTTCGAGCAAGTGCTGTTGACACATTGAGCTGACTGAGATTAAGGGGAGAAAGAGATGAACAATGGGGTGAGATTAGAAGCTCTTTGTCACACAGATCAGGACCCTGGAGTAGAAGGATGACACGATCATTTGTCATGTACCAGAGGTGAGAGGAATGAACAAGGCTTTGCAAGAAGATGGCCAGAGACTTGAAGTGTAGCTGAGCTGCTCAGTAGGCAAAATCAGTACAAGCCATAAGAAAGGCATACAGTGGGGCAGCATGAAGCTTATTTGTGCTTGTGGGAACGGGAAAAGCATGGCAAAGCAGTGGAAACCAGTGGTGCAAGTGAGTCATAGGATGTCTGCAATTGTATGGTTGGAGGGAACAATCAACTTTAGGTGTGGGGCTGATTTGTGGGACCCACTGGTGTACGTTCTCCTTAGTTTAGTATGAGGAGTTTAGTGTTCCTCAGTCAGACAAATGTTTTGACTCCAAGGAGAGTCACGGGAATACAAGGCAAATAGCCGTCACATCCAAACATGTTCTGGTTTTCTTGCCTGGCATACGGTAACAAGACTTGCAACAAGACCAACCATGGCAACGCACCATGAGAAACAAGAGACCCCTCCAACACCCCCGATAGTCCAGGCAAGGACTACGGTGGGGGTACTCTCTCTCTCTCCATCATGCAACGTTAAGTCAAACCCTCATTTGATCTCTCATTTGAGTTAAGAAGGCATAGTTATCACCTGGCAGAAGAAGTAGAATACAATGGAGACCCACGTCATCAAAACCCACGGATATCCTTCAGACAAACTCATCAGAGCCAAAGACATTATAGAGGATGATGGAACTGGGGAGCAGCTATTAAGTGGCGTAAAAGGAAAGGAGACAGATGGAGTCAGAGTGGAAATACCCACAAGGCTGAGGAAAGGGAGGGAAAGGGGTGCTGTTGCTTAGAATATTTAAAATAGTCCAGATATATACTGGGAAATGGCTGCAGGGAATGAGTCTTTGCTGCCTCTCTGGTCTCAGTGTCCTAGAATTTCTTTCCAGCTCAGATAACAAGGGGTTTTGCATATTCAGGAGCACTCCCTTCGGTGAGGCAATAGAAACAGGGCTTTTTTCAAAGTCTATAAATTTATTTTAGTTTAACAAAATTACATAACAATGTATTCCCCTCCCCCATCAAAGAAAATTAATTACAACAGCTTATTTTTTATGAGTGTCTTAATTAGACCTTTGCCTATTAACAGAAACACTACAGAAATTCAAATCATCCCCATAAACAGGTGAGAGATGTTTACTAATGACCCCCACACTGGGTCTTATATGAAAAATTCTTATGAAAATTTATTACTCCCAATAAAAGCAATGACTTATTCAAAAGAAGGAGATGATATTGTGTGCAGGCAGAGAGGGGGGCCTGGATGGAGTTGCTGGGACTGGTACATTTGCAAATTGGCTCTTCAGGGCAACATAAATAAATATAGCAGAACTCTGAAGAAAATAAAATAGCATGAATCATAAATCAAAGCAATGTAGTGGAGCTGCAGAGGACACTGCAAATAGATAGGATAACAGAAGGAAATATTGGCTCAGGCATAAATAGCTCTTAATAAATCATCAGCCAACGGGAGCAGGGCAGCAGCATCCTAACTGAAGATAATGACAGCTGGAAACATCTTGCTGGTGATTGTGCATTCACCGCATCGCAGTCTGTAGATCTAGAAACATGCTGGAAAGGTCTCTGAGCCCTTCTGCGTTCAACAGGAACGTCGCTGGCCTGAGAGGAAACCAGACTCCAGCTGAATTGAAGTCCATCTCTGGGGTGACTGATGACGGCTTGCTCTTGAGAAGACGTTTAAGGCCTTCTCCCATCTACTATGTCAACTCACTAAGGTTATGCTCCAGCTATGGTATTTTAGGGCTCTGTTTCTCAAGCTGGGACCTCTTACCATAGTACTTGCTATGCATTTTTTTTTTTTGCCAGCCGTAAGTTTTCACACCAACTCAGCAGCTATCAGAGGTAATCTGAATACAGACCTTAAACCCTGAAGCCATTTCTGTGTTTCCTTGATTCTACTGATGGTTATATGGTTGCCTGACACAGCCGCAGATCAGATTCGGTGCAGCCGCCAAAACAGTGCTGCGAACTAAAATACAGGATTGCATGCTTCTTTTTTGAGGATGTTTCAGTGGTCTGGAGAATTCACACCAAAGGAGTTGGTGATTCCTGCTGATCCTCCGTCAGGAAGCACTGTCCTGCTCTCAGAGGAAAATCAATCTAAGCCCAAAGGGGAAAGTCCCAAAGAGGCCACAAATCAGGTAGTTTTTACAAAGCAATCTTAGTCATCCCAATTTTCCCACCATGTATGTTTCCCCAGAGGTGGTGAACAGTTTGTAAAGACATTGCCCATATTATCTTGGAGCAGGCTAAGAGAAGGAGAACATATACCTAGACGGTGATGTTTGCTAACATCAAAGAGATGGGGAATAACAGTGGATCTCAGCTCTCAGTTCCAGTTTCCTCAGGGGAATCCAACCATGAAATACCCAAGGTAGGAAACAGGAGTGAGAAAAAAAGGTGATATCTGGAATAACACGTTATTTTTTGCATTGAGGCTCTTTCTTACAGGGAGTTGCCAGTAGATATCTGCGTCCTGGATGAGGCAGGTGGTCAGAGTAGTTGACTACACTGGGTCCTCTGCTCCAAAAGTCAATGAGGTGGTGTTGCTGCTATTGTGAAGATAAAACACAAGGGAGGGAGGGAAAGAAGACGTATGTCATTTCACAATCAGTTTAGTAGAAAAAAGGGAAATAGAGATAAAAACTCCTATACTCTGAATTTTATCCGCCTTTGATAGAGCTGTCAGTTCTAACATAGCTTTTTTGTTTAGCAAAAATGATAAAGGCCATGAATTTTAATAAAACAAACAACAGCGCTAGGACGGATTGGATTGCTTCGATGTTTCATTTTGTCCGCTAACCTTGAGAAAAACAAAATTGGGATTAATATGTAAATGCATTTTCAACCCTGGCTGTGAACATAGTGACATTGTAACAGAAAGCAATGCCAAAGTTCCTGCTGATGAATAGCTCCAATCGTTCAGCTGGTTAGTCTATTTAGAAAAACATTAGCCTGTGAACAGGCTACTTACTACCATGTTCACTGTGTTTTATGACCCCAAACGCAAATGTACGTTTAAGTGTCTATAAACCATTCATCACTCAGGGCAAATCCCAATGTTTCGCTTGAGAATACCGAAGTACCCAAAGAGAGTAAATAAAGCTGGGCAGTCAAGGTAAGAAGTGATTGGGTCTGACAATGTTAAAGAGGGTATTAGGTCACTGCTGCTCTGCCTGGGAGATGTATTTATAGGCTGATTGTCACTAACTAACATTGATAGGGGTCCCTTGAACCTTGCAAATTGGAGCAGCTGGAGGAGAGTTGATGCCTTTTTCTGAACGCATTCCTGAATGCTCAGCTCAGAGCTTTCTAGTGACCATAAGGATGTATGTGAGCCGGGTAGCGCAATCCCTGGGACACTGAAACAGCCATGGCAATGCACTCTGCCAACGTCAACACCTAGGAATGACCCGCTGGCCACCGCGGGGCAGATGGTATGGTGGTCATCACTGTGGGTAAGAGATACTTTCCCACTGTAAACTCTTCTGCTGCCGTGGCAGTGTAAGGAACTGACTAGTCATAGCCATGCCCTTGTGTGTGTGTTATACCGGACTTTAATAACAGCACATCTGCTCTCCTGGTCTGTGAGGTTAGAAGATACTTTTGTTTGAGGTACAAGACCAACCCACCACATAATCACTCGCCTGGCCATTGAAGGCGTCATCTTTGTCTGTGAACAAAGATTATGGCTGATCTTGCATTACCTGGGGGTAGTAGGTCAACTTCTGGTGGTTTTGCGTTGGGTGATTTCTGGATCTCCTTGATAGCGAGGTAGGCAGCGGGAACTGGGTGTCCTGGCAGGACACACTAACTGTGTGTACCGGCTGTACCAGAACCGCATGCCTGTAACTCCTGCACTTACAGCAATAACCAGTTGTCACATCTCTACAAGGGTGTCCACATTTTTGATTTATACATCCCAAACGATAGCACATCTGTCATTTCCTAGGTGTCAGCTGTTCCGCAGTGATGGATTGCTCTTACTTTAAAAAATACATATTTCCCAGTGTGAACATTTTATTAGAATACTGGTACCTTAAATTCTCTTTAGCAGGGCTTGTCTCTTCTTGTCCTGAACTGCTTTTTGAAACTGTAGGGTTCTGTGAAATAGCTGCTGTGGTCCACCTCAGGTGCGCTCACAAAAAGTATCGCAGCCTTGAAATATAAAGCCTGAATAAGCCTGGTAGACTGGAGGAACTGTATATAGCAAGGTAATTCTCATCATTATCATAATGGGAATCAGCATTAGAAAAAAGTGTCAAAATGTTACGGTGAAAACAGAAGATCACTGCCAGGCGGGGAGAGACGGTGCACCCCAGAACCGTGTTTGTTAGGTAATACCAGCTGAGGGATGTGACAGGCTTACAGCGGGCGTGTGGGAGACTCCAACGCAGCTGGAGGTTGGGGCAGGCTGTACGCCAGCTTGTGGCACTAAACCACTGAGCAAACGCCTCCTGAGCAAAGCACCGTTGCTTGGGGCGCTGTAACGATAACACAGTCCTGCAGCAAGCCGGCTGGCTGGCCACTGGTTGGTCATCCTGACAGCAGCACAGATAAACTTGGCCTTTTAAAGACCACAAAATGGCTTGATTGCACTGCTCATTCTCTTTCAGTCAGTCATTGGGATTGCTTTGCTGGGTTTCTAGGAAGAGTTTCTGCTTTTCAGAGGAGTACATTAATTTCAGGATAGGGTTAGGCTAATGAAAGCCTTGTCATGAGGTTGAGATAGGAGCTCAGAGATCAGGATAGGCTGGAGATCAGGCTTATCTGAGCCAACATCCACTTAGGTCTGGTGAGGTCTGGTGAGGGTTTCTGTACTTGACTTATCCCTATGCACTGAATAGTGTTGGTGAAAGAAAGAAACAGGTAATGACCCAGGCTTGGTCTAAGACAAGCGGGTGGCAATACCGTAGTGATTAAAGTTCAAAATGTGATATAAATGGCCCAGCCTCAAGGCTACACACAGCTTGTGAAAAGAAGGTCATGACGGGAGCTGGTAGACAGTGGTATGACAATCACGTGTAGGCACCTTCCAGGTGAACTCTGAACCCTTCACTCNATGCCTCACATTATGTAAAACCGTAGCAGTGCTTGGAGTACAGATTTTCCGACTTCCCCTGCAACCCTTAGGATCACTGAAGGCAGCATCTCCCAGGCTGAGGAGGCTGTGTGAACGGTGAGTGCGGAGAGTGTCTCTCACAGAGTCATTTTCCCCTTGCTAAAACTAGCAGCAAGACATTGCTTTGTGTTACTCCAGGGGGGGGTTGTGGAATTTTGTACACTAAAGGCAACAGTCAAATAACTCACTGTACCAGGACCCCATTAAATAACTACGCCAAATTTTACCCCCAAGCAGCCACGGTGGATGTCTACGTGGGAAGCCGGGTCCCATTTCAGGCCACTGAAGCCGTTGTATGGGAAATATATGCCAGCCCTACTTTCAGCCTGTTTGCTAGGACAACACTTGCCACTTCTTCCCCTACCTACTGTAAAAAACCAGGAGATCGAGGTGTGTTATGCTTGCTGATTTTAGCAGGAGAGAACGAACATGAATACTAAATTTTTCAGATCTGCAAATTTGCTTTTTTGCCTCCCACTACCTTTTCAGCAGTGTAGACAGCTGTCTCCATCACCTACCATTACAGACCACCAAAAAAGAAAAAAACAAACACCTTCTTGTCAAGCAGAGGTGATGGACAGAGGACTCCTTTCAGTGCATCCCATGTTGCAGGAGTCTTCAGCTCAGGAGTCTTCAGCTGCAAAAAAAGGCAATTAAGAAAGGGTATGAAAGAAGTCTATAAAAGTATTTAGGGGCCTAGAGAAAATGGATAAGGAAAAACTGTCCACAGAGCCTCCCAGAACAAAAACTGAGGGCTTGAAGGTGGCAAATTTGGGATGAAGAAAATAGATTGGTTCTTCACAAAGCCTTATGAAGCTGTGGAGCTCTTTGCTGCAGAGGGCTGTGGATGCTACACATCTAGAGGAGTTCACAAGGCAATGGGGCAAACCCATGGAAGTAATATAATTTAGATCTTTAAAGTTCAAGGATAGGATGCCTGTCTCAGGAGGTTCCCACACAGAGATCATTACAAGCTGGGAGATCATCCTAATAAGGAGGAGATATGGGGTTACACAGACCTGTGGGGTTACTTGCTGTGGCCGCTCTTAAGTTTCTGTGTCCCATCACTGAATGAAAGATCACTTCCGACGTAGTTTTGGTGGACCTGGCACGAGCTGCTCAGATCATAAGAGCAGGTCCAAAGCAACATTTTATTTCTCAACATATATTTACCACACATAATGATTCTTCCCAGGCCCATACCTGAATGCAGAGTTTAATTTGATTCGCTCTGGGTTGTAGATTTTAATTCTGAGTGTTAGTTTCACTTTGGATGTCTCATTAGCAGGGTGACATTTTCCTATTAGATGAAAATGTTCAACACAGATTTCCTTGTCTCCACATTGCTGTCATCTTGTCTTTTGTCATCCTGGCTGATGGATCAGCATGTTCTGATCTGTTACCCTTTTATGTAATGACATTATTATTGTTTTCTCTCGCTCTTCCTTTTTCTTTTTTGAGGCAGTAAATAAAAAAAATAAATAAAAATGAAATATACAAAGTATAAACTGCCTCTATGACTGAATGATTTCCTTGCTGCATTAAGCAATTTCTTTTGTGCCAGCACCTCTCGTGAATGCTCAGGATGTTCTTCTGATGTATTCATGAGAGCTACTTCGCTGCGATCATTGCATGCATGGCTGCCTTTTTTGAAACAAGCTCATGATTATTGATATGCGGGATTCTTCTTTTCAGCTTAGTAGCCAGGAGGGGGTGTCCACGCCTTACAAATGAGCTCGCTTTTCAAGGCTGGTGCTGAAACTACTTCAAGCAGCTACTGCACTGTGAAATGTCTTGTCACTGGGAACCGTGCACAGAGGAGGGAGTGGTGGGGGGAGCGGAACCAGCATGACAGCAGAGGTGGGAACAGCTCCAGCGCTGCAGGAGGGAGTTTTACCTTGCAAGTGTCCTGGGCTGTTATGAGCAGCACCAGAGAGGTAAGAGGAGAAAGGGCAGAGGAAAGGGATTGCCAGGATGCAACAGAGCATGTCAGGTAGAACTTAGTCTTTGTGCTACCCTTGATCCTCACTTCACATTTGGCCTAAAGATCATAGAATCATAGAATGTTTTGGGTTGGAAGGGACCTTTAAAGGCCATCTAGTCCAACCCCCTGCCATGAGTAGGGACATAGAATCATAGAATCACAGAATACTTTAGGTTGGAAGGAACCTCAAAGATAATCTAGTTCCAACCCCCCCTGCCATGGGCAGGGACACCTCCCA
>RSEF01000002.1:158206029-158218523 GCA_003993805.1 Himantopus leucocephalus
TGGAGCAGAGGGGCAGAATTACCTCCCTCAACCTGCTGGCCACGCTTCTCTCTCCCCTTCCAGTCCCAGCTTGGATTAACTTTCCTTTAAGAATCCAGGTGGAGTTATCCAACTTAAGAGTGGGAAGGAGAGAAAANCGCTTCTCTCTCCCCTTCCAGTCCCAGCTTGGATTAACTTTCCTTTAAGAATCCAGGTGGAGTTATCCAACTTAAGAGTGGGAAGGAGAGAAAACCATCAGATTCAGAGCCTCAGAGTGAAACATACAGGACTCATCCTGCTTACTCAGTCTGTTTTGCCTTTCCTACCCCTATGCCCTTACGGATCCTGAAATAATGGATATGTGCAAACCTCCATCCCTGGAGGTATTTAAAAGACAGGTAGACGTGGTGCTGAGGGACATGGTTTAATGGTGGTTTTGGCAGTGTTAGGTTGATGGTTGGACTCAATGATCTCAAAGGTCCCTTCCAACCTAGACGATTCTATGATTTCTCTCTCTTCTCCTACTCCCCTTCTCCAATCTGCCTGTTTCAGGTTATCCCTTTTTCGGCAACATCACTGTGACCAGAAGCTGTGAGGAGGAATGCGTCTCCTATAATGGGATAGGGGCGTCCAAACCTAAATCATGCTGCTACACTGACCTCTGCACCGACGACACCAGAACCATCAATGGGGTGGGAAGGAGCTCTGCAGGGCTGGGTCTGATGGCGATGATTGTTGGCGTGCTCCTCCAGTACGCTCTGTAACACTGCAAGTGCCCATGCTCCAGCCAAAACATCCCTACTCCTCTCTCTCTGCCAAGCTGCCTTGTGACCTCTTAGATGCCTTGGGAATAACCTTCTTCACTGATGTGTGGTTTCACCCATCTTCAGTGCTGTGAATTCAAGTGGATTCAAGCCAAGAGTTTGGGCACCTGGACCTAAAACTCTCAAATTTCCGGTTTCCAGTTGCTAAGCAGATGTTCCTCACCTTCAGTTGCTTTTGACCCCCTGGACCCACATCTCCCCCTACAGCTTTTCTCTGTGGGGAGCAGTAGTGAATGAAGCGCCACGGCTCTGCGCAGCAGGAGGACCTGGGCAATGCCACCAAGGCTGGTGCTCTGGGGTCACTCTCAGCAAGAGCAGGAGCTGTATGCACACTGGATGTGGACAGTGCTTTTTTCCCAGGTCTCCTCAAGCTCCCACACAACCTGTGTCTGTGGGCCTCTATTATATCCCTGTGCACAACCCCAAAGAAGTTCTACAACCCTCCATCAGGAGTTTGGTTTATTGGCACTTTTGGTGCCATCTCCTGAGTTAGAGCAGCAGATGGATGCTGGTCCCCTCTCTCTTCCCGCTCAGCAGAGTGTGGTTTGCAATTGGAGAGAGCTGGCACTCAGTTCTGTCGAGAATAAGCTATGGAACGAGTTCAGAAAGGCTCAGCCTTCATGTGTTGAGATGGGATGTATTTCTGGAAAGCTCAAAACACTCCCTGGACTAACAGGCCCAGGGCAGGTTAGACCTGCGAAAGCAAATTTGAGAGTTTGGCTAGCCAAAACCCTCAGCAGCCCTTTGCCTGAGCTAGAGTTGCAATCAGAGTTCCTGGATTTCCCTTCCCAGATGTTTTACAGACCATTTCAAGCAACCTCTTCTGTCACGCTGCCTTCCCCCGTCCCTTCACAGCAGGGGCTGCAGGAAAGGAAAAGTAATGATTATCCCAGACACTCAACTCTGGGAAAAGCCAATGGCTTCACTCACATGGGCAACAGCGCTACTGGATCCCAGCTGGGGATTTGCTGTGTTGTCCCGTGGAGCAGCTGTAAGATGATTCATTTTGATGCCCCGTCTGCTGTAAAACCAGATGGAGTGAAAGCAGATACAAAGGAGCCAGGCATGACCAGCTTGCAGCCCTCTCCGGTTGGGGAGAGCCGGGGAACTTGCCATTTAGTCTGTTCCTATTGCCATGGCTTGTCCAGGGGAGCAGGAGGCAACCTGCGAGAGCGTGGGCAGAGTGGAGCCCGTGCATCCCGTGCACCATCCTTGTGCGTTCATACCACCCCTGCAACCTCCTCTGTGACAAATACCATTTTTACTTTGTTTCCATAAAACACCAGCCGGGAAAATAAAGGAATAAGCAGGGGGACTCTTTTTCTTCATTGCACAGGGGTAATTGTTTCTCAAGGTCGGCCTCAGTACTATTTGCAAGAAAACTTTTACGAGGCACTGCCTTCTTTGGCAGAGGGCTCTTGCGAAAGCCTGGAGCTCAGGAGGTTTTCTGGAGGTGAAATGCCCTGTGCTTCACTAAAACAGCCACAGCTTCCCTGAGACACCCTCGCAATGCTGAGGTCTTTGGGGAGGGGGGGAAAAATGCCACTGAGAGGATAATGATTGGGAGTTACACAAATACTGATATTACACCCACCCTTGCAGGCACAGGGCACCAGCTTCTGCTCCCTCCTCATCTGTTCTGTGTTCCCCTGCTCCGAAAAGAGTCTGATGTTTCAGGCCAGAAGCAAACCACCATCACTGCCATCCTCGGGTCCGATCCCCTTTTCCATCCTGAGTTCAAGCTCTTGGAGTAAGTCACTGTCCCCAGTGGCCTTTCCAGGCTGGCTGCAGGGTCCCGTGCTGTGCTAATGTGGGCTGAACTTTCCTCCATCTATTGCACGTGCAGATGGGGCAGGGTCTGGATACAGAGGGACTGGGCGGGTGAGGGTTCCCTTCTAGGCAAGAATCTAGTGAATAAAGTTGGATCTTCCAGTTTTCAGCCTGCAGCATCTTTCTTGTGCGCTCAGCCTTCGCCCGGGGAGGGAGCATGGCTGCAGGGAGGACATGTCTCCGGCTGGTTACGCAGCTCCCAAACTGCTCTGTGCCAGAGCCGGGAAAAGCTACAGAAGGGGACAAGCAAAAGAGTGCAAAAATACTCCTTGCAAGACCTAGGTTTAAGGCTATCCCTGCTGGAAAAAGAGGGGAAGGAGGGTGGCAAAAGGGTGAAGTACTGTCCTGTGGTTACAGGAGGCTTATCTGGGGCATGCAGGGGGAGAACTGGGGGTGTTCTTAATGCAGCTTCTCTTGCAGCATCCAAAGAAAAAGCAACTGAGAAACTATTCTGGGTCCCCTCCCTGCTGCAAAGATGCTGCAGGTGAGGACCACCACCCCTCTTGCGTCACTGGTGCTGGCTGTGAGCATCCTGTATCACACTGGGCTGCAGGTCTCCCGTCACCTGGGACTTGCCTGTTAATGCGGCTCCATCGCCAGAGCAACGAGCTTCTGCTGTAGCCAAAACGGAGCCGAAGGCAGGGTTTAGCTTCAAAGCACTTGTTAATATGTTCCTGGATTAGGTGAGGTGAAAAGCCCTTCACACAGAGTGTCAGGGGTGCAAAACGTCCTTTTGCATTAATATTCATCTGTTCACACTGTATTAGCCATAAGCCACAAGGCTGAACACTCGTCACTGGGAGGACTTAGAAAGTTGGATTTGCTGCTGCTTTAGTTACTGCTTTTATTTATTCTTGCTGTTTGGTCCCTAGGAGTTAAACCCAGCAAGAACCGCTGCCCCAGCAAATGCAGGACACTGCCAGGGGATTCAAAGGAGTTGGCAGACTTTTGCGTCACCGGGTCGAGTGGACATACAGAGGGAGAAGTTTAAATATAGGCTGAGTAAAATAGAACAGAGAGAGATGTGTCTCCAAAGGGCCATAAAAAGACTTGTAGCCTCTCGGCCCTGCAAGATGAGGCTTCGCAGCAGGCAGCAGCCAGCACTGCTGTTGTTGTGTTGAAGGATTTTACCTGCCCCTCTGGGGGTTTGCTCTTCCCAGCAGTCATTCTGCGCACATCCAGAGACTTCATCTCCAGACTTGAGGGCACTGCTCGGTGCCTTATTCTTTATCTGGCCAAGAAGTTGCCTTTACCATCACCTTCTAGCCCTTCTGCAAACGTGAGGCAGCCCTACAGATGTGCAGCCCTACAGATGTGCAGCCCTGATCTGCATCACCCGCTTTCATTTGCAAATCAGCAAATGCTTTCATCCATCTAGAAATTAAAGAGTAAAGCACGGCAGAGACTAAATTTTCAGGGAGGTGTTCTCAGACCCACACTGGTGAGGATATTCAAACTGTTGAGTCCCACCTCCAGCCAACCATCAGGGCGATATGTCTGCCTTGTGTGGGCTTTCCTCGTGGGCTCCACGAGCCTTTAAGGTGGAGTGGATATTTCAAAGGATAGTTCTTCCCGTGGAAACACAGTGTACAACAGGCCTTGGCTTGGGCTGGGTCAGGACCCAGGCTCAATCATGCTGCTTTGATTTGGGCAAGATTCCCACAAAGGCATCACTGGTTCTGCGGGAGAGCAAAGCTACACAAAAAACATGATTAATACTTAGAAGACCAGGCTTTCCAGCAGGAATCATTTGCAGTTGCTTTCCACAGCAGGAGAGTGGTCACATCGTGTGTAGCCACGAGTGGTGGTAGTTATCCTGGCATGCCCTGATCGCCGGCTGGCTCAAGCTGCAAGGTGGGAAACGCCAGAAGCTGGGTTTTTTGCTTGATTTCTTTGAATTTTATGTATTTTGTCTTCTTTGGAAGGGAGAGGGGAAAAAAAAAACATATAGCCCTCTTGGAAGGTACATTAATCCAGGTGGGCATGAAAGAAAAAGAGAGGAGACAAGGGCAGGAATTACTGCAAAACTCCAAGAGAAGAAAAAAGAAGGGGATATTTTTGTAGTCCAGACAGTTAATGTAAAATATGGCTCTGATGTAATCAAATACAGAAAGAACTTGTAGTTCTTGCTAAAAATACCTATCTAGAATATAAATATACATTAGCATGTAGCTGCAAGGCATATGGAGATATCTGCCACAGTCTTATATTTACAGATAGGGATTTAAATGTTTAATACTGCACATTCAAAAGGAAGTCACTTCATCTGAAGTAGTTATTAATTATAGAATACGCTTGGCAGGACTGAAGTGCAGCAGGAGTGATATCATTTTCAATATCACTCCCAAATTATTTCTCATCTAAAACCTATCATGTGCACTTTTTTTTTTTTTCTTCTTAAAATAGATCTATTTTTCTGTATTAGGCCGTGCATGACTTGGAACGGCTGCCTCTGACATGCCGGCACATCCTCTCTCGGATGTCTTCATTGCTCTCCAGCATGACTCTCGCATCCCTAATTCCAGGGGAACATAAATCTGAAGCTGCTTTATTCAGTACAATCCCAGGCCTGAGAAAAAGGAAAACACCCTAAAAATGAGGTGAAAGGAAACTTTAGGGTGTTTGAAGCGGATACATTGAGGGTGCGGGTAGCATCATAGTTGGTATCTCAATTTAGCAAAGTAGTTTAGGGTCACTTGAACATGAGATGGATGCTCATAGTATTGTAAAAGGATGGGGCAGATGGCTTTTGTGTGCATTAACTGCTTTCCCGGCATGCCTTCATCCCCATTCCCCGGCATTCCAGCCTACAGTTTGCCATGAGGTTTTAAAAAACGCAAAATGTGTCAATTAATCATCCTGTGCCCTTTCTGTGGCTCATCTGGATCCTGGTCTCCTTTCCCCAGTCAGCCCCTATTAAACAGACGGGAATTGTCACACATCGGGAGCTCCACGCACGGTCCTGCAACACAACTTTAGTGCCGGCTGAGATTTAAGCTTGTGAATACACTTAGTAAATGCGGGTAAGGACATTGTGCCTTGGGATGAATTGATTTTGCACTAGCACCTCATGTGCATATTGCTGAAATCCCTGCCGATCCACAATGTTAAAGGCAACTGAAAGCCATAGCATACAAAATCCACGGGTCAGAGTCCCAAAAATCTAACCCAGTCATCTGAGCAAAAACACTACGTGCTCCCTTTGGCCAGCAGGTCTCTGAATACAAGGCGTGAATGTATCTTCCATGTCTTCAGGCCATTCCTCCCCATTACAAGGGCAATTTCATATGCCCTCAGTCACATCAGCGATGGCACACTGGAATTGTCAGACTTTTGTTTTAACGCACAGCCTTGCCCTGTGGTTGGGACTGGCACGAACATCCCTTCATCTCCTTGCAAAAAGAAATTGCTTTTGCCAATTAATCTGGGAATGAGATACAAAAGGCTGCCTGGAAAAGGAGATGGAGTGATGTCAAGGTGCTCATGTTGGTGCATTTGCTTCTGCAGTACCTTCGGACTTGCGAGGAGCAGGATGAGGAGCATCCCTGATGCTTGGGAGAAGTTTTTCACCTTCTTTGAGCCCTGCTGCTGTGCACACACCTTTGTTGCTCAGCTGGTTGCCCAGACGAGGCACAAACACAGACTGCGGCACAACGTTTTTCCACTTGCCTACATGAAATTCTGGGGGTGGGTGGCACTTCGCCAGCCGAAACTCTCCCCCAGGCAGCAGCAGGATTTCAGAGGGTTGCTGTGAGGCAGCAGTGATGTGAGATGGTTACAGAAGGATGTGCCACCACTCCCAGCAAGGAGCACCAACCCACGGCAGGGAGCGGGCTCCGGGTTGCCAGTGGCACCAGGACATGCTCAACATGTGCTGTTGATGTAGCTCTTCCTCATGGATCCTCTGAAGCCTTAAAAAGGGCTGAGCTATCTTCAGTCCCAGTGAAGGCTTCAATAGAGTCTCTTCCATCTGAGTATTTGTTTTCCTGAAACTCACAGGGCCTTCACAAACTCTTGCCATGCAATGAATTCAAACCAGCAGCTGTATGTTGTTACCTGTGCACGCACAAATCCATGATCAGACGAGCCGTGTCCTTGTAAATCTGGGCTAAAAACAAGCCAGAATTTGTTTTTAATCTTTCCTGGCTGCCACCCATCTCCTGGCTCTGGGGAGAGAGAACACAGGGGAAGGAAGAGGTGTTTTTAGAAAAAACCAGTTGTCGCCGTGTTTGGAGATGACATTGCAATCTGGAAAAGAAACAAACACCCAGGAGATAGTGATAGACTGACACACTTAAAGCAGAGGAGGAACAGCATCCTGGTGAGGAGGAGAGAGTGAATAACAAGACATCTGACTTCTACCCAGAGAAAAGAAGGGATTTTTAACAAACTGCTATAGGCCACCAGCTATGGCCAGCTGGGGAAAGTGGTCTAGTTCATCTTTGCTTTTGGGAAACGTAACTAGGAGGTGGGGTTTTATTTTTACCTGTTGATGTCCTTAAATCACAATAGGGCTTTCTGCAAGCTCACTTGCACTGTGCCACGTCTGTGCAAAAATGTCATGGGTTGGGGTTCCTCATGTATAGGAAGCCGGTCTAGGAGGAGCAGCTGAGGGAACTGGGGTTGTTTAATCTGGAGAAAAGGAGGCTCAAGGGAGACCTTATCACCTTCTACAACTACCTGAAAGGAGGTTGTAGAGAGAAGGATGTCGGTCTCTTCTCCCAAGTAACAAGTGATAGGACAAGAGGAAATGGCCTCAAGTTGTGCCAGGGGAGATTTAGATTGGGTTTGAGGAAAAATTTCTTCACTCAGAGAGTTGTCAAGCATTGGAACAGGCTGCCCAGGGAAGTGGTGGAGTCACCATTCCTGAAGGTATTTAAAAGACACGTAGATGTGGTGCTGAGGGACATGGTTTAGCGGTGAACTTGGCAGTGTTAGGTTAACGGTTGGACTTGTTGAACTTAAAGGTCTTTTCCAACCTACGTGATTCTATGATTCTATGGTTCTATGATTCTATGGTTCTATGATTCTAGGTGCTTCAAGGGGCTTTTACTACTAACCTCAAGGAGCACATGCAAAGGGTGTCCTAAGTTTCTAAGACACAACTCCTATCCCTACTTCTTCTTATCAATTCTTCATAGAAAAAAATTAATCTGAAATATATGCATGTTTATGGTTCTGGTGGCAGGAGGCTGGCAGGAGGTCAGAAACCACATTTGTAATAAAATGTTTCTCTTGCTTCTCCCTGCTCTGAAATGGTATTTCTATGGACACTTCATCCTGTCTCAGATGTCTTGTTAGGTGAAACAAGCTGGCCTGTTCTGATCTGCTCTTGGAAGATCATCTCTCCAAGCACAATAACATTCATTATTTGTGACTGTGTCATCTTCAAGCCATAGTTACCTTTCCTGATCCGAGCTCTGTGCAAGATCTCATGAGGTAGAAGGCCATCACAAAAAAGGATCCTTGGAGGATCTGTTGCTTCATTGGTCTCCTGGGGCACAGTTGGGTTGAATAAAGGAGCTGAGAGGTGTTTTATTCAGGCAGTCTCTGAGCTACAGTATTAACCCTTTATGAAGGCAGTTCATGAGTCCTTTTCTGATGGAAAAACACAGATGAGAGTCTCACTGGAGTCCTCTTGTTCTCCCAGTTCTCCCGAATGGGGCAGGGAAAGCAAGTGTTTTGGAATCCTCTTGTTCTCCCAGTTCTCCCGAATGGGGCAGGGAAAGCAAGTGTTTTGGAAAGGCCAGGGCCACAGGAGCACGTGCGTGTGGGACTGTATGTGTGGGTGGATGGATGTGCCTGTGTTATTGTTTCTCCCTAGTTGCTCAATAATCTCACTTGTTTACTCTGGCATGATCTTGACAGCTCTGGAGGCCAAGGGAGAGTTAATGGGTTTTATGCCATCCTGTAATCATGCAAACCTTGAAATAACATGTGACAACATTATTTTATTAAGGAGGAGTAGATGTATCTAAGATTAACGAGGCTTTTAGGAGATGCTTTGTTTATCATCAGGCACCAGCTAGCTGTCAGGCACTACCCCGTCCCCCCCAAGAAGTCTGCAGCTGATTGTCTCCAAGATCCTCACGCTTTGTTTTTTGGGGGAGAAGGACTGTCATAGTCACCTCCTCCCAGCCCCAGCGCTTAGGCAGAAAGAGCCCCGGGAAATGGCTGTGCCATGACCCGGGGTGCACCCAGTGCCAAGGGACCGACCATGCCACAGGGATGGGTGGCAGCAGGTTGCTGCATGGGCTGCACTAACCCTCACTGTCACCCAGGCAGGTCCAGCACACAGTCAGATCATCCTTTTCCTGATCACAGGAGGAGGCATAGGGCCAAATTTTTCCTGTTCCTCATTTCACAGCATCGCTTCTCTACTTGAAACTCAATATCTGCCCTAGTCCTGGGCCAAATCCTGCCACAAGTATAGGTCTGGAATGATGCAGTGGAGTCAGTCACCACCAAAATAAACTGCTTTTAAAGCAAACCAGGTCCATGGCATACCTGAGCTCTGAAAATGCAGCGCTGTTATTTCTAATGTTTTTTTAATTCCTCACGAGGTTCTATTCCACTCTATTTTTGGTAATCAGATGTAGGTTTCCATTATAAATAGCTGCATATTCTAATTCAGTCTGATAACTAGGACAAGGATGCGCTGGGCATCCAGACCTTGATTTCGGGAGACGAAGACTGCAATATTTCCAACCAAGCTTCGGGGTTTCTGTGAGATCCTTCTCTCAGGAAAACTAGTACCTTTGCATCTGGAAAGAGTCCTTTACTGCCTGGGTATAAATCAAACAGGAGCACTGGTGAGGATGCACTGCCGAGCTAACAAACCATAGAAACAAGGCTTTGAAGCTCCATAGCGGCTTTCCCTCTGAGGAGCTCAGAGTCTGAATTTAGACACAAGGACTTCAGAATCAAAGCTGGGTGACAAATATTCTTCCCATTTCATAATCAGGGAAGCCATGTCGTAAGCCTGCGCATCCTTCTATGTGACATTGAACCAAAGCCCTTTGCAAAAATAATAAACAAAGGCTCTGTGTGGCTTGTGAACACTTTTAAATGACTAATTACACCACAGAAAATCAGAATCTGGTTGCAAACATATCCCAACAAACAGAAGCAGTTCTGCTTGCAAGAAATATTGGTCATCCATGAATAAAGGAGAGCTGATGGTTCAGGGCAACTATGAAGGATGTCTCAGCTCCCGTCCCACCCTCATCCTGCTGTAGCCTGGGGAAAGTCTCATAACCTATGTAATTAACCGTGGGCTTTGGATCAAGACTTCAATCTGTATGTTTCCCAGCTGTTTGTGCAAAGCAATACTACTGCTCATGCTGCTGCCTTACGTCTGGGGAAGGGGAGGGCAGATCTGTGCTCATGCCGGGTCTGCTCACGTGCAAAATAACAGCAGCTAGTGATGAGATTAGCTGGACTGGACCCCAAACCAGCCCTGCTTTGCCCAGGGAGTTGGACTACAGACCCCAGAGCTCCCTTCCAACCTCACCTGTATTATAATTCCAGATCTGGATGCATACCAGAGGGCAACTCCATGTTTTCTGCTTTACCCTCAAAACGCCTTTGACCATACACCAGTTGCTGGTATCCACAGCTGGATATCTTTTCAAATGTCAGCAATAGTCTCAATTCTCCCTCTTCAGAGGACTACAGGAGCAGTCTGTGCTCTACCCAAGTCCTTCACAGTTTGTTTGCAAAGGTCAAGGTGAAGTTGCCATAGGGAGCAGAGATTTCCGAGTGCATAACCATTGACTAATGGCACAGCCTTACCCTTAAGGGCATGAGTCATATTTACATAGTAATTAAGCGAAAGATAATCATCTTGTTCTATAACCATGGGTATTCTTCTCTGATTGAAATAAGTCATCCAAATTTGTTTTTAAAATAAGTTTTCAAAGGAGCTTCCTGGATTTTACAAGTGTACATAACTGCTCCCCTGCCTATGCACACAAGCAACTCTGCCCGCAAACAGTGACACTCACTCTGGGTACAACTATCCAGATTTTTTTTTTCCAGCAGGGTAATGTAGCACTGCATTATTTAAGGTGAGTCTCTCCAGGCTTGATCAGAAAGGTGCATGGAGAAACACAGCAAATGAGAACAGCCGTGAATAATAAATAAGCAGTAAATGAGCTGAGGTCCTGCTGTGCAACTCTGTGGACAGCGGGGAATTAGCGTGATGCTCTTCCAGAGGGGACAGACTGCGGCTCACGTTGTCAGCAGCAGCAAAGTGCATGTTTGTGCAGGGACGTAAAAGGAAACCTCCGTGCCTCCTCCTACGGATATTACTGAACGGCTCTGCAGTCTCAGCAGGAGGTCACAAATGCCGTGGCCTCCTGAAATGCTTCCTCTAAGGATGAATTAGCAAACACAATCGATTCGTACTACTCTGTGGGGATTGGAAGCATGACACAGGTCTGTCCTTCTCATGCCTTTCAGAGGCAGCCGTGCCAGGTCTGAAACCTGGAGCATGCTGGCAGGGGTGTTTGCTGCCTCCCAGTTTCCTTGCCTGTGCTATATCATGCAGTCACGAAGCTGGATTTTACCTGGAGGGCTTCCAAGCAGCGAGTTCCCCTGCCCAGCCAACGCACTCCCTTTGCTGTGCCACTGGGGAAAGGGAGAAAACACAATATATTCAGAGAAATATGTTGTAGGCAGCTTAGTTCTGCATGCAGTGATGTTGTGTTCATGGAGAGTCCTGGCTGATACCTGCTGGTCCCTGAGGAAACCTGTCTTAGATGGCTCCAAGGACCAGGGGAAGGGGTCTCGGGCTGGTAGCTGAAGCAACAAGCTACAGCCGGATTGATCTACAAAAATTCATCACCGAGCTGAGCTAGGAAGAGAATGCAGGTCACTTTGGGAGACATTCACATTAACAAAATATTAGGTAGCAACTCATCCAGCCCCATGCAAACATCGGGAAGGGGTGGGTTGGATGTCTACTGCAAAGCCAGTCCATCAAAAGTTCTGCCTGATTTCCTCAGACAGCTTTTGTTATCAAGTTATCCATTTCTCCTTGAAGTTCTCCTTGCCTTGCATCTGTAACATGAACCATTGCCTTCTCCCAACATTTCTAAACACTTGCTGGGATGTTTTACACAGGATTTTTTTTCATTTTTAAAATAAACAGACTGCTTTCCACTCCTGACAGTGTTGCAAGGGGTTGGCAAACTCCATGAAATGTTTACACAGAGCTCGGATATGAAGTACGCTTACCTGTTCTTTGTTGTTTCCAGAATAAAATAATCCCAGTTTTTTTCAGTCTCAAAACTTTTCTAAATATAATTAAGTCATTTTGATTTTTCACTAGGTTGAGCAAGGTTGGAAAAATTCCACACTTCTCTTAAAAAATACCAATTAAAGACCAACTATAATTCTAGGACTTATTAGGGAAAACATAACCCAAAATATTGGGAAGTTGAGAATGTTTTTGGGAATGCAATGAAACCCCAATCTAACTGAAAATTGCATTAAACTCTTTTTCCTACTCATCTCAAGCTACAAGCTATTGTGCAGGAAGATGCGTATGGGCTTGTGAAACAGCAGTGTGCAAGCAGCCAGGCTGCTGTTGCTCTTGTCTTATTTTGCCTGGTGATATCTCATCACTGCAAAGTACCTGATATTACATTCCTGCCCTGACAATGCTTCTGTCCCTGTTCAGGCACCAAGTGCTTTGGCAGATTAAAAGCACGAATACAGGCTGGCAGATCCCACGCACAGATAAAGGCTGGGCGGAGAATGGATGGAGAGCAGCGCCGAGGAGAAGGACTTGGGGGTGTTGCTTTATGAGAAGCTCAACATGCACTGGCAATGTGCGCTGGCAGCCCGGCGAGCCCC
>RSEF01000002.1:158219523-158230281 GCA_003993805.1 Himantopus leucocephalus
CCTAGACAATTTTACGATTGTATGATTCTGTGGATTTAGACAAAGGATCTCTGGCTTGGAAAAGAGCTAGCAGGGTGGACATAGGGCTATTTGACGTAAATGATGTAGAAAAGGTAGACAGGAGACAAACACCTCTGGGGACTGCGCTCTGGACGTTGCTCACAGGTAGAGGACACCGCAAAGTACACACTGCCAGCTAATGCAAGCCTGTAGCTCGTTTCCAGCATCCTTCCATAGGCAGGGACATGGTTCCTCCAGCCACCTCCATGCCAGTGAAGCATCCTGACCACTTACACAATGTTGTTCCAGCAAAGGAATTATATTTGAGCAACCTGGGAGCTGTGTGTGAGTCCAGAATTGCAGTTTGTTCCAAATTTGATCTCATTTTGGCAATGGGAAGCCATGCAGGACAGGTGAAAATCATTGCTGAAACATCTGCCAGACTTTGCAAAACGGCTGGAAATAACGATGGTTGTGCTCTGGTGATCTTAGTAGGTGCATCATAGGATTACAGGAAACTCAGGTTGGAAGGGGGACTTCAGGAGTTTTCTAAGCTCTCAACTGTGAGGTCAGCCCAGGTTCCTCAAGACTTCATCCAGCTGAGTCATGTTCCAAGGATGGAAATTTTACCACCTCTCTTGGAAACCTGCTGTAACGTATAGGCTACGTGGAAGACTTTAAATCACACCTTTATTGATTATTCCAAACATCACAAACAAAGTGATAATTGGAGAAGGAGATTTTTGTCGAATCTTGTAAAGGGGATTATAGGAAAATGAAGAACCAGATCAGGATGGATAACACCGAAATGTTGGAGCCCTTACCAACCCACAAGGAATTCCAGATGATGCTCTGGAGGATTGAAGCAAGGGGGAAAGCCATTCCACAGAATAGCAAATTCAGGCCAGAACCATTACACAAATCACCCAATCTTCCCAGTAAAGATAGTTTCATACCAGTGGAGTTGGTAGAAGAAATGTTGATGGAAGGCCACTGCCAGTGGGGGATAACGGGAGATGTTTTACACATCTGCTGCAAGACTGACCACAAAACCTGACTCGTCTCACTGTATAAACAATACTGAAAGGTGGAACTGGAGTTTGGAAATAAATAAAATAAAGTAAAATAAAATAATTTTTTTATCAGAGGACAGGTGCACTATAAATAACTTCAGTGAACACTGCAGTTTTAACACAACATTCTTTTATTTTGCTCAAAAAGGTACAGAAAACAAGAGATTTTAGCCTCCTTAGATCAGATCACTGGCATGGGAATTTTAGTCTCCTGCTTCATATTTTGGCCACATAAGTGTCTCCTTAATTTCTTGTGTACAAAGAAGATCTGGACAGAACAAAGAGCCAGCACAAAACTGTGGGGTGGAGAGGAACTGCCACATAATTGAATTTCATCTGAGAAGACTGACCGATTCAGCTGTTCTGCTGGCTAACATCTGGGGAAAAAATGCTCTAAGGAGGTATGGAAAGCTGTTAGCGGAAGGTTTTTTGCTTTAAATATACTTCATACAGCAGAATTTTTTAGTTCAAAACCCACCAACCAGACCAGCACAGCAAAGAAACTCCATAGTTAGTTTTGTGGGAGTTGTTGAAGAGTCAGTTCAAAAATTTGTGTTGGGACTTCCAGAGTTTTGCTTTTCTCTTGGTTGTGGGAAAAGGGCGGGCACTAAAAAAGCAGTTTCTGGGAGCTGTTGAGGGTTGTCCATGAGGCATCCAAACAGAAAGCTGGGCTGGCAGGGGTTTATTGTCTTCTTCATTGGGTTCTTCAGCATGAAAGACCTCCCCATTAATTCCTCACAGTCTAGTCCAGAAGAGGGCACAAAGGGAACTTGCTAGCATCCCAACTGCCAAAAAGCTGATCCTCAAACTAGCTGCGCCATCAGTGTTGCACAAGTCAGAGTAACAGCAGGAGACAGGGCGCGTCATGCCAATGCCATCCACATCGGATGGGATGCAGACGGCAGAGCACATCTTGGTGACCGTCGAGACTCCCACGAAGGGATAAACTACAACAAAGAAAGAAAGAAGGAACAGTTAGGAATGAGAGGAATGGAGGAGAACTCTCCTTGTCCCAAGTGAAACATTAGCTGCCTTCACCATCAAAGTCTTAGTTCCAGTTCAAACATAATGCATCTACTTCCTACCAGGAATATAGAAAACAGTTCCCACTGGGTGGACGCAAGCTGAACAGCACCTTGTATCCTCTGTGTCCTGTCTGGATCAGTTTTAGGCTGCAGAAAGTCAGTTAGGCACTTTTTCTGCCTCTGATTTGACTCTACTCACTACCTCCTGCCTGTCCCATGTGCAGCCACAGCCTTATCAGCAGGACCATGCAAAAGAGAGAGCCTCCATCTTTGCAGAGCGTTTCTTTATTTGGACAGCTTATGACCTGTAGGGTCACCAGTCCAACTGATGACGCCTTTCTGAGAGCTCCAGAGAACTCAAGAGCACTCCTATTTTGCATCCAAATGACCAAAAGTTGGTATTCCCACCTTACTGAGCTTGGCTCATCTCTACTGGCCTCTCTACTCCACCCAGCTTTCATAACCAGTTCTCAGGTCAAGAGAGCACTGTTTAACACACACCCATTGCACAAGTCAT
Organism: Himantopus leucocephalus; assembly: GCA_003993805.1. NCBI lineage: Eukaryota > Metazoa > Chordata > Aves > Charadriiformes > Recurvirostridae > Himantopus > Himantopus leucocephalus. The sequence continues at coordinate 158,222,139 of RSEF01000002.1, forward strand.
GCAAACGGTCTGGAGAGCCAGAACTCTTTAGCTCCATGCCTCAAGCTCAAGACAACATGTTTTTTTCTACCCATGCTCAACACTGAGCATTAACTGTGAGCTTGAACATGAAGACTGCTTTCCGCAGCAGCAGGAGACTGCTCTCTGCCCTGCGGGAGCTCTCTTCCAGGCTTATATATTTAAGTGAGAAAAGGTATTGCTCCCCACACCATCACTCTTCACTGCAGAAACACTGAGTCGTGTTAAAAATATGGATGAAGAAGTAATTGCCCTTACCGTCCTCCAGGGAATACATGGTTGTCTTGCACATGGTTTCATTCTTCGTGCAGTTCTGGATCGTCAGGCACTTATCAACAGCGGTAGGTTCTTGGCAAGTGTAACATTGCAAGGTTTGAGCTGCAAGGAGGAAGAACATGAGGTTGGCCTCAGTGTGGACCACCAGATTCTGTCCGTGCCCCTTCAGATACCTCTGGGGAGGGTATCTTTCCAAAATACTCATACCAAGAACAGGAATGGAGTAGTAAAAGTTGTTTGTACCAGTGGGAATGAGAAATATAGTAGTCTGGTGGTCAAAGCACAGCCTCAGATATGGGCTCAGACCCCTTGCAACGACTCAAGCAAGACAGAGCCACACACACAGAAGACCCCATGACACAGGAAAATCCTATCAACACCAAGCTACTGAAATTTTGGGGCACAAAGCTGGTCCTTCTCTTGCTTTGTTATCAGGGGTTTGGTATGTTGGCTTTTTGTGTAGATAGTAGTCGACAAGAGAGTTTAAGGATAATTTTACTTAATTTTTGGATCTGCACCCTAGAACATGCAGTAAATATGGGCTGAAAGTGCTGGGACATCCCAACACCAACAAAAATGATGAGAGTGATAAAAAAAAAAAAAAAGCAGGAGCAAATTCGTGAAAATAGTGAGGAGGAGCAGCTTGGCCTGCCTGCTTCTGCCTTATCACCGTGGGGGTAATTGGGTTGCCTAAGACAGGACTGACTATTCTGTGCGGTGGCTGGATGCCAGCAAACAGCCTTTGCAAGATGTGACATCTCAGCTCTTGAATTCTTTGAAGATCTTGCCCCAGGTGCCAGCGGCAAGCTAAGACATGCAGGGACCCAGGAGAAGTCCAATACTTCAACTGTGCAATTAGCAAGGTGTTTTTATTTTAAACATTATCACAGTTAGTCAATAGGCCCTGCTTCACATGTTTACGCAAGTATCTAATTCTTCTGCTTGCCAGCCAACCACATCCCCAAATTCCTTTAATCTGTGTTATTCCCACAGGAGAGTAAACACGCTTGTAGCTGGTTTACCTCAACTCTGTTCTTACTTTTCATCTGCTTTTCTCCTTGCCTTTGCATTACCATAGCCTCAGAAAGAGATCACAGACTCACAAATTCACAGAATCACAGAATTGTGGAGTTTAGAAGGGACCTCTGAAGGTCACCTAGTCCAATATCCCTGCTCAAGCAGGACTACCTACAGCCAGTTGCCCAGGACTGTGTCCAGCTGGATTTTTTAATATCTCCAAGGACGGAGATTCCACAACCTTTCAGGGCAACCTGTGCCAGTCCTCAATCACCCTCACAGTAAAAAAGTGTTTCCTGATGTTCAGAGGGAACCTCCTGTGTGCCAGTTTGTGCCCATTGCCTCTGGTCCTGTCACCGGGCACCACCGAAAAGAGCCTGGCTCCACTTTCTTTGCTCCCTCCCTTCAGGTATTTATATACATTAATAAGACACCCCCCCGAGCCTTCTCTTCTCCAGGCTGAACAGTCCCAGCTCTCTCAGCTTTTCCTCAAAGGTGAGATGCTCCAGTCCGTTCATCATCTTTGTGGTCCTTTGCTGGACTCTTGCCAGTATGTCCATGTCCCTCTGGTACCCAGAACTGGACACAGCACTCCAGGTGTGGCCTCAACAGCGTTGAGTAGAGGGGATGATCACCTCCCTTGACCTGCAGGCAATACATCACCTAATACATCCCTGGATACCATTAGCCTTCTTTGCCGCAAGGCCACATTGCTAGCTCATGTTCAACCTGGTGTCCACCAGGACTCCCAGGTCCTTTTCAGCGGAGCTGCTTTCCAGCTGGATGGCCCCCAGCATATATTGGTGCGTGGGGTTGTTCCTACCCCGGTGCATGACTTTGTACTTTCCCTTGCTGAATTGCCTGAGGTTCCCATCAACCCATTTCTCCCGCTTGGCAAGGTCCCTCTGGATGGCAGCAAAACCCTTTGGCATATCAGCCACTCCTCACAGTTTTGTGTCGTCCACAAACTTGCTGAGGGTACGCTCAGCGCCATCATCCAGATCATTAACGACGATGTTAAAAAGAACTGGATCCAGTACTGGCCTCTGGGGTACACCTTAAGTTACTAGCTTTCAAGTAGACTTTATGCCAGTGATCTCCACCCTCTGCGCTCAACCTTTCAGCCAGTTTTCAATCCACCTCACTGGGCTGCTCATCCAGTCCATACCTCAACAGCTTGTCTATGAGGATCTTATGGGAGACAGTGTCAAAGACCTTCCTGAAGTCCAGGTAGACAATATCCACAGCTCTCCGCTCATCTACCAGGCCAACCATTTCATCATAGAAGTGTATCAGGTTGGTCAAGCATGAGAAGTCAGACTTGAATGTGAGTTGCAGCAGGGAGAATTTCATCTGGTGCTGTCCACTCTGTCAGCTCTTTCCAAAGACTAGGAGCTGTTGGGTAGGAGAGTGTCCAAAAGATAAGGAACTGTCTCCATCAAATTTATTGAGCCATGAGAACAAATTAAGCACAACTCTTCCCCTGTGCTGAGATTCTGGTTCTGTGAGAAGAATGTGTAAAAGTTATTTTAAAAAGATAGCAGTGGCCGTAATAGTAGACTCCTCGGGACTTGTACCACTCTAGACACAGACCATAAAAACGGAGTTTGGTACCCAAAACCGGTCCAAGGTAGCTCACCCTGCCTCATCACTCGCCAGTTCCTTCGGTGCTCTTCATCACCTCCCTGCTGAGCTGCAAAACCCCTTGCAAGCCTGCAGGTGTCAATTAGCTCCTAGTCATGCAGAATAACCACAGTCCAAGTCCTTCAGTGCCTAAAGTCTTTTGACATTAAGAGTTTTTAGAGACACTGAAGAGCCCAGATTGTTGTGATGCAGTATTTCCAGAGCAGTCCAAGCTAAAGATATCAAGCCAAAATAGTGTCTGATATTTCCTATCACCAAGGAAGCCATTTTTGGACAATATTTTGAGGGCACTTAGCTCTCTGCAGGTCTTTCTGAAGAACCCAACGCTTGATCTAGGTCCTCTCTTCCACCTCCTAGCAGACACCGGAATGTGTGTGCTTTACAGGCACAGCAATGCATTTTGGTGCCATCGCAAACCAGCAGCCCCTCCTTGGTCTGGGAAGCAGTTCTCGCCCCATCTGTGTGACAGCCTTGCTGAAATCCGTTTAAACCCCGCTGAAAAAGAAAAACAACTCAGCTCATCTCAGCACGCCTACAATGGGTTGTCATAACTGCAGGCTTAGGCAAGCAAGCCACCTTATGAAAATAGATAATGCAACTTCGCCCTAACTAGTAAGCCAGAAAGAGACCTTTTACAAACAGACACAGCAATTATCTTGCTTGTATCCCAAGCAAACGTTATTATTCCATTTTGCCCACTGTGGACTGACGTTTTGTTTGCATTAATTCTACACCTGATAGCTGTCAAATACATCTTTAGGGAGGACGCTCGGTCATTGTTCTCAGGTTTCATGATACTCATCACCGGACAAGTCAAAGCCACAGCATTTGTGTTCCTCTTTGGGGGGAAAAAAAAAAAAAAAAAAAAGCCCTTCCTTACTCCAGGGATCAAAGAGNCATCAAATTAAGAGAACATTGTCCCAACTTGGGCAAACCCAGTACTTTCATTAACCTTACTGAGACTAACAGGTTCAAACACAGTGAAATATGTTAAATAGCAACTATAGCTACAAGTTGGGTTGGGTTTTGGGGTTTTTTTTGAGATGGAAAAGATAGCAGATCAGGAATTGTTTAACAGAGTAAATTAACCAAAAGCTGGAATGAAACAACTTTATTTTTGCAAATGAGGCAACTCCTCAGCAACAATAGTCAGCTGGCATCTCACAGAGCAGGGAAGAAACACCCTGACTCGGAGACTTAAAGACCTGTGGTGTAAAAGAGCAAGCTTGGAATATCTATCTGGTCCGTTTGTGAAAGGTAGATATTTGTGACGATAACAGAACTGTAGTGGTCCCTTTTTGTTTTAAGAGCCTATGAACTTACACATAGACAAGCACACATGCAGCAGCTTAAAAATGAAATTACATTATAAAAAGGAATAGAGACATATTACAAACCTTCTTTAAAAGAAGAGGTAAATATAAAATGCTAAAATATTTCAATGCAGTTATAGCACATTCTTTTTAGAGTGCTGAAAGCAAAGGAGTAGACAAAAAAGCAAAAAATATTGGAATTTCTTAGAAGAGATTTTACTAGCTTCTCTTGGATATTGGCAGATCTTTCTACTCTGACTGTCTTTCCAGGACATGCAAAAATTACAGGGATTCCACTCACGCTCAGAAGAAAGCTTGGAGGAGCTGCAGATACGTCATTGTTTATGGTCAGCTTTGCAGAGGAGAGAGTGTGCAGAAGAAAATTCTTCTTGCCAAGTCCACTATGAAGTTTCCAAAATCTACCAATGTTTGCCCACCAAATCAAAGCATCAATCCTGACTACACATACCTGAATGGGACAAGGAAGTGGGGAAGGACCAGAAGGGAGAAATGTGGCAGCACTGGGTCACAGCAGGAGCTTCTGCTCCCCAGCTACCCAACCCTTGACAAAGTCTTATTAAGTAGGATGGCAAAATTAGGTTGGCAAGTCAATCCTAGACCAAATTTGTATCCCACCCCATTGCTTTCCTGCTGCATTCTGCCTTTCAAATTCCTGCCCGTCCCTTAAGAAGATCTGACTATAAAGTCCCCTTCTCTCCTTTATTAAATAATGATGTTCCTCTCTGAACTGCTGTCTCTCCATTGACAAGCAGACACGAATCCCCAGAATGAACAGGGTATAGTGATGAAAGAAAATGTCTCCTGCTCTGGAGACCAGTGATGATTCATCTCTACTGTAGCAGCTGTGGTGATCATATGAAGCTCACCTTGATCTTGACACAGCACAAACACCCCAAGGCTTTGAACTACCAGTGACCAGAACCAGGACACATGTCNAGTGCGTTACACAAAAGAGAGGGCTACTGTTCCAGCTCTGGGTCTGCCTCTCTAAACAGCAGCTATGTTCTCTCCCAAAATCCTCCAACCCCCTCCTTCTTTCTCCAGCCACTTGTCCGTCCCCTGCAGAATCTGCTCTGTGGACCCAAAGATGGAGGAACAAAAAAGTCCTTACATAAGAAGGAAATAAATACAAAGGAAAAAATTCTAATTTAGCTCCACATCTCAGCCAGGCACAGATAAAATCAGACCCTACATTGCCTGGATCTAGGATAGTTGTGCAGAGCATGTAAATATCCCAATAAACAATCACAGCTCCTGCACTGACCCCGCATAGGACTTACCTTGGCCATCCAGGTTATCACCAACTCTGAGCTTGGGATCATCAGTATAAAATAAGTTTTTGTGCAAGAAGTCATTCTGGTGGCAACATCAAAGGATGGGGAGTCTGTGCCAGGGTGACCTTTCCACTCTGCAGTCACCTTCCACCATCAGAGGTTATGGCGTCACCACTCATGTAGGACTGCCTGCGATGAGGGGATTCCCTACTTCCTCGGGAATGAAAACACTCATATCCCAAACACCCCTCCGTGTTTGGCTTCATGGAGTTGGTGATGGATGAGAAAAAACTGAATCTCACTGATGGAAACGGAGGAATAAGGTTTGCATGGCATCCCTATACAGACTGGACTCATGGGGTTTGCTCCCTACCTCCACATCCCAGGTGGGTCACCCCCAATATAAGGCTGCTGTTGGCTGCTCACCTTGACCATGTGTTTCAAGCCTACCACCTCCACCGAGGCAGCAGGTAGCCTAAGGGGGACAAAAGGGAGGGAGGGAGGATGGTGGAAGTCACTCCCTGTGGTGACAAACTCTCAAATCCTTCTGCAAATGCGGAAAAATCCCTGAAACACTTCACGCTTGTTTGTTTGCCAAGGTGGCCTGCCAAAATTGTCTTTGACTTCATGCAAACCATGGTGTGTTACTAAACAGAGCTGGGAACACCAGCTTTCCAGTACCTGAGCCACCGGCTTAGTGTCCCAGCCCATCTTTCCCGCTTCTAGTGGCTGAAGTTTAATAAAGCGCATATGCAACATATAATTAGAGAGAGCCGCTACACACACTGCACTAAACTGGCTAGCTGGCTTCAGGGCTAAATATCAAAAAAGGAATAGAAATAGTTAAAAAAAAGAAACAGCAACAACAACAACAAAAAAAAAACCCAGATGAGAGTCAGATTGATTAAGAACAGTAAAAAGTGAGAGCTGGAAATTGCATTAAAGAAATTACATTATATAGTCACACTTTGTCTTGTAACACTTCCTAAAGAGCCTGAACTAACGATGCCAATGAGACTATGATGATCCTGAACACCTGACAGGCTGGAAATATTCCAAAGACAGTTTTTTTGCTGAAAACTGCTCAAAGTGGGAGGCATGGACTTCACAGGGAAAAGGACGCACCCCATCCCGTCATGCTGCATCTCCTGCAGGAGGCTGGATAAGTCAGAGCAGGAACTTACCGAACTCAACGCAAGCAACAGCAACCAACAGAAGAGACAGAAACACCTTCATCTTGCACGGACCCTCGTCGCCTGGTCACTGGGCTGCCACTGCTCTTCACCACCGGCTTTAATGGGACACCTCCTGGTGGTTTGCCATGTACCGATTCCGACCCGAGATCCAATTCTACTGGAAAAACGAGTCTGTTTGAACTATAAATGAATTGAATGAGCTACAAAGCAGGCCCCACCTCCTGCCATACCGTCATCTCTTTTCATGTTCCTTGGAGAAGAAAATGAGGGTTTGCATGGTGGACAATAGCTGAGCTTGTTTAAGCTGGGTGCTTTGTGTCTACGCATGACATGTAAACCCAGGGGTATTAAATAATCCCAGTGTCCATGCCTTGCCCTGCAGCTCATTGATATTTCTTCTTTTTTTGTAGTGGTTAGAGAGACCTGGGTGATTTCCATGAACCTTGGGGAAAAAAGCATCTGTATCTGCAAACAGCAAGGCANAAGTGGAAAGCTGACTTGCAATCCCTTACTCACTGGAAACAGCACGGTTGGGGTTTTGACATAGTAAAACCTCTCCCCGAGCTGTCTCAGGGCGCTGCAGGTGGGACCATGCCATCTCCCTCTCTCCTCTCCTTGTCCTCTACAAGACACAGGTGGTGGGAGAGTTGTCTCAAATCGGGGTTCTTTACCCGGTTTGCAAAAACCAATCGACATGTGGAGTTGTGATATTTGTTTTATTCCAGTTCTGCGCAGAAAAGGGTGCTAGGCGATAATTCGCAAAGCTAGCACACCTTGGGAGAAATAAGCCGGGTCTTATATACCAAATAACAACAAAGAAGAAACTACAGTAAAGTAAGTGATTAGTCAGTCATCCTTCACTCCTAACTTTGCATACGAAAGCAGAAATTTACCATTCTTTTATCTCGAAATTCACCATTCTTTTATCTCGAAATTCCTATTGTCTTTGGTTAAGATCATTTCGTTGTCACCAAGGTCTGAGCCTGTGCCCCCCATTCACCAACTGCACAAACCCACCTGGTGGTGACACCTGGAATTTTTGTGACTGTTAACCCTTTCCTTTCAACAACAGGAACACTGGGAAGACAACAGGACCAGGCCATGAAAGTCTGGGCCAAGGGAGTATCCCAGGCTCACTACCCTGAGCCATTCAGGGAGGACAGTGCGTGGAGAAGCCACTCTGGTCTGAGCCAACCTTCTCCCAAGTGTGGCAGCAAGCCCACAACGTTTTTGCTTGCCAAAAACGTTGGCTTGCCAACCGCCAAACCCTGCTGCCCCAGGCACCTGCCTGCTTTTCCTGTGCCTCAGGCCAGCCCCATGCTAGTAAATTCTCCTACAACGTATGATGGGCAAGTTTGATGGTGGGATTGCAAAAGAATGGTAA
>RSEF01000002.1:158238579-158249505 GCA_003993805.1 Himantopus leucocephalus
TGAGGAGCAAAAGCCGCTGCTCTCCCACGCCTGTGACTTTCGGCATGCCTCTCCTCACCCAGACTCAATTTTGAGGCTCTGGGAGCCTTTGCTGAAACACTGTAAAGTCCCTTCAAGGCATGGTTGTCTTTTTCCTGACATTTTAACAAGTTGGGAGTGGGTGAAAGCCTGCTACACTGTGTGTGCAATCGAAATGGGGTGATCCTGTGCCCTTTCCTTGGCAAGCAGGAGGGTGTCCGCAAGCCCAGGGTGGCTTTTCCACCTTGGTATTGCTCCCTGGATCACCGTGGGTGGCTTTTGGTTCCCATGCCCCTCCCAGGCTGTCATCCATGAGGTTTACAAGCCCTTGTTTGCGTGGAGATGGGTTTGGAGGGGCCGCTCCAGCTGTGAATGGGGTCGATCATGGCATGTCAGCTGCTCTCACCACACCCTATGAGCAGTGGGGATGGGTTGAGAGGAGCCAAAGCCCAGCTGCAGTGTGCAGGGATGCTGTTGAGGTGCACCAATGCCTTTCCCTCCTTCTCTTCAACCACCAGTGCAAGAGGACCCCAGCAAAACCATGCCCTGCTTTTCCAAAATAATAATAATTAAAAAAAAAACCCCAAAACAACAACAACAAAACAAACACAGCCTTGAATTTTTGGCTAACTGTCCTGGGAAAATACCCTTCTTCTTGCCCAGTGAGAAACACGATTGTGTTCCCAGATATCGTCCTGTTTGTTTCTCTGCCCTGCTGAACACACCCAGTGGGCTGGAATGGTTTCAGCCAGGATATTTCCTTGATCGGCAGCTCCTCTGCCTGCTGTGGCCTCTCCTCCTCCGGGGACAGCCGTGCTCTCCTTGCTGTCCTTGGCCGCAGTTGCGGAAGTTTCAGCATGGCTATTACCTGAGGTGTGACAAGTTTCTAGACGTAACGAGGGATGGCCCAAGCTCTCGTTCTTATCATGCAGCTGCGGTTTTGATGCCGTACCTGGCTGGGTGAGCAGGAGTGGGTCAGGAGAGAAGCCACAGCATCCTGATCTTCCCACGCATGTGTGGAGTTTTTCCACTCATGGTGACTTTTGTCCACTCCCAGTTGGGGGTCCACGTGGAAAAAAAAATCAGACCCAGAGCCCCTGAAACAAATGAAGAGTAGAGAGGTTGTCTATGGGGCTCATCATAGACAGAAACATGCTTTTCTCATTTTACTCTGAGCTTTCACTTCGCCTTGGAAATTTCAGCTATTGGGTTTCAGCGCAGAGGATCACTTCCAGGCCTGAAACACCCATCGTGCAAAAGATGAGTCAAGAACTTAAAGCAATTTTTTTTTCAAAAAGGAGCAATTTTGTAAACCATGACTGTTCCCCTGCCTTCTGGGGAAGTGTGTCTACCCTTTATAATGGGTAAATATGGAAAATTTTGTTTCTTACAGGAGTAAAATGGACAACTAGAGTAAGGTTTTCTTGGTGTCCCTGCGGATGGCTGTGGAAGCTCTCACAAGGCCAACCGCTACCACAGCTGTGTCTTAGATGAGTTTCTCTCACATATCACTGGACTGGCAGGTTCAAATGACTGCTCTCTACACCACCATGTAACTCCAGGATCTTAAGGTTTAATTTAAAAAAAAAACCCACAAAACAAACACAAAACCACCACAGCGAGCAGAAAGACAGTTGTGAAGACAAACACGAGAGCTGTCACCTACTTTTCTTCCTGGAGACGCTGGCCAAAATCTTCTGTGGCAAAGCTTTTGGTTGGCCTCTCATAAGCGTTTGTACTGGCATGGTTCAGATGTCTGTCGCAGCTGGACCTTGGACAAGGGGAAATTCCCACTTTCAGTGAAAAAGCAATGGCGGTTTTGGGAATTATCAACTGAGCTGTGTTACAAATGCAAACTTAAATGAACCTGCGAGGATCATTTCTCCCCAAACACAGTTGTGGCCAGCGGCGCCCTCCTTGGGGAGGACTGGCATCAACTCTTTTGGGGGAATCCCAAGAGGGTAATGGGTTTTCTCTCTCACCTCTTCTTCCTCCTCCCAATCATCCTTCTTCACTGCCCTTTTACCTTCAGACCCTGCAGGTCTCCAATAACCCCCCTCCTGGCTGCAGTGGTGCTACCACAGAATAATAAACCTTGGCCCTGGATCCAAGAAGGATGATTCACGTCCATAACTCTAACCTCTTTCCTCTGCAAACAGGGCGGTTACAGCCAAATTGCTTGCAAGGAGCAGCCCCATGTCAGGACACTGTTTGAGACAATGCTGGTTGGGGTGTGCCCAAGCCATGTTGATGGTCCAATGGCATGGATTGCATTGGGGCTGGGCTTGTGCCCTGTTTGGTGAGCTAGTCTGGATTTGGCCCTTCAGCCAGGGCATTGGCAGGGATGTGAATCACGGTGGTTGACTCCATATGTGATGGTGCTGTTTGATACCTCCCCATGAGCCTCCAACTGATGGGGCTGAATTATCCTTGGAGGTTAAGGGAATATGACAAAATGGCTTTGGTCCCTGTTGGCTGGTAGCTGTGACCCCAAAGGACTCATGTTCCTCACCCATTGTGACCATGCAAGCCTCCTCATGACCATCACAGCTGGCACGCCGAGGTGGAAGTCTACCTGGGTCACCTTGTATTTTGGCCAGATACAGTGGATCTGGGCTACCTCTGTCCTTCCTAGCTGGAGGTTTGGTAGCCTCCATCATCTACCACGAGGCTGACCTGAGGACCTCTGTCCTGTTGTTTGGAGCCTGCCAGGTCAGCTACAGACCCAGATGTGCTTTGGGAAATGGAAGAATTGAGCAGGCTGCCTGCAACAGTCAGGCGTTAGGGTGAAAAAGCAAACTATCACATGCAGGTCTTCATTTTTCCTGGGGTCTCTGGATCCCACGATGTCCCCCCATCCAGTCCTTCACCTAAGCCTGTTGCTATTGCACGGCCAGATGAAGCAACCGAGCCCTCCCTGACCTGCCAAGGAAGGAGGAGAGGACACGACCAGATTAGCCTGATGCTGTCCAGGGCTGGGCTGGACCTCTTGCCCTGCATGCACCATCTATGTGACTCAGGCACACCGGGAGCCATACCCACGGCTGCCTTCTTCCCACCTTCTCCCATGGCATCTCCTTTCCTCGTTGAAGCTGAAATTTGCAACCTCAAGCTGAAACGGAGAGGTTCCTCCCTGCCCCATGGAGGAGACCTGCGATTGGAGCCACCCTCCAGAAAGAAAAAGGGAGAAAGTGGGGACAGTTGACATTAAAACATCCCTGGACCTGGCAGCTTGCTCCACCTTGCCACTCCATCACGGGTTGAAAACACGCTTTGTCTGGCTCCAGTTACACAAAAGGGACAGGCCTTGCACAATGCGCTCCCAAGGTCTGGCACAAACACGCACCGTCCGCTGCCAAGTGCAAAGTGGGTTAAGGTTTCTTCCTTAAAATTCTCAGGCTCTGTTAACTGTTTAATATCCTTCGTGACACCGTTGGGTTAACTCCCACCTAGCCCAGTTTCTGCAGCAAGATTCACCCTGCTGCCCTCCCCTCTTTTTTTTTTTTTTTTTTNTCCCTGGGAAAGTAGTTTTAACACCTCCACACTGTGTTCTCCTGACACCATCTGCACTTCCCACTACCCTAGTTGCCTTTGCCCCGGCTTTTCTTCCAGCTCTCTTTTCCCCTTGCTTGAAAAAGTGGGCTGCTCTCTGCTTCAAAAGATGCCCGTTCCCCCGCCCCACCGCCGTGGTGCTGGTTGGAGCCCAGAGCCCTTGCAGTGGCCCTGGGCGTGATTGCAATACCAAGAGTGCATGAGAACAGCGTGTTTTTGGGACCCGGCCAGACCCCAGTCTGGGTCCCAAAGCTTTTGCAGTCATCTTCTTCTTCGGCGACACGGGAACAGGGGCCAGGTGATGCCCCAGATGCTTTCCCCATCCTGGCCCCACAGGAGACCCCGCAATTTGACTCCAGTGGCTGGTTAAACTGGGATTTGGGGAGCTGTAGAAATGCAGAGATGTAGAAAATGCTCCCCAGACCCTGAAGGGCTATGCTTAATACCTGAACAGTGTCTGCACATAACAACCTGTACATTTTGCACAGCGTTAAGTAATGCCACCGTAGGAGAAACGGTGAAGCATCAATACTTCCCTCCCATCCCATCTTATTTCTTACCCTCACTTTGCCTGTCTTTAATTATTTCCCCCCCCCCCAGCTTTGTGTGTTTGCTTTGATTTATTTTGCTTTGCACCAATATTTCTCAGCTCCCTCCTTCTCTCTTTCCAGTTCTGGGTGAAATATTAATCTTGTTTATTATTATTAACCTTCCCTCGCTCTAATCTATTTAAATGCTTTCTCACATTTCCACTTCCTACAGCCCATTTCTCACTTGCAGATTTTCTATTCAGCTGCACTTTGCTTTAGCAGTGTCATTTATTCACTGTTCATTTATTTGTTTTAATTTCAAAGCCTTTCTTCTTTCTTGTTGTGGGCTGTGTTCGTGCATTGCTCCCTTCCTCCTGCTGAGGAGCTGCATTTTTCTGCTCAGTTGGCTCCAAGATGAGCTGAAGTCAGTGCAATAATTCAGTTTCATTTCTGGATTTTTGATGTGGATGGAAGGGAAAGAAGTTTTGTTTTCCACTTCCCTAGCTGTCTGAGAGAAGCCTGGCTATTATACGTAAAACAAACATGTAGGCTAATACCTACTACTTCCCTCTGTGCTCTTGCAGATCATGTTTCTGGCCTGACATCGTTCATGCATGTATTTATACAAAGTCTTGCTCAGAGAGCATGGCTTTTTCACAGTTTATTTCTGAGGTATAGTTCCTACATTAGCTGTCACGTGGGTCTTTCACATCCTCACTTAAAGAGGAGATAATTAAAGATTCACGTTCAAGGTCAGGGGAAATCCAGAGAACAGAGTGGAAGACTTTGAAAACTAGGTGCTTATCCCATCCATCCTGATCTGGGCACAGGCATAGACAGAAATCGCTGGGGGCTGAAGCTGCTGTAGAAAAGGAGGAACTGGGCAAAGGAAGAATGACTGTGGCCCATCACAGGGGTTGGGCATGGGGCCATCTGCCCAGGAGCTTGCAGACAGGTGATCAGAGGAAGAGCCTATGAACCAACTTCTTGGGGAGTAATTTGGGGAAAACAAAGAGCAACTGGATGTTCTTTATTCTGTTTCCACACCATTTGTGACCTTACAAATCTTGACTTTGAGCTCCCCTTGGTCATTTCCTCTCTAAAAAAGAAGGGTCCTGGTCTGCTGAGATGTCTTCTCAACCAGGGCTTCTTTTTATTTCTCAGTCATTTTCACTCCCATTCGCAGTTTGTTTAACTCCTGCAGCCATTTCCATGCCCTTTGTGCCTCTGCTGCATCCTGAGTGATTTCACAAGAGGTGATGAAGTGGTTGTGGGAGCAGAAGGAGGGAGCCTGGAAAGGTCATGAGGGACTGGAAAAACCTGACAGAGTCCAAAGTTGGTCTACAGGTAGCAACAAACATCGTCACTTGGAAACCCTGGATGCTTCTGGAGGACAGAGAAGCAGAGCAAAGCAAAAGCATCGGACCCCATTCCTGTCTGGACCACGGGAGCCTCTGAGTGACAGTCCCCAGGCACAAATAGTGTCATTGCAGGAACGATACAAGCTGGTGTTCTGCTTTAAGCACTTCCCTTAGTACAAGTGAGATGAGGGTGGCAGAGCACTGGCACAGGCTGCCCAGAGAGGTGGGGGAGTCTCCCACTCTGGAGACATTCCAAACCCCCCTGGACGCCGTCCTGTGCAACCTGCTGTAGGTGACCCTGCTCTGGCAGGGGGGTTGGACTAGATGATCTCCAGAGGTCCCTTCCAACCCTGACCATTCTGTGACTCTGTGATTCTGAATGACTGCGGACAGTCCAGCAAAAAGTCTTCTTTTTTGCCTCCTCTCCCACTTCCCACAGATACGAAGCTCTCATATCATGGCAGAGAGAAAGGATGGAGGATGCCAGGTGACGCCTACTCTCTTGCAAGCGATGAGCCACCCTAGCCTGGCGCAGCTGCCTCTGCTTTGCTCCAGGTTTCGCGGTTCAGCCCAATGGAGTAAGAAGGGACTCCCATGTTTGAATCAGATAAATTGTTCCCTAAATTAGCAATGCAGACGTGGTCAGCAGGAGTAGGCCTTGGAAAAAAAGATTGGATCTGAATGAGATGTAAAAAAATTGCTACCTGGAGCCTCATAATAGGTTCCTACGCACAAACACACCCAGCACTGATCACATCTTATGTGCTGTCACTCCCCAAACCTCAAATTACTGTAATCAAAGGAAGTCAAAGTAAACGCGGTCCCAGTATAAAACCTTACCGTGGTGCACCATCCCACATTGTTCAGGCTCTGAGGGCACAACGACCATGAAGGCTTTTCTGATTGCCCTGCTGGCGGCAGTCCTGTGTGCCGAGCAAGGTAAGGAGCTTTGGAGGCTGGGAGAGCCAGATGGAGAGGATGAAAATACCAGAAGAGAAATTAGAGATAACGCAGGGACAAGAAGGTTTGACAGCTTTTATTGGAATTGGTGAGGTCTTGGTAGTGCAGTTTTTCTTTGGCGTCAGCTGCATCACGCAATATTTAGTGTGGTTGAGTTGTAGCTTCTGGGTGAGTTCTGCTGAGGTACCCGTAACCCAAAGTAGACGAGCTCATCGCTCTGGTTTCTCACACCCTCAAGTATCAAGCTCCGACCTCTCACATCTGAAGACAGACATGTGAACTGAAAAATGCTAATAGGAATTAAGCTGGGCTCACAGTTTTGCCTTTGGTTTTATTTTGGTTCCTGAATGAAACTTGAGGAGTTGTTGATAAAGGTAATATGGCTGGTATTGACACCGCATCTTCTGCCAGCGTTTCACTTTATTTCCCACAATGACATTACAATTAAGAAAGTAGGTTGCTGGCAGATATTTGAAAGCCTAACAGCTCTTTGCTCATAGGTTTGAAGAGGTTTTTTTAAGCGTCTAGGAGTGAGTGCGTTTGTAATGGGATCCACAATGCTCTGTGCATGTCCTCTTTCAAAAGTAAGTGCATATATAACTGGATAATTGTGTAGAAATACTCAGTTGAGAAACATTGGCTCTGTGCATATATTTGCAGTCTTGAGGAGTGCTGCAAGGTTTTTTTTGCACCGTTAAGGCTATTTCTGGCTGCATTTGCAAAACCAGAGCTAATGGAGGGTGGAGGCCAGATGCAGGAAAGGCTTTATAACAGCTATAATGATTTAAACTGTTATTGTTTCCTGACTGGGAGGGATTTTCCTTGCATCAGTCAGGCAACACGCGTGCACTTCAGTTGCTTTCGCGCACATGCTGGGGTCTCGGCTCCATCTGCAGCCGGAAGTGGTTTGAACAACTTTGTGAGATTTGGCAGAAAAGCAGATCAGAGCATTCTACAGGGGCTGTAAAATGCAATAACGCTCGCTAGGCAGCGTGTCTGGGGTTGCTCTGGCGTGGTCTGCAAAAGGACAGTAGTCCACAGCTCGGGTTGGGGGAACTCCGGAGGAGAGGTGAGAGGCTTAACTTATCCAAGTGATGGAGAAACAGCGTGTGCTGAATAGTCAGTTAAAAAGAAGTTAAAACCAGGATGCAATGAGGATGATTTTATCTGCTGTTATGGAGAACACCTGCGCTTACAACACCTGGCACTAGAAAAGAGCATCTGGGTAGGTTTCAGATCAAGATAGTCAGTCATACGCTGACTTGGGCTGTAACCAAGGCACCTGAGCTCCCCATACCACAGAGGGGAGGTCTTTTCTTCTCATACCTGGGATACCTAGGGCCTAAAATGGCTTTTAATTCTCTTTTAAAACTGCTTCTGGAATTGTCCAAGCAAGTGTCATGGGCAGGTTCAACTTCAGAGATGAATTTGAATCAACAGCAGCTGGGCTTTGGAGAGTCCCTGGGAGGAGTGTCTTTGTTAAAAACAGGTTCAAATTCAATTGAAAGGGGCTCTTCTGTGCAGAAATAAGAACATTCTTGGGTTGAGAAAGCCAAGGAGGAACTGACCCCGGGAAATTTCAGCCTAATGGAGGATCGTCCCCGGTTTGCAATTTGGTCACCTTCAACCAGGAGCTCTCCACCCCTGGTGACAATGGAGCAGGCTGTCCTGAGAGCAGCTGAACTGCCTCTGTCACCGCCGCTCAGAAATGAGGAGCATTTCACGGGACTCTGAACAGGAGGGAAACAGTTTCCAGCAGTTGTGAATCCACCTCCAGGGAAGGACATGGCATGTGCCTGTGTTTCTAGTGTGGCCAGGAAATTGCCTGGAAATTTGCCTCAACTTGCTTCAGTTTTGTTCAGAAATACCTACTTCTGGCTTTGTAATAAACCTGGCTCGGCCATGCTAATAATATCACTGAGAACATGTTGTTCCAGGCGCTGGTAGAAATAATCTCTCTATTGTCCAGAGCAACCTTTCACAGGGAACTCCCTTTAATGTGGCTCCGTGCTCAGTAATTTAGCTCACAGGGGTGTCATAGGCTTTAATTAATTCGTGTCTGTACGGTGTTTTGCAGATGCAGTCTGAAAATACTAACAACTGAGCTCTCACCTGAGAGCAGTTCCAGCTCCTCCTCTCCTTGCTAGAGCTATACTAGACCCAGCTGGGCAGCTCATGAGCTCTGCTTTTGCTGGGCGGCCACCAAAAAGTCAAAAAGTCACCTGGGAGTACTGCTCAGGCTGCAAAAATGCGTTTTCAGGTTCAATCACCAGAAATCTCAAGTCAAGAAAGAAAACTTGTTGCGTCCTGTTTGTTTGCTTTTCCAGCTTCATTAATCAAAACCAACTTCTTACTTCACTTGTCATGAAAGCTTGCTCTTAACATACTTTTCACCTTGTATTTTCCAAGAAGGGACATGGCTTTTGACACTTTCTTCCCAGGAGGGCATTGCTGGAAACTACTAATATGTGGCATGTGCATTCTTTCCAGTGTCCTCGCTGTTTTGCTACACATGCGACAACGAGCACTCCAACTGGAACTGTCTTAAAACCTACAAGTGTGAAGACCATGAGAAATACTGTACAACCACATACAGCTCTGCTGGCATTGGTGAGTACCAGCAACACCTCAAGGCTTTATTATTATTTTTTTTCTTCCAGAGAAACTGATAGGCAATAGTTTTTTTAGGGTGGTAGTTGGTCTTGTTGGAAAGAATTGATCACGGAGGTTTACGGATCACAACACATAACGTGTGGGTGAATCCCTCAGCGGTGCTCTGCGATCCAGCACCTGCGGTATGTTCCTCAACACGTTGTGGCAGGGCTGGTTGAAGCACACAGAGTTTCATGAGCAGACCCCGCTGCCTGATCTGAGAGCTCACACGTGTGCTTTGTGATGGAGGATGGAAAGGGGTTGGATGTAAGTAATGTGGTTTTAGAAACTGAAAATGCATTGGCAGTGATTTTTTTTGCTGTCCTACAGGAAGCATGGTGTGGATTTCCATCAGGGACTTTCTAGTGCCATATATTTGATCCAGGTTGTGTGGATACTCACCCAGCAGTCATCAAATCCGCTGATAGCTGTTATCGCTGCATTGCAAATTAAGCGTAGCGCAATATACCTCCTCCTATCGTCCTCTGGTCAGCTCTTGCACAAGAATCTTAAGTCACAGCTCTCCTTTCTTGTCTGTTCTCCACCCAGGCAAGGACATGGGACACCGCATCACCAAGAAATGTTCTGTAGACTGTCCTGAAACGAACGTGAACTTCGGTGTGGCGGCTTATTCCACCAAATGCTGTAGTACCTCCCTGTGCAATTTCAGCGGCGCCAACAGCATAAAAATCAGCTATGCCGTCATGTTCCTGGGAACTGTGGCCAGTTTGATCTGTGTCATCAGGGCAGGATTGTGATGAGGGGTGGGAGAAGATGTGACAACCCAAGAACCTACAAGGTATTCCCCAACCAAAAAATTAACATCCTCTGTTGAGTGTCTCCAACAGGGCCTACGCTGCCCTGTTTTTCCCAAGACATTGGTTCAGGTCCCATCCACAAAATGGCATGGCAGCGTAGTTCCTATTTTTCCCCCTGCATCATTTGTTGTTTTGTACTAATTTTCCCTGGGAAAGCTCTTTTGATAGCATGTGTGTGACAATTGTCAGACAAAATAAAGATTTATGTTATTCTAGAGTGTGTTTGCTGTATCCACACTAAGATCAGCCCGAGACAACAGCTTTGCCAGAAAGGTCTGTAGTCAGAATCTCTACTTCACATTGAATTTCTCTTTTTAGCATCTGGGAGTCTTCTCCTGGCTGCCTTTCTCAAGTGACTCCGCTGCATCCAGCAACTCAAGACAGACGCTCCATAAAGCCAGATGTTCTGCCTGATCATTCAGTGCTAAAAAATGAAGGTGTCAACCTGGAAAGGTCAAAGATGTTTGTGTTGTTCCCATTGCAAGCAACAGCGAGAATTGTTTTGTAACTGCTCACACACAGGACTGGGTGGGTTGCTGGGTGTTGGTTGTGCTCCTGGCTATGCTGCAAAGTTTTCATGTGATCTCTGTAGGGTGGATGGTTTCAGCTTTTAAAATAGGTAAAGGGCCCACACCAAGACACTGGAGATGTCCAAGACGAGGATGGTGCTGCTGGAACCCGTCCTCATGGAAAGGCGACCTCTGTGCCTGCTTGGAGAAGATGCTGCTAGGTTATGGCTCATCACTTGCCTGTGGGGAAACGGCCAGAAAGAGCCTGGCAGAGGCAATGGGTGTGTCATCTGGTGGGGAGGTCTCTGCTCCTCTTTCCTCTGTCACTGCTGCTTGGGGATGGAGGAGATGGGGTGGAGATCCTCTGAAGCTCTTGGAGGAGCGGAGCTATAGCTACGATGGGAAAAATGCATGCACTCTTGGAGCTGGAGGGTGCATCATTCCCAGCTGAGCAGTTTGTAAGTGCAGTGCTGCTTTTGGGGAGGGCTTGTATAGAAGTGGTACCCAAAAAAAAAAAAAAAAAAAA
>RSEF01000002.1:158249517-158264977 GCA_003993805.1 Himantopus leucocephalus
AAAAAAAAAAAAAAAAAAAGCCCTCACATTTGCAGCCCAGCTGGATCTGAGGGGAGTACTGCTTCACCAGTGCTCAAGACAGGCTCAAGTGTGCGCGTCTCTGTGCAACAGGGAGAAACCGCAGTGCTGGCCGTAGGCTGTGAAGATGGGATTAGGGTTTGTCATCCTATAAAGATTTAATTTCTGGTCAAGGAGGGTGTTCTGGCATTTATTTAAATATGAGATGGGCTAACTGAAGAATGGCATTGGTGTAGCGTTTCTGTGGTGAGGGACCAACAGAAACTTGGGGTTTTGCACTTCTTTTTAACCACTTTTCCTATGTGTTAATCACAATAATTTCTGAAATGATTCTCAAAGCTTTCAGCCAACTTGAAAAACCACATTTAGTAAAAACATCTAAATTTCACAGTTACTTTTAAATGTCAGCTTCTGTTTCATGAAAACTACACGTTTGCACCAAAATAAATAAATTGTTTGCCTTTCTCACATGACAATTTCAACCAGGTTTAGAACAAGATGAGCAAAACACTATCCTTCCTTCTCCACTCAGCAACTGTGTCAAGGGAAATAAGTCTTTCCACCCCATCCTCCACCCCCATTTAAATCCCCTGTTACTCTTTCCGAAATCTTCTTGAAGTTCATAGCTTCCAAATACTTGTAAGCTGTGATATTATCTTCTCCTTTTCCTTGACCCTCCTGTGTCCCGATCATCTGTGTTCTTTCTACCCCCATGGGTTCTTTCCAATCTATCTCACCTGGCACTGGTGAGGGATGAAGGTAACATTAATATCTGGGGGACATATGGGACCAGTTGGAAGAGTGCAGGACCATCTAATGGAAAAATCTCGACTGTCAGAAATCCTGCAATAACTCCTTTAAGAAATACAGCCTTGCCATCTCAAAATCTCAGCAGCTTGCAGGAGACAAGAGATATTTTAGTTTTTGCTTGGATGACACTACAAGAGAGGGGGGGTAAAAAAAAAAAAAAAGCGCCTGGCTGAGATGCTATTTCTGTACCTGTTAATGGATGCTGTTGGCTGAAATAAATCTGAATGTGGGCTGCCTCTGCAGCGCAACGCACGGGCTGCGGAATGGCATCGCCTTGTGACTAGAGCCCCCTTTTCTGCTATTACCTCAAATAGTCAGCAATAAAAGTTGATTTACCAATAAAGATTCACGAAATCCCTTTTGCATTGGGGCAAAGAAAATATCCCACAAGGAAGAGAGGGTTGCAGTGCCTGGCATGGAGGGTGCCAGCTTCTGTTTTCCTCCTGCCTGGTGTCTTACAAAGGTATTGGCCTTATGAAGCCAAACAACGCCCCTCCTTTGAGCTTTCCTGGTTAATTGCCACCTCTGTTCCAACCGAGTTTCGTGCTCTACCTATTGAGAAAGCAGAAATTTCCTCACCTTAGTCACGCAGGTCTCCATGCTAACAATATTTATACGTCCAATTTAGAGGTGTTGGAAAGAGTTACATCACCTCAAGAACCGGGCATGCCTTTTCAGTGAGATAATGACTCTAGGTGGGTCATATTGGAAGCCCAAATATTTAATGGGAGATGGAAATCTGAGCAACTTTGAAATGAAGAAAAAAGGGAAATAAAACAGATGGAGAGCAGCAAGGGGCAGAGTCGCTGGCAGAGGCTTGGGGCACGCAGGTTGCTCCTGCAGCTCTGAGTGTCACGTGAAAGGGATCCAGCTGGACCATTTCTGGGACTATGTCTCCGTCACCACGAGGAGATGGCAGAAAGACAACTGTGGGAGGAAAGAGCAACAGCAATCAGAAGAAGATGGGAAAGATTCTGATTGCATGCGGGGAGATAGGATGAAACACGATAAAAAAGGAGGAATAAAGAGCACCGTATGGAAACCCAGTGGAGTACTCCTATTTGGCATTTCACATAATTTTGGCTGGCTATAATATTTTTTTTTCGGAAGGCTTAATGAGTTGAGATCCTTGAGCAGACAATCCCTCATTCTCCATGCTTTAACTGGTTTGGCTTTTTCTCCCTGACATTTATTTTTTGTAATTTGTGAAAAAAAAAAGAGAAAAAAATAATCACAGCTTGTTCAATGTGATGGGGGTGGGTGTTATTTCTATTTTTTAATTTAAGTGGTCATTTTCATTGCCCAGTGGAATTTATTTTCTAATAAGAGAACATTTTCCCTCATATAAAATATCCAGTTTTAGAACAGAAACATTTATGATTTAGAACTGCTGTTTTAAAAAAGCCCACAGAAAATGATGTCTGGTCCCCTATGAAATGCAGTGGAAGGATGCTGCACTTCTGATGTAGCTGTATTGACAATCCTGGGAGACATTCTGAAGACGTTTCAATCCCAATTTCAATTTCAAATTCCATCAATTTCCATATGCACTAAAACAGTGCGTGAGGAGGACAGGATCCTCAAGGATGCAGCCTGCTCTAAGACCCAAGCTGGCCTGGAAGGGGAAAAATGCCTTTTCTCATGTGAACACTGTTTTGGTTTTGTGTTTTGCTTTTCCTCCACTTATCCAGAATTAGAAACTGTTGCATACTTAAAAACAGATGATTAAGCTGCATTGTGAAACAACTAGGAAAAGAAGCAGGGGGAGAATATAAGCCTGTTTAGATTTCCAACAAAGCATACTTTCACACGCAAGCACTGACACGTTACTCCCAATTATCCACCATCTGACACAGCAACCCTATAGTTATTATCCTAGCATCAAAGCAAACACTGCAGAGGTATAAAACCTGCCCTGGGTGAGTCCTGCTTGTTTTGGAGGCTGCGAGACCTATAAAGGATGAAGACTTCTCTTCTTGTCGTGCTCGTCATAGCCCTGTGCACGGAGAGTGGTGAGTCTCCAAGGATTGCTTTGCACTAGCGAGACCCCCCCAGAGTTAGGGCATGTCTTTGATATGGCAGGATGACAAGGGGATTTTGCAGCACGAATGGCAAATCTGAAGGTCGTTGGGCTCTAGAGAATATTCCACTCCTCGGGAAAAGAAGCCAGGGGACGTATCCCCACCAGAAGGACAGATGGATGCTGAGGAGCTGAAGTTGGGGGTGAGACACCCACCTCCCCTGACTCTCCCAGACCTTGGAGTGGCTCAGTACAGGCAGCTGAGAGCCCTTGCTGCAGCTTTTTGAGAAGAAGGGTTGGGTGAGGGATATACAGAGATGGACAGGGAGAGCGCAATATTTGCAATAAAGCTGCAAATTTGACATATAACTATCTACAGCCTTATAATTATCTTTTTTTCACTTGCTTGTTTATTGGTTGCAATTACAAACCCTCATTACCTAAATTGGTAGAGACGGGCACGCCACAAGAAGATGCAGTTCTGGCTCCCATCTCTTTCTTGCAGCTTGCTGCTTTGAGATGCGACTTTGATCCCAAGGTTGATCCCAGGTCTGGGATGGAGATGCAGAGTCCCATTCTTATTCTGATTACTGGCTATTTTGGGGATTTTGGGGTGAAGGATGCGCTGGGAACCTGCACTTTAACTCTGCCTGGCTGGGCTCTGCCAAGGACCGCTGCCTGTGCCTCTGGAAGATGCCTCGTTTGCACGGGGCTGTGGGTCAGGCAAAGGAACAGAGGGTGCAGCCCTGAATATCCCTCTGACTATTCCAAGGGAATAATTGATTTCCTCAGCCTGGGGGGCTTTTGCCTTATTGCAAACTAAATTTTTCTCAGGCTCTGCTCTAGGGCTTTACCTGCAAATTACTGGCCATTCTGGGTCCCGGTCTAGCAGAGCACTTAGGCTCATGCTTAATTTGAGGTTGTAAATGTTCTTACTTGAGACTTCACAGGCTTTAAATTTGGCATGTGCTAAATCATTGTGCTCCGCGGGGCTGAGAAAGTTGAAGGCAATAAAAGGATTCTTTCCCACAGCTTATCAACTGTAATCACATTTTTTAAGAAGACCACGTAACGAGACAGCAAACTTACCAAAGAAGTTGGTGAAAATTAACACATGCGCAGCACCACTTCGCGGTGCAGTCTAGCCAGAAGGCTGGTTGCTGTTCCAATTAATCCTGAACCTCACTGATTTTAACAGTGTAAATCCTGCGTCTGCCGGCACTTGCACTTGCTAATGCTTTACATGTGCAAGCTGTTTATCTGGGTGGCTTGAATTAGTCACATGAAAATCTTCCTTGAGGAATATTGTTTTTCAGCTAGAGCAGAGGTCTTGCTGGGGGGTGGACAGGAGACCTCCAAAAGCAGCCTGGTTTGACCTCAGGTTTGCATCCTGCGCGGGGCACACTTCGAAAGAAATATTGTTCCCTTCTCCACTCAGCCCTTGTTGCAACAGATATCTCAACGTACACAATAAAATCAGAAGTATTTTTCAATAGTATGAGCAATTTGTTGTGCTTACCAGGGCAGAGGATCAAAATTGTCCTGCCCGACTTCAGGGTCTTAACTGAGCTACCAGGTTAGGAGCCCACATTCCTCCAGAGTCCTCTACAGAAAATGGTGAGTGAGAGAGGAACCTCACGAACACAGATGTTTGCAAAATCACCCCTGAAGGTGCTTGCCCTGGCTAGAAGGGTCTTAGGACTCTTACATTACTCAGTACTCTTAAATTAGCAGTTTTGGGAGGTTGGGATGAAACAGGACTGCAACAAGCTCCACTGCTTCCCACGTAGATTCAGGAAGTTTTTCTTGGAATGGGCTTGATTAAAGAAGCTGCATTCATTAAGGAATAAAACAAGTTACATGTCTGGAAAACCCAGTCTGGGGACTCTGCTCTAGGAGGAGAGGAGGAAAGGGTGGTTCCCAGTGGGGTGGAGAAGGAATGTGCCTTTGTTCCTGGAGATGGAAATGACCAAGGTAGGAAGCAAATNGAGTTACATTTCTGGAAAACCCAGTTGTGTCAATTAAGGAATGAAATGGATTACATGTCTGGAAAACCCAGTCTGGGGACTCTGCTCTAGCGTATGGTTATTTTGGGAGGAAAGGGTGGTTCCTAGTGGGGTGGAGAAGGAATGGGCCTTTGTTCCTGGAGATGGAAATGACCAAGGTAGGAAGCAAATTGCAGCAGTCTTGGTGTCAAGTCAGAGTGAGCCGGGTGCCGGGTCTGAGGCTTTTGAAGTTGTAAGGCTGTTGAGCGTGGGAACAGGGGGACATGGGTTCTGAGTCCCTGCAAGCCCAGTTGCCTGGCCTCTGTGTCCTCTGGTGGCGGCTCTTCTGTGAGAGACAACAGAGGGAGGGTAGGATCTGCGAGGACTACAGACTACGAGAGGTAATTGATGGTCAGTGCTGGCTGGCCATGCAAAGGTCAAAGGGGCTGTTAGTTGGAGTGGGGAGAGAAGACAGTTTCCACAGAGATAGAGGAGAATGAACGGTGCCCTAAAAGGCATTTTTGTGGCTTCCGATGAAATACAGTGACCCTGGTCACCTGGGGTCACGGTCTGAGCTGGGGACAGGTCTGGGCTAGTAGGACAACAGGGAGTAGAGAGCCTGTTTGGACCAGATGAGCTTGTCTAAGGTCAAACAAGGGCAGCAATGAGGTTGGGACATTGCTGGCAAAGGCACCAACGAGGGCAAAGAAACTTGGGCAAGGGAGAAGAAGCGTGAGGGAGACGAAGAGCAAGGAAGGCAAAGGACAGTGCTGGCACAAAAATAAGTTGGGTATTAACTGGCCATAGATATGGATAGCCTGGAAATGAGAAGAATGAGCCTGATCCCCAGTGGGTGACATTACTGCAGGAGTGTTTGCTCCAGATAAACAGATGAGCAGGAAATTCCCCTTATCATGCAGAGAAACCTTCCCAGAGGATCTCTTTGCTATGAATGACTGCTTTAGCTTACTTGAGTGCAAGCTGTTTTCATTCATTCATACTGGCGCAGCGCTTTGCTGATGCACAGCGTTACAGATGTGCACATTTTGTAGCGTTAGGCAGTCATCACCCATGGATGGCTGTAAAAAGGAGTCTGCTGCAGCCAAGGGAGTGGTTTGCTCAGCCCTGTCTTCTACAGGTCCGGGACTGCCCAGCACAGGAGAGCTCTGAAAATGAACCAGCCAAATGCAAGCATCCATCTTCTCAGCAAACACTGAGGTGCAGATCTAGGTCACTTGTCGCTAATTTGAGATACGTTGTGGGGGCATGCAGCAAAAAAAAAACATGCCCAGTATGGCCAGGGAGGTTACTCTCAGGTGTGTCTAACCCTTTTTATAATTTAAAAGATTTTTTAAATAATTCATTGTTGGTGTGTGTGGTCTGAGAAAGGATGGGTAGGCCAGGACTCTTTAGATGACTTGAAGAGGATGAGTGTGGACAGGAATCAGCTGGTCTCTTTCCAAACAAGAACTAGTGGCCAGCAACCGGGGCTTGGAGGAGCCAGGTTGAAAAGAAACCACAAGATCTTCATGCTGCAAGTGGTACTAGACTGGGGAGCCCTTTCCAAAAGCACACTTTGGATGCCAGATGTTGTGTCAGAAGTCTGAGCTTAAAGTAATTTGGGTCCAGGACAGTCGCTGGGGCCAAGTTTCATACACCCAGCAGGGTGTCTGCCTGTGGCTGCTGGGCTTGTCAGATCCTCTATCTGGGCCAGCACCACCAGTTTTGTGCTCCTATGGATATTTCTAGAGGTGACTGATGGGTGTTGTGTGCTTCTTTTGCAGTTTTCTCCTTGACATGTTTCACGTGCAAAGATGCATCTTCCAACATACACTGTCTCAGTACGACCACATGCTCTGACCATGAGAAGTACTGTCTCACAACCTATTCAACCACGGGACTCGGTAAGTGTGAAGCTTTTCTAAGGCTCTGATGACAAGAGGGGGTTCAGGTTAGGCTGACTGCAGAGCCTCCTCCCACCATGGGTTGTGGCAGAAGAATTAATGTGGATCACAGCAGACAGGCAGTAAATCTTGCGGTATGTGGGGACTCAGCATAGCCCATCCCTGTTGCAATATATCATAACAACACTGTGCTGCTCATTAAACACACCCAGGAGAGGGAGATGTTGGAAGAGAGAGGCTTTCTCTGCACAAACCTCTTGTCTCATCTCCAAGCTCCTACATATGCTCACGAGGTGGTGGAATTGGAAAGGGCCAGTACTGTGGAAGGGACAATATCAAGACATGGTGACAATGACATCTTGCAATCTTGCACTGTACAAATACATTAGATCTCCAAATTCTTGCCCTAGGTTGCACTCAGCTGGTGGAGAGGAGTCTTAAGACCTGGAGATGGTCTCCATAGGTCACGTATATACAAATAATGATGTAATGTGCCAAAGCCCAAGGGGAAACCAACAGCATTAAGTACAAACCAGCATATTCCACACTGGATATTGCACAGCCAGTCTACCATTGAAGTTTGTGAAAAATATACAAGATAAAAAAAAAAAACTTTTCTCCTTGTTTTCCCTCTCTCCCACTTCAGGCAATGACCGTAACCAGCGTATTACCAAGAAATGTTCTGCATTTTGCCCAACAATTGACCTGAATATTGGCATAGCCGGCGTTGCCACCAGCTGCTGCGAGACTTCTTTGTGCAACATCAGCGGTGCCAGCAGCGTGAAAACCAGCTACACTATGATAGCTCTGGGCATCATGGCCAGTCTGGCCTGCATCCTCCGTCTGGGTTTTTAAAGGGGCTGGGGGGTAAAGGAGCTGCTTGGCCTTGCGTTGCAAGGGATCAAACTCTCGTCTGCACAGTGTGAATGCTGCCCTTTTTCTCCTACCTGGGAGGTCACATCCCATCAGCAAATATTTTTTGCTCTTTCCGTGCTCTGATGACGGTGCGTAAGAGCACAACCCTATCTCAAAATGGTGTTCAGAAGAGAAAGGCACGACGTGGAGCCCTGCACATGCACAAGGGCACCATATAAACACCATCTCTCCTACTGTTGCCCTTCATAACTCCATACATTTTTTTCCCCCTTCATTTTGACCCTGCCATTCTCTTGTGCCGTTTTTCCCTTTATACCATTTTCTGCCCCGTATCATTTTGCTCTGAGGAAGCCTTTAATATTATGGTTGTTAAACAGAAGCTGGGCACAATAAAGTGTCATTTTATTCTATTGTGTGACTTTGTGGTGTGGTACGTTGGGCGTAGCGGCTGGATGCATCCACGTTAGCAGCACCAAAAGCAGAGGTGTTAGTCTGCAAGTCAAATTGAAATAATGCTGAAATATATTGCTATTGCTTTGCATTCACTTCAGGAAGCATCTCCCCAGATTTTCTTTTTTATTTTTTTTTTTCTGCATTGGCAAAAGTGTCGTTTTGTGACTTCATTTCAGAGTAAACTGTATTCCATTTAACTTGCTTTCAATTCCTCTTCTGGGTCAGCTGGCTGAAAGGAAATGGCTGTTGAGCTCTCCAGCAGGCAAACAGAGGGGACAAGGCGGGACTCAACATGAAGGAATCCTGAGCATTAAGTTTTCTTTAAACTGATTTAAGATTTTCCAGTGGAAATTGCTTTATAAGCATTACGGATTATTTTGAAAGGGGAGAAAAGTATCTTGCATGGCGCTTAAAAGTAAATCATCAGAAAAGACAGACAGTTTCTACTGTGTGTCTGCTGGAGTCTGGAAAATTCAGCTTCATCTGTAACAAAATATTAACTTTGAAAATAAATCTTTTATGTTTGCTAGTCAAGTTTCCTGTCGGGGCTAAAATTGAGGGAACTCATTCCCCTACACTGACCTTCCTTGTGGATAATCTTAGCTAGGGATGAGAGATTTGCTCACTCAAACCCTTCCAAAGTGAGTCACAGGAGGCTGAAATGCTTTCTCCTGAGCTGAGGAAGCTCTCCACTAGGATTACCCCAACAAGATCTCCCAGGGCAATTAGTTGGGTGCAGCTCACCCAGCCGGTTTCCTCTGTGTAGACTCATTGCACAGGGAAAGCAGCTGCACTCTTTGCTTGCTCTGCCGGGTATTTGCCGAGATCAGGGGAACAACACCACTCAGAAACAGTCAGATCTTTATAACAGGTTTGCAAAGGAAACGTGGTCTCACGGCTCCAGCTCACCCCAACCTGCTCCCATCCCTTCTTGTCCACCCTTCCTCCCATGCACATCCGACCCCCAGCTATGCACTCCCTGGATGTTTTCTCTCCCGGCCTTCCTCATTGGTTTCTTCACCCAGTCTCAGCCTGCGCTTTACCTCCAACCTCTATTTTCTTCATAGAGCCTCATCTCTTTTTTATCTCCTTGGTACAAATGCAAGGTTGGTAATGATACTCCATCTTTAGTCATGACACTCTTGGTTGTCCCCACGGTTCCTATTGCGCTGTCAACCCCCAGCTGAGCTGGCTCCAGTCTTCTTTCCAATCTACTCTCTTCACCTCTCTTCCCCTCCTGACAGATTTAGAGGTATTCAAGTTGCACATGCATCTGAACATCTTGAAGAAGCCAAGAACTGTTCTGTGGCCTTGGTTGGCTATACTCTGCCCCACACCCAGATGATAAGGTGGTAACAATCAAACGATTTGAAGTAGTCTCCAGCCTTTGCTATCCGCTGGTTTAGAATTTCTTAGGGACAATGATGGTTTGTGTAGGCCAAGGCCAAGCTGGGGCTGGTACTGCCCCAGGTCTTGACCTGCTGAGCTTGTGAATACAGACCTGCTCTTGGCATGAAGGTTTAAAATAAGGTCATGTCTTGTGCTACCTGAACTTGGCAGGTGCCTCTGTTTTGGGTTGAGAGGGAACCTGGCACCTGAAAGAAGGTATGAAAATGTGTGGGCCAAGGGGGTGAAGGCACATGGTAGAGCCTGCTTCTGCCATAGAGGGTTTCATGGTCTGCTTATGGCTGTTGGGTGGAGAAGTTATGAACAGTGCTGGGAAGCCAGGAGTCCTGTCCCTAAGGGAGCAGCTCCGTCCATGGGCCCCAGTCTGCTTCTGTCTTGCCTGGTTTCTACCTGACCCCACAGGTTTTGTATTTCCGCCTGCCCAGCAACACAACCCATGCGTGTGAGCCAAAGATTGACCCACATCTCAAGTTACATAAAAGGGTCCTTATCTGGAGGTGGCACCGGCAATTGCCCTGAGGCATGGGACGTCCTAAAACCATGAAAGCTCCCTTAGTGAGCCCTCCCTTGGCAATGGGTGTTGTGTAAGAGGAGACTCCTCTCTGCCAGCCTCCCTGAGAAATCCTGATGCTACATCTCCCACAAAGATGCGGCTGCCTAATTCCACATCCCTCCGCCCAGGGTTTCTTATTTGTTGGCTCCCATGGTTGCATACTCCTTAGATGAGTGTGTGTCGTGGTTTAGGCCGAACCAGCCATAGGGCAAGCGACAGATACTCCCCGCTACCCCTCTTCAAAGAGAGAGGTGAAAGAGGGAAAAAGAGACTTAGGAGTTTAGAAACCTCAAACCAGGACAGAGTGTCGAGCTGTCCTGCAGAGATGTTGGGGATGCCTGGAGGGCTCTCAGGAAGCAGAAGGGGTGTCTCACTCGAATAGTTGGGATTGCTCCTGGGAGGCACCTGGCTCCCTCTCTGTGGATTATCTAAGAGCTCCATTTTGGGTGCTCTGAGTCACTGCACCAGGACCTGAATCAGCCAAGGGGGCCTTGCCCTGCCTAAATTAGGCACCTGGATGAGGTGGCTTAACTTTGGCCCTTCTTTTACCTCACTCAGGGCTCTAGCACCACTGATTCTGAAGGACCTATGCTGCCTTCTGCTCTCCTCAAATAATTTGGCTGTCTTTTCCTTCACAACATGAAATTTCTTCCCTGTCTCTCTGCTTATTTGCCCAGATCCGACTAACACCCAGTGAATCAATGACAAAGCAAGTGACAAGATGGGTGCAGAAGATCAAAGCAAGGTCTTCACTGGGTCTAAAAAACTTCTGGAAGCCATGGAAAGTTACAAAAGCATCCCTTTTCCAAAATTAACTGCTGCTCTCTTGTCATATAGCCAACTCATGGCTCCAATTTTAGGTCCATTTTGGTTTTCCTGAATGGGTAGAGATGAGATTACATTACCGAGGTGACTCAGCTTCCTTGCAGTTTTTGCATTCTTCCTCAATCCTACTTCTCACTTGGTGTCACTGACTGGCCTGCTCCAGGCCCTCCTCCAGGCTGAAGGCTGGGATGCCAGGCAGCAGGAGACACGCTCCCCACATTGGCTGCTTAAGCGTCGCCTCTGACTGCATTGAGTTTCGTAATCTGTCCTCTTGAGAACGAAGAAATCAGTGTGACCCAGTCACTGTGCTGCAAAATTACTGCTCTCCAGACGCTGAGAAGAAGCCATGCTCCAGCATTGCAGGACACCTAGGTACTAACAAAGACGTTAAAGTCCTGGGGACAACTCCCAGACACCTGTTTGACAGAGAAGGGATTGTTTTCTACTCAAATTTCTTTCTGTAGTACATGTCTATTGGCAGTGCTGGAGATGTCTTACCCTCGCCACTCTCTTTCAAAGCTGACTTGCACTAAGCCAGCATCTTATTGCATGAAGGTTCATGTAGAAAAAAATGGATGTTGGCAAAGTCAACATGAGGGGGCATATTGCAATAATTAGAGCACTCTTTCATTCATGGAGGCAAGGAAAAAAGAACATATATAACAGAAGTCTATGGGATAATTAATAGGACTGAAAAAAGGAAAAAAAAAAAGCTTGCTTCCTTTTACCCTCGTTGCAAAAGACCAGCAAGAAGATACACCCACTAATTATGATGAACAACCTGTTTATAACACACTTGGGCAGTAAACAGAATTGCCCTCTGCAAAGCAAAAGGTTTGATTTGATCATCACCAGCATGTCCCCTGCTGACCTCACAAACCTCCAGAAACAAGAGCGGGGATGTGTATTTTGACATCGGTCTTGAACAACCCTGGAATTCACCACCTGATGATGTCATTCTAGGAGCAGTTTAGGAGGGTCTGAAAATGTATCAGCAACTCACATGGACAAGGAAATCATCCAGTGTTGGAATGACTGATATTAGAAACAGAAAAAAACCCACCTTACTGGTGGCTACTTCTAGGGAACTGCCTGTTAAGTTATTCCATAATTGCCAGAGGCTGTGGAAGAAGCTCCATTGAGATGGCAGCTCAAGCTCTTACAAGATGCATCTTATATTAGGGTCTATTTCCCAGAATGTCAGAAACAGACTTTAAGAAATTCCGAGGAGAGCAACACAGAGGAATAGAAGAAAAGGGATTGATTTAAGAGGAGAGATTGAAAAAGAGACGGTTTGAGAGATGGCTTTTTTCGAAGTATAGCAGCAATTCCAGGATGCCAATTTGTGGTATGGTAAATGGAGGTCTGATTTCTAGAAACTGTTGGGCGTGGAGAAAAGCAGACCCTCTAAAGGATCCCTGAAATAGAAGCAAAACTTAAGTAAATAAAAAGTGTATAAGTTACCTGAGAATTACAACTAAGAGAGGAGCAAGCAGAGGGATTAAATACAGGTAAAATGGAAAATTGATACAGAAATGAAGACTGACATGAAAATTTGAGAAAAATCTTCTGTTTAACTAACCATTAGCTAATTTCATTTAGTGTAAGATACACCGATTTTATTGGAGGTAAACCAGCGTAGGCCAGTTGAGAATCTGAGCTCCTGGTACTGTGGAACAATTAAAGAAAATGAACGGTATGAACCCTGGTACCTCACGCGCCGACTAGATTAGACGGGATTAGAAAAATGCACTGCTAGGACTATCTCTCCGTGCCTCCGGGCTCTGCTATTTCATCAGTGTAGCTGCTGCTTCTGCTGGGAAGAAGGAAAGGAAGAAACTCGGAGGAGAAGAGAGCAGATCCTCATTTCCCATCACTCATATGACCGGAAGAGCAAGAAATGTGTTGCTAAAAGGACTTTTCCCCAAGGTGCCAGCCTGTTCCATGGGCTCCAGCATGGAGAACTCCCACATGCACGTTACACACCCTTGGGTTGATTTCATGTCCACCCGCGAGCCATTTGGAACCTGTAAAACTGCTGCCGTTCAAAAGGTATATAACCTGCCCTCCAAACATCTTCCCATTCCGGCTGAGAGGATCTGGTGGAGATGAAGACTACTCTTGTCACCTTGCTGGCTGCTGTCCTGTGTGTGGAGCAAGGTGAGCCTCTAATGCTGCTACTAGTTAAGATAAGGCTTACAGAGAAAATGGCGACAACTTTCCACCATGGCAAAAAATTTAGAGGGCTGTCACCAACTTTGCAGTATTGCAATGTTGCAGCTGGGCTGACACCAGCTTCCTCTTGCGCCTTGATTAACGATTTGCTGCAGAAATAAGATCCTGATAAACTATTTCTTCTTTCCAGCAGTGAGTACTGAGTGATACAGCTCTAACTGTATGGCGTTGGATGCCAGGCTATATCCATGCAGTGGGCTATGGGATCTTCCCAAATGATGCAAGTTGGAAGTGCCAGAAAGCACAACAAAACATATTTTTTTATCCATATCAGTTTTGAGTATTTTACAGGCTTTTCTGTACTGCTGCTTCCTCCATTGTAGCGAGCCACATGGCTTGCCATGTGTCTTGCTCCCTAGGAAATGCACCAGTAAGAATTTATAGATCAAATCAGAGGCAGAGGTGAAAGAGCTTCTCTGTGCATATGTCACGCTAAAGGCATCCTTCTCNGAGAATTTATAGATCATATCAGAGGCAGAGGTGAAAGAGCTTCTCTGTGCATATGTCACGCTAAAGGCATCCTTCTCCCAAAGGGAAGTCTGAGGTACTCTGAATGTGTGTCCTCCTTCTGGGACTGATACCCACGTGTTGCTACATTGCTACTTGCACGTAGGAATAATGACCAGATTGCCAGTATTTCCCCCACGCCTGATGGTTTCCCAGAAACCATGATACATATCTAGCAGGGGTTGAGAAAGAGGCATCCAATTAATTCTTGCTCTCTGATGTATCAACCCCCTACTCCTACATTTTTGGGACAGATGGTTTTGCAGCGCGCCTGGAAGATCAGAAGCTTTGGCCAGTTTTAGGGTGGGAAAAGAAGTATTCAATTTTAGACAAAGAAAGGATTTTGTGCCCATAATTTCTGAATGCTGTGAGACAACATGGACAGAGGAGAGTAATTATCAAAGGTAACATCCTCTGTGTTACCCAGGATGAAGTGCAAAGCTAATAGAGATCCAAGACTCCGGTAGCACGCATTCATGGTGGGATACCTTATTGCTGTGGTAGGCTGATGACATTTTACATTGGCATCAGCTTCCAAATGGACGTAAGGACAGTCTTTTATACAGTACCTTTCTGTAGCCCAGTCTAGATCTGACAAAGCCAGTAATTCTAATATCAAGGCTTTCACATTCAAGAGTAAGAGATCCCAGATTTCTGACCTAATACAGGGATAAAGAAAAACGTGATGACTGTTATTTGATTCTTCTCATGTATCCGGGGTCCCGCTCAAGACCCTAATAAGCAACTTTTGATGAATACTGTTGATCTTTCAGCTCACCAAAGACGGTCTGTTGCCATTTGCATCCATGAACTCACCGTTAATAGATACATTATGTCCAGAAGAAATCTTAAAAGATCACGATCCTTTTCCCTGCTCCAATGCTGGACCAAACCAAGCAGACATTTGTCTAATGTGTCCTTGAAAGTTTTCAACAAAGAAGATTCCACAGCCTGGAATTGCTCAGATTCTAATTCTTCTAGAAAGTTAGTCTTACTATGTCTTAACATCTCTTTTTGTATAGTTCTCCTGTGTTTTCACCATAGGATGTGTAGAACAGTTTATTAGTTTCTTCTTTGCAGTTTCTTTTTTCTTGCATGAAGAAGGTTACTCTGTCTTTCCTCAGCATTTTCTCATTTTTAGTAAACAAGCTAAATGCTTCCAAACTTTTCTACAAGGTCATATTTTCAAGATCTCTGACCATTTCTCCTCCCTCTCCTCTGGTCTCTCTCCAAATGCTTTGCATGTTTTTTGAAGTGTCGCATACAGATTTGGTCATCAGTGTTCCAGCTGAGGCCTTGCCAGAGTGGAAAGGCCACTTTGCATATCTTGCACATGACATTGCTGCCTGTGTGCCCTTGAATGACGTTTGTTTTCATCGCTGTAGTGTGACACTCCTGCTGTTTATACTGCAGTCCTTAATTGTAACTCAACCAGTTGTTCCTCATCCTACATTTAAGTGGTTAATTTTTATCTTACTGTAATATATTTCTCTTTACTGAACTGCATAAATTTTTTTTTCATTCTTTTATTATATCCATCTGTCAAAATCACTGAGAACTCTACTTACAGTATGTTTTCAGCTACTTTGACCTTGGCACCATCTGAAAATGTGATGTGCATCCTCTCTCCCATCCCTACTGTCACTAGTGATGATACTATATAGATCTGAGTCCACAGCAGAGCTCTGGAGGTCCTTATGAGCTGCATTGCTCCAATTGGTTTGACCAATAACCATTGCAAACTACCCCATGAGTGTGTTTTCATGTCTGCCCTTGCACCCGTTCTGTTGCATTTTCACTAGCTTGTGTTTCCTGGGCTTGCTCATAACAATGTCATTCAAGATTGTGCCAAATATTTTGGTAAAAC
>RSEF01000002.1:158266719-158284647 GCA_003993805.1 Himantopus leucocephalus
TGGGCTTTTTTTTTTTTTTTTTTCCTTTTTTTGTAGCCTTGAGCTCCAACTCTCTGCTCTGCCTCCAGCTGCCTAAAATAATTCTGCACCCCTCTTGGGCCTTTTGTCGAAAACATCCTGCTTGCTCTCTTCGCTCTGCAGTGGGTTATTTAGTTCTCAGTTTTGCTGGGGCAGAAAGTGGCACTAGTTCTGACTGCGTATTTCCTCTCTTAAACTATGTTGAAAGACTCGCCTCCCCTGGAAAGATTTTGTCTGTATTAAGACGAGGGGTAATAAGTAGGTGTGGCAAAGAAAAACATGGGGACAGGTAGGAGGTGCTGTGGTAGGAGCATAGATTTAGTCACGGGACAGAGAATTTTGCGCCTAAAGGCACTTTTATGTGCATGTACAAATATTTCTGATATGTTTGTATCTGGAACCTCTAAGCCTTAATGAATAGCACTGCACCACTCAACTCGTGCGTCCAGCATAGTGAGCAAATACATACAGGGACATATGTCCTGCCGTAATTCCCACAGGAAGCCTATAATCCACTTCATTCCTGGTTGCAGGCAGTTCCTTTGAAATGTGATGAGTCAATTTGCCTCCTCAGTTTGCCCTCAGGGGGGTTGCAAGGAGAAGAGTTTGGGACAGGTCACCTGAGACGTGAGAGCATGCTGGGGACAAGGGAGCAGGAGAGAGCTGGGCTTTACTCCGAGGTCCCAGATGGAGTTTTGGCCAATGAGGTCAAAAATGCCACCGATGGAAACACTCTGAGGGCTCAGCAAGGGACAATGACAGCCTGTAGGCTCAATGGCTTGCTCCATCCTCCCCCTGCTCTCCTAGATCCCGAGGCAAGGTCCACTGACGAATCTCTCCTGGGGCCTTTGACTGAGCTGGTGGCCCTGTAATCCTGGGTGCTGTGTGTAGGTTGTGGCTTCTGTGTTGGCGTGCTCAGGTAACTCGGTTTTCTTGCAAGGATCATTGGCAGACTGATGATTGTTGGAGGATGTATGAGACAGTCCAGGAAATTCTTGCTTAGGGGGTTGTAGTGTTGGCTTCGTCTCCAAAGCAGAGTCATCTGGCTGCCCTGATGTGACATTCAGGATCTCCCACTAACCCGCTTTAATCCGTTTCTCTGAGATTATGTTTTTGTTTTCTTCCCCTGCCTTGGCCGTGGCTGCTCAAGTCATTCCTCAGAGCACAATTATTATTTTTTTTCCAATTTTCCCGTAAAAAGCTTTTCTTTTCCTGAGAGAAACAGGATTGAGAAGAACCTCCAGAGGTCATGCAGTCCCGCGGCAGAGTGGGACAGCTGCTGACCAATATTTGTCTAACTTGTTCTTCAAAATACTCCATGACAGGGACTGTTGAGCCTCAGCGAGCTCTCCCAGGGCTTCGCTGACTTCACCTCCTTAGGATAATCTCTTTGTGGTGGGGCTGTAAGAGGTAGGAGCAGGAATGATGCTGCCTTGCACTTCCCATCCTCAATCAGCCCCCGCTTTGTTTTGCATCCTGTAAACACAGACGAGAAAGGCAGTGCCTTGTGGAAGGGCTCGCCGTCTAAGTGCTCAAAAATCAGAGCCTGTGAAGTATTGGGAACAGACCTGGTCTGTCCGCTTATGTACGTCAACAATTGCAGTGTGGATGTGATGTTCTTATATGTAAAATACAGGGAAGATCATCCATTCACTGCAAAGTGCCTATGTCCCTTCCGAGACACCAGTCCAGGCTGTTTCTGCGACTGTTTCCCACCACCGAATGCTATTTTCCAATCTTGCCCTTTTCTTGAGGAGACCTGAAGGATGTGGGAGGGGAACCAGCTGGTGCACTTCATCCTGCTGGTGTAGGACAGACCATTTTAGGGGACCTGCCATGGAGTAAGGCATGCATTTTTTGCTGTCCCCCTGCTCCAAATTAAAGAGGTTGGTTGCATGTGCTGCCTTTGTAGTGCTGTGACTCCCTGGGTAGCAGGACCATGCAAGTCCTTGCAGATCTTGCTGCAACGCTGGGATTGCTCTAGCTGAGAAATCGTTTCCACCATGTGCACTAACTCAAGCGTAGCCTGAGCTTTGTGCCCTGCTGCCAAAGGCAGGTCACGGGAAGCTCGAAGCCCTGGTCACGCCTGGAGCATTTCCCATTGGTGTCACAGTGAGCTGAATACGCCCAGATCTCAGGCTCCAGGTTGCAGGTGTGAATTTGCCTCCATTGTTTAGTTTCAAGTTGGCAGCCGTAGCTTGAACCCGCTCTTGGTGGAAAGAGGAAGATGCCATGAAGTACCAGGCTGACCTGTGGTTGTATTGAGGCTTTAGCTGACAGTTGGTCCTGTCAACAGCTTGAAATGTATCCCTTGTGCTTGAACCCTTCACTTGGCCAATTTTTTGGGGGGGGAAAAACCTATCGCAGATTGATACAGCTGGAATAGCAAGCATGGCCCCATGGCCAGGTGTGGTGCGTGCCGTGTGTCAGAGGTGGGGGCCACCAAGCGAGGAGGTCTTCCTAGCAGCTGCTAACCGAATTGTGCCTTTCCCTTGCAGCCCACACGCTCGTCTGCTTTTCGTGCTCAGATGCATCCTCCAACTGGGCCTGCCTGACGCCTGTCAAGTGCGGGGAGAATGAAAACCACTGTGTGACGACATATGTCGGAGTGGGACTTGGTGAGTGGTGACAGGACCTTCTTCTCCCCCTCTTGGCTGCTCTCCTGGGCCACCTGCTGAGCTGCAGGAAGGCTTTCCTTCCTTTGGCTGGAAAAAAGGGGAAAGTTCTTCTTAGCAGCTGAGTGTCGGACCATCCCAAGGGAATTTTTATGAGGGACGTGCTGCCAGATGGAGTCATGTTAAAGCCCACGTGCCTGCACTGATGCCGGCAGTCCGAGGGGAATTTTGGGGTGGGGGCAGGGAGGTTGCTGATGAATAAGTGAAAGGGTGCAGGATGCTGCAGGCTTCCGTTGTAGGAAAGCTCCAGGATTGCCATTCCTGCTTTTGCCCTGTCTTGGGCTTTTCCATCCCTGAATCCCACCTTTGCTTCTTCGCTCTCCGTGGACGAGGTGGGGTTGCCGGGAAGGGAGATTTGCAAGTTTCCTCCCTATGTGCCGAGAAAGATCTGGGAGAGGTTGGTGCTTCCCGGCTGCTGTTCCTGGGAAGCAGGCTGCTCTGGCAGTTCTCCTGGCACCGTTGCAGAGCCCAGAGCCCGGCCTGGCTTGCCTACCTCTCCCTTGCAGGAGAGAGGGGAGTTGCATGCCCGAGTTGCACAGTCTGCAACGTGGGTGGGTCGTGCATGCACAAATGGAGGCCGGGAGCTTTTATAAACCTCTTGTTTTAGCGCAGCGCTAATTGTTTCCTATTTCCTGCTGCTAAACGCGTGCTTGCACCTCGCTCGCAGCTGGCGCTCGAAACGCAGCCTTCGCTCACGAGTGCCTAACCGCTGCTCTGTATGTCCCGTGCTCCCCATCTCGCTCGAGGAGTCCCTGGGTCAAGCTCGAGTGGGATTTTTGAGATTCTTCACTGGAGCTGTAGTGGCCAAACTTTGGCCGACAGCCTGGAAGGGGTGTCCCTGGGCTGTTGCACGGTCTCTAGAGTCTGTGTGGGAGGTTTTCATGGCTGTTCCTTGAGATGTGTGGGCTGGCTGAGATTACTGTTGTAGCCTGACGCCAAGAAGCACTTCATCCTCTCCGTGCCACCTGTGACTCTTTGGCTATTTCAGTGCTGTTATTTCCTTTGCAGAACAGGTGATCAGAAAGCCGAGAAACATTATAAACTCGTCTCCTTTTGCTTTTCTTCCTTTCCTCCTGCCCCAACCCAAATTCAGGCGGCAAGTCTGGCCAGTCCATCTCCAAAGGATGCTCTCCCATTTGCCCCAGCGCTGGGATTAACCTCGGCATAGCGGCTGCCTCCGTTTACTGCTGCGACTCCTTCCTCTGCAACATCAGCGGTTCCAGCAGCGTGAAAGCCAGCTACGCGGTCCTGGCCTTGGGGGTCCTCGTTAGCTTCATCTACGTCCTCAGGGCTCGCGAGTGATGGGGCTGGCCAAGGAAGAGCTGTCTTCCACCGGCTGTCGCGGGTCTCATTAGCCAATATCTTCTCTGTCGCTGTCTGCAAGGAGATCCTCTACTTCTCAGCAGGCTTCCAAGGTGGTTGTTTCCCAGACTTTATGCTCTTCCAGCACTGGAGACCTGGGTGGTTTGGCCAAGCTGTTCTCTTCCTTCTGTGGACATAACCCCACTGCACTCTCACACCTCCTTGGCACAGGTGGATCATTTTGGAAGGGTTTCTGCTTTTATACCTAATACCTCCCCCCCCCTCCCATTTCTAAGGTTGGTTAAAACAAGGCTGGGACTCGCCGAGAACCGATTAACCCCAGATACCACCCGGTCAAGTGTTCAGACGTTCCTGCCTTTCACCTCCGTGGAGGTGCCTGGCACCGGCG
The DNA here is from genome assembly GCA_003993805.1 of Himantopus leucocephalus. NCBI lineage: Eukaryota > Metazoa > Chordata > Aves > Charadriiformes > Recurvirostridae > Himantopus > Himantopus leucocephalus. The sequence goes on from RSEF01000002.1 coordinate 158,271,124, forward strand.
TGCCCCCAGCACATGGGTGGTCCGGGCACCAGGAATGCATGACCCGAAGGGAGACACATTCCCGGCCCCTGCAACTGCAGTCTCTTTTTATAGAATCCTTTTGTTTCTTCCGATCCTGGGCTGACTTTTCTGGAAAACAAATGACGTGTACCTTGTCCCTCCGAGCTCTGTAAGTGCCAGACCTGAATAAACATGCTCCTGTTGTTACCTGAGGTGGGACGTGTGCTGTGTGTAATTCCTTGCTCCAGACAGAGAGACTAGGAACGCTCTTAGAAGAAACCCAAATATTATGCCCGGCGCGAGGGCCTCTTACCCTATCAAGCAGCTTTTCAGTGCTTCATCTCAGCATTCCTTCCAGTTCACCTCTGAGCAGCAAGTCCATCTTCTCCCTGTCCCTGTCCTTTCTGATAAACACAACTGGGCCAGCTTGTTTCACCTCTCTTGGGAATCGCCTTTCCAGGTGCATTACAGTGTCAAATCCCAGTTATTGGGGTCTGAGTCAACCCCGTTACTCCTAACAGAGCAAGCACACTGGGAACAGGACCTCTAAAAATTAGTCTGCGTATGACAAAGACTTGGTGCGTCCATTTCCCCACTGTGGACTTGTGGTGGTGATAGACAATGACATCGATATCTAAATGATCCAGGGCAACAGGACTGTTTGCAAAATTTAGTGAAGTCGGAGGCAAAGATATCAATACTCAGATCTTTAGCTTCAACTTGCAATCCCTGGATGATGGGCTGATGGTGCATGTGGACTGCAGAAGGTGACTCCACCACCAAACCTGCCACTCCTGCTGTCCCTCGCGTCCCAGGATCTTCCCAGGTCTTTTGGCAGCGTTGCTTCTGCAAATTCTCAGCCGTCCCGTGGGAGATGTGTCCTCCTGCCATCTCTGCATCTTGCTGGTTTCCTACTTGCTTTGCCTACCTGTGGACCTGCCAGACAGAAAACAAGCCAAAATTGACCCTTAAGCTGTCAGGCGAAACCTTGCTGTCACTCCACTGATAGATCAGAGGTGCTCTGGGCTTTTTGTCTCTTCTAGCAGCAAAAATCAGGTGTAGCTTTGGCACTCTTTAGCCATGCCCTCTTTGTACGTTGTTCTCCTATTTTGTGTCAAAAAAAACCCCAAAGCCTCTCAAGCTGCACACAGTGTTCAATTATACCTCTGTCCCCACTTAAATGAGTGATGAACAGCTTCTTTTGGAAGATATGTGCAGATGTATAGAAATATTTGCAACAAAGTGGTTACGTGTTTTTTTCCTCTTCCTTCTCCCCATCTTTTAATTAAATGGACACAGATGCTAATGACAGCCTTTACAACAGGAGGGACTGGTCATCGTGACGTGACCCGCAATTAGGTGATGAGTCTGGTAAGAACGCGTTGCTTGTCTCGTTGGTCCTCAGATGTGCCTTCCTTCTGGTTAATGCATTCTCCCTCGCCTGCTGGGATGTGCTGGGACCACAGAGCTCGAGGTGCGCCGCAAATCTCTGCTATGCACATATAGCACAGGGAAAATTTGGGGAAAAAATTACTAGAAATGGGGTAAATATTCCCAAGTTTCCCTGTGCCTGAGCCTTCCTCCCAAGAGGGTTAGAAACCTCGTTTGCAGGGTTAATTTGTTCCTCACCACTTACTCTGAGAAGATGCTATAGTGACACAAAGGCAGCACCCAGAGTACTCTACCTTGCAAGTAATGGGGCTGTAACTCTTTTTCTAGCCACCTGGTAAAAGTTATCTTGGTTTTGGACTCAATTACCCTCACAACACCTCTGCTGTGAGCAAAGAGCTAAACTCAAAAGCCATCAGCATAGCTGTGTCCACATGCCTGCTCATGCCTTTACGAGGCCACGCTGGACAAGCCCACGGGCTAAAGCGACGAGCAGGGTTATGAGACCTGGTTGCCTCACCCAATGGCCATCTCCTTCCTATCTCAGCGTTTCCGAATTTGCTGGTGCCAAGGACTTGGTTATGCAAGGGAGCAAGGGCTGGCAGGAAGAGCCTTCAGCAAGCTACTTACCCTGTACAAATAACAGGTTATATTAATGATATTGCCAGGGGACAGATCTGAAGGTCAGTTCACACGTGTTCTTGAGCCTATAGACGATGAATAGATTGCATATGGAGATTTATTTTTCTCTCTTCACTCCCTTTTTGTCTTTCTCTCCTCCTCGTGTGCTACGTTCCTGTACTTTTAGTATATGAAAGGAGAGATATTTGCAGCTTCTCCTTTCAAATACATGTGGCGAAGATCTCCTTGATAGGTGTATATATATATATTTGAGAGAGAGGGAGGGTATGACAGCTTGTCAAATGCAAGAGATGCTATTCAACAGTTTAATCACAAGCATTGTATGAGCAGTTCTGCCAGCTCTCACGATTTCTGGTCCTGCTATAGATTTATTTTTTGGCCCCCAAAATCATGTGAGAACCTCAGCTGTTGTAAAGCCCAGGAGTGAAAGGCCTGAAAATGTGCAGCTGTAGTAATTAAAAACATTAATAATAAGAAGAAAATAAATAGCAAGAAGCCGGCATTTACAGAGCATTAAAACTAGTGGTTTGTTAAACCGAACGCCTGATTTGGAACTTGAGTGCCACGGTGGGACAACCCTTAAGTGCTTTGAATGTGTTTACTTGGACTGTGGAATTAGAGATCGAAATCTCAGCAGGAAACTCAGATCTTCACCTGTTCTGACAAGACAAAGTTACGAGGAGAGGCCGCTTTGCTCCATACAAGCGTATAATATCCCGGAACAGTTTTCACTGGAAGAGGAGAACAGCTCAAGTCAAAAACCTGCCCATTTTGGAGCATGCTAATGAGAAAATGGTTTCTGTGCTTCCGTCCTGAAAATGGCTGTATTTCAACAGCAGCTGCTGCCGTCTACCACTACGCCAACGTCGCAAGGGCTCTCATTTTTGTGTATTGTCTGTACATGCTCAAAGCTTACTGCAGCACCAGCCCTTTCCAGTCAGGTTCGCTGGGTTTGCTGTTTGCCCAAAAGGAGGACCTAAAAATGAACAAAGTTCTTCCAACTGTTTTTGAGATTATTTTTTTTTTTCTTTGCAAAAGGACAAAGTTTATTCCTTTTGGAAAACACAAACCTGATGTGACTTCCTTGCATGAGCAGCCCGAACAAATAAGGCTGGTTGCTTAATCATTACTCAAAAGATCTACATTGTTACTCAAAGAAAGTCCTTGCTTGGTGTTAATTTACTCAAGTTACGGGTTGTTTGACATGATTCACCTCCCGGTGATCCTATTTGCCATGAAGGAGGCTGTGGTCCCACTGGACCTGCGGGAAGCCTGGTAGCTCCGGTGTGGGTGGCTGTGTCTCCATGCTGGAATGAGGTATGGGCATCCATGTTCTCCTGTCTCTGGGAAAGGCAGATGTGGCACACATCTGGATGCTTGGAGGTTTATCACAAGCCCCCTCGCTCCTGTCATCCCAGTGCTTTTGCACCCTGAAGCTGGGCTGTGCTTTCACTGTCATCCTCAGTGGTGAGGCGCTGCGTGCCTCGGCTGTTGGGGCTGAAGAAGGCTCTGAATCCTTCCTTGATCCTGGAGGAGTTATTTCACCCCTGGAAAGCAGCTATCTGAGGCTATCAACCTGGAATGGGGATAGACACACCTAATTTTGCAGTCTGGGAGTGTACATGGGTGCCCAGGGAAGCGAAGCCCTGGGTCGGTCCTGCCATCTACTGGCTTTTGCCAGACTTGGTAGAGATGCTTTGAAGCCCAGATCTCTCAACTCAAGGAGGAACCGTTAACACATGAAATTGCGAGTAGGGATCCAAGGGCGAGCTACCTTTAACTGGATAATTGCATGCAAGGCAGAGAATCGGAGGCATCAGAGACAGATTGAATGTTTTAATTTGTTGAGCTTTGCTCTGAGAGTGTAAATTGAGGCTTCCCAGGTCCAGCGTTTTCCGAGGAAACGCTTTTTCCAGCCCAAATCCTACTCTTTCATCAAAACTGAAACACTTCATGAAAATTTAATAAGGCAAATAAAGTATTGCAGAAAAAATACTGACACATTTTATTTCAGCTTTGTTGGATGATCGCATTTCACTGAGATGGCTACACTGAAATGTTGATTTTACTAATACATATATGTGAGATTTGTAACTGTGTATTAACTTTATTGTAACAGAATAAGAAGAATAAAGAAACATTGATTCCTTTAAATCTATTAACGTAAGGATGTGTAGTGTATGTTACATATTGTTTCTTATATTCTAATAAAATACATGGAATTAATAAAAAAGGTACACTTGGAACGAAATTTCTGCGTGGTTCTGCAGCTATTACAGATATTACTTCTTGCTTTGTGTCAAAAGAAAGTGCTTGGGTTGGTTTCAAAACCCAGGGCTGGGGGTTGCAGGCCGGTCAATAGGAGGACAGGCATGAGGCTGAGCCTCTAGACTATAGGGAGGGATAAATCCATACATGCCATCTCAAGGCCATTGGGGTCTCTTCCTGGTGATGGATAAAGAACAGGGATTGTCTTTGCCTTCAATAGCCGTGCTCATAAATATCGTTGACTTGCCCGTGACCCTACTGGGAATGGAGATAGGATTTGTCCTTTGAGCCTTTGCTCTTTCTTGTTGGAGAGGGTGGCTATTTTGGGCGCATAATGGCCCCTTTGTGGGTGTTTGTGGGCAGCTGCGCCTCTTTCTGAGCTCGCCGGGGCTGCTCCTGCCTGCGGACAGACGCACACATGGACACACAGACACGGGGCTGGTTGCTCTGGAGAGTCCCCCCTACTCTCCTGAACCGGGGAGCATTCATGCTGGTTTGCAAAGATGCGTCATTCTAATTTTGGTTTAAAGCTTTGTTATTTTGGGGAGCCCAGTTGGATCCCATGGGAGAAGGGGATTATGTTCCCTGGGGAATGTAAGAAAAATGCCGAATAACAGCGTTGGGCTCTCAGGAGTTTCTTAGGAACAGCCACAGGCTGGCTGAAACAAAGACATAAAAATATCTTTCTTTTTCCCTGGATATTGCCAGCCTGGATGGTTTGCTTCCTGGGAAAGGATGTTCATTGCTTTTCCTCCTGCAATCTGTATTTTGCAGCCTTGCCTGTAAGTGTTTTTGGGACGGGAGGGCACCAGTGGTGACAGGGAGCACTTTGGGGACTGGAGGGCATTGCACAGCATCTGATGACAGAAGAAACTTGCCCCTGAGAGGCTACACCTCCTTCCGGCCTGGCGTTCCCCAGTGTACCCACTCCGACTGCTCTGTGGGGACCTGCCTGTCTCTAGACAGGCCCAGGATGGGCTCTCCCATGTTTCAGGTGTTCAGAAAACTCAGGGAAATGGTCCCATTTCACCAAATCTAAGAGAGGACACCTTTAATGACGCAGAGGTAACAGCTTCTTCCTTCCTTAAGGTCCATATTTCTAGGTGAGCCTCATTAGGAGATGCAGTGATACCAAATGCACGAAAGTATTTCTGGAAACTAAACAACATGGACTGTCGCCAGTGTTTCTGTTTCAGTTGGCTCTGTAGACTATTCTCACTGGTATCCAAAGGTCGTGTTGATCATCTCGGGGTATGAGACAACATGTGCTAGCAAATGGGCCTGAAGCTGGAGAATTCCTGCCTCCCCATCCTTGCCCTTTTCTGTCACTCTGGACATACCTCCACTCTAGCCATGGCAAACACAGGTTTTGGAGGAAGAAATAGCTGTGGGGCTGGAGGGAAGTCTCCAGAAAATGGTTTAATTTCCTAGTTTTGACGTGGAGGTGTCAAGAAAAGTGTGTAGGTGGATAGTTTCCAAGGGAATATGTGAGTGGTGCTAAAGGAAGAAAAAAAGAAATGACTGAATCAAGAGCTCCACCTTCCTGCCAGTGCTAACACTCTCCACTTTCTTACCCTCTGGTTCCTTTTCTCCCCAGTTCATGGGTATTGACGTCTACATAAGAGACCATAGGGAGCAAGGGGGAAGATGGCACCTCCAGGCTGCAATGGTGACCGGAGCAGCAGCCAAGATGGGAGGAGGTTGGAAAGATGTGAGGTACTTTGTGTGGCTGTGGGAACATGGAACATGTTCTGATCTTCCTGCTTATCATCTCCCAAGAAAAAGAGATTCAAAATGATGCACAATGTACCTTGGTCTCCTTGGGTTTGGTGATCTGGCCCTCCCAGTGACACAGGGACACTCAGTCATCCGAGCTGCCATTCAGTTAATAACTCTTGTCCGTTGTGTAGAAGGAGTTAAGCTAGCGTGACTAAAATGTAACACATACAGCATCAAACCCATGGGGGAAGGGGTGTGAGTAGCATACCTTGCTCTCCTTCTCCATGCCAATTAACACAAACAATGACGGGGTGTATTGTATTTCACACAGATTCTTGTCATGCCTGCATCACTGAGAGCAATATCACGTCGTTGTCCCTGAGCACCAGGTGCTCCTGGCTCCGATTCTGTCTTCTCATTGCTAAAACTGCGGGGATGCAGTCACCCATTCTCGCACGAGAGTCTGAGTTTCGCACGAGGACCCCTTCCTGAGCTCAGACCAGTTAAACCTGATGGTTCCAGGAACGGCGGAAAGATGACAAAAAAAAAACAAATACGAGGACTTAATAGATGTGGGACTGTGTCATCTTGCATGTGACCGCTTTGCAGTGCTCAGGTTCTTTATACGGGCAAGGTGTAGCTACTCACGTTGGAATTCAACTCATGGTTAGTTCGAGGCAATTTAGATAGATTGAATTTTTCTCCCTTTTTTTGTCTTCACATCAACGTGTCTCATCCTAAAGCTGATTGGAACCAAATGACTATGAAACCCGAATTTTTGAGACAGTGAAAACTTAAAACTACCAAAAAAAACCCCAAAATGCCTGCCTGCCTTCTTTGGAAAATGGGCTGGGACCAGGCATTTGCACTTTTCTTCTCTTGTCGGAAGGTGGCAGTGGCAGGCCCCAGATCTGCCAGTGCAGCCTCAGGAGAGTGTCCTGGGATGGGGGTGTTGATCTATGAGAACCACAAGCCCCTACTGTTAAATGATAGGATGCAGAAAGCAGCTCATCTGGATCTTGGAGATGAAGAAGTGTGTTAGCTCGGGATGCTCTTCATCCCAAGCATGGAGACACCATAGGTCTCCTCTTCCAGTTTTTTAACACTCACATGGAGAAATAGTTTTCCTTATATCTGATAGAATTTTTCCTCCTGCAATTTGTCGTTAATGGGCGTCCTCAAGGACACCCTAGCTCAGCCTTCTCTTTGAGGCCTCTCTTCTCAGCCTGTTTCCCAGGCTGAACAAACCCAGCTCTCTTATAACTCCTCACATTGCCTGTGGTCAAGTCCCTGGCCACACCACATGAAAGCCGGGGATCACAGAGATGTAGTGGGATAGCTCACATAACTGCGTGCTACCATGGATGGATACAGACTCTTTAGGAAGGGCAGGCTGGAAAGGTGAGGAAGGGGAGTTGCTTTGTATGTGAGAGAGCAGCTGAAGCTCTTGGAACTCTGCCTGGGGAAGGGTGAGGAGTCAGCTGAGAGCTTATGGGTCAGGATGAGCAGGCAGATCAGCACAGGTGTTGTAGTGGGTGTCGGATACAGACCACCTGATCAGGAAGAAGCAGATGAGGCCTTCTTCAGACAACTGGAACAAGTCTCACATTCACAAGCCCTGGTCCTCATGGAGGGCTTTCACCATCCTGATATCTGCTGCAGGAGCAACACAGCAGGGCAGTGGCAATCAGTGAGGTTTCTGGAGTGCACTGGTCACAACATCCTGACACAGGTGACTGAGGAACCAACATGGAGAGGTAGTCTCATGGACCTCATACTTGCAAACAAGGAAGAACTTGTTGGGGATGTGAAGGCTGGGGGCAGCCTTGGCTGTAATGACCACGCGGTGGTGGAGTTGAAGATCTTGAGAGTGGGGAGCAAGACAAAAAGCAGCACCACATCCTGGAGTCAGCATAGATTCACAAAGGGGAAATTATGCCTCACCAGCCTGATAGCCTTCAATGATGAGGTGACTGGCTTGGTGGATGACGCGAGAGAAATGGATGTTGTCTATCTCTACCTTAGTAAAGTTTTCAACAGTCTCCCACAACATCCTCATAGACAAGCTGACAAAATGTGGGTTAGATAAGTGGACAGTGAGGTGGACTGAAAACTGATGGAGGAACTGGGCCTGGAGGCTTGTGAACAGTGGCACAAAGTCCATCTGGAGGCAAGTCACTAGTGGGGTCCCGCAGGACTCAATGTTGGGGTCAATGCTGTTCATCATCTTCATTAATGACCTCGATGATGTGGCAGAGCTCACGCTCAGCAAGTTTGCAGATGATACAAAACTAGGAGGTGTGGCTGATACAGCAGATGGGTGTGCTGCCATTCAGAGGGACTTGAACATGTTGGAAAAAAGGGGGAACCTCAGGAAGTTCAGCAAATGGAAACGCAAAGTCTCGCATCTGGGGAGAAATAACCCCCGGCACCAGGACAGGCTGTGAGCTGATTAGGATAGGAAACAGCTTTGCAGAGAAGGAACTGAGGGTCATGGTTGATACTCAAGTGGCACATGAATGAATCAGCAATATTCCTTGGTGGTAAAGAAGTCCACCAGCCTCCTGGGCTGCATCAGGCAGAGCATTGCCAGCAGGTCAAGGGAGGTTATCCTTCCCTCCTACTCAGCGCTGGTGAGGCCCCATGTGGAGTCCTGTGTCCAGTTCTGGGCTCCCCAGTACAGGAGAGACATGGACATACGGGAGATAGTCCAACAAAGGGCCGCAAAGATGATGAAGGGACTGGGGCATGTGTGCTATGAAGAGAGGCTGAACGATTGGGGACTTTTCAGTCTGCAAAACAGAAGGCTCAGGGGGGGTCTTATCAATGTCTGTAAATACATGAAGTGAGGTGCAAAGAGGATGGAGCTTTTCAGTGGTGCCCAGTGCCAGGAAAAGAGGCAAAGGGCACAAACTGCAACACAGGAAATTCCTCTTAAACGTGAGAAAAAAACCTTCCTTTAAGTGTGGTTGAATGCTGGAAAAGGCCACCCAGAGAGGTGGTGGAGTTTGCATCTTTGATGATATTCAAACCAGCCCTGGGCAACCTGCTGTAGTGACTCTATTTTGAGAAGAGGGGTTGGACTAGACAATCTCCAGAGGTCACTGCCAGGGTCAGTCATTTTGTGATTTGCGTGAATTCTGCTGATGGTGCGACCGAGGGTGTTTGCGCTCCTCTGCTTTGTGACAAGTACCAGTGAACTGGTCTTGCCTCCCATGGACCTTTCTTTGCCTGTTTGCCAGGACCACCAGGCAGGCTGAACTGCTTACCTGGCTGGGAAATGTCACCACCAGGCTGCTTCCCTCACCTTTATCAAGGACAAATGCTCCAGGAGCCAGAAGCTTTTTGGTCAGAAGCTTTTTCCTGAAATCCTCAAGTATGTGGAGGCCAAACCTGGGATGTTTCTTGCAGCTGGTGGGAGACGGGTTGAGCTTATTACCTGGGCAGTGGAGATATCTTCAAGACACTTAGGTTTTCTACTGACTTGGGCAGACTGAACCTGAGAACACACTCCTACCAGTCCAAAGACATGTGAGTATTTCCAGCTTCAATGCCAAACGCTGGAGTATTAGAGGGAGATGAAAAGGGCCTGGAGGCAAATCTCCTTCCTTTCAGTCAGGTCATTTACTGTTTTACATGTGTTGTCCTTGTTCTTCCAGTCTGGGTCAATGAGAAGTGACTCAGATAGGAAAGTATCTCTTGTTCATTGGATTAAGTCTTGAAGGAACATAGGGGATGATTAAAGCAGGTGACAGCTAAGCTGAGCAAGTGATTTACATTCCTGCATTATTACCAATGCCTTGGAAAGCTGGATGGAGCAAATAATCTCGAAACAAGTGATTACTGCCTCAGTCAGTCAGAGTTGATGGGAAGGGAAAAGATACCAGCTTGGAAGCCAAAAGAAAAGGAAACTAGAAGAGTTTGATAGGGAAGGAAGTCAAATTCCCACTAGTTATATATATATGATCAATCCTTTCTCTGCACATTATGAACAGAGAAGGAGAACACACTTTAGTAGTTATTAACTCCTGTAAGATTCCTCCGTAGGACCACTGTATCCATATGCTGGCCACTGGCAAGTGATAAATATGAAGGTCCCACCCGGAAAGAGTTAAGTACTACACAGAAATTAGTCTAAATAATAACAACCTAGAGATAAGAAGTACCTGCATTGAATTCAAAGGGAAAAAAAACCAACAAGAAAGGCAGGTGAATTGTTACATACAGGGAACAGGACTCATTATAAAAATAAATCATCTTGTTCCCTACCTTCTTGTCCTGGTGAATATACAAAGCCTCACTAATTCTCAGGCACAGCACACAACGCACGGCTGGGGCAGAGGGGCAGCTGTAGGGGGGAATATGGGAAGTCTGGGGGGAATATGGGAAGAGCAGCAAAGTTCAAGAAACCCTTTGTCCTTGCTGTCTGGTCTGATCTGTCTGCCCCAGGTCTGGCACTAACCAGCATCCCTCATGTCCCAGTCCGCTAACCAAGGTGGAAAACAGTGTGGAGAGAGCTGCCGAGCTTTCTGCACCCATCTGCAGCCCCAATCTATAGCAGACTGGCCTGATACCAGGTGTGAAAGTCACAACCCTCAGCTCAGCGGGGTGCTTCTCCCAGCCCATGGCAGGGGGGGGTTGGAACTAGATGATCTTTAAGGTGCCTTCCAACCTAAACCATTCTATGATTCTATGATTCTATTTGCCAGATTAAGAGGACACATGCCCTTTCCCCAAGGGCACCTTCCAACAACTTGGTTCCAGGAATCACCCGACCTTTATATGCTCAATAGGCTTGAGAGAGTGTCTTGCAAAGCTGTGCCGGTATAATGGTTTTAAAGCCTGGCAGAAACATGTTGGATCTTGGCCATACATTGTAGGGATTTGTAGTAAAATCAATTAGTAGGAATAAGGCTGCTGTGACTAATGAGTGATGCCTGAGTGGAAATGGCTCTAAGAGAGCTGCGGGGTTGGATTCCTGATGTATTATTCATAGGGATAGGCCAGATTCAGGCTTGGCACTGTTTAGTTTTTACTTTGCTTTTCCAGGTTACTCCTTAACTTTTAAAGACGCTCCTCATCGATGGAAGAAATGGAGGAGGATATCTGTTTAATTCCTCTCTTTTTGGTGTGAAGAGGCTTTAATCTCTGGAGAATTGTGGTTTCTATGAGAGAGACAGACGGGGGACATGAGGTGTCAGAGTTCATGGTAATTTAATCCCTGGCACTCTGCACACCAGGAGGTTTACTGATTAGACTACCCCATCCTTGCTGCTGGCTTCATTAAGTAGCTTTCATCATTGACGCTATTTTGAAGCTACTAGGAGAAAAGTGAATTGTTTGAACAAATCTCCTCTTTAGCCTTTCTCATACATAGGTTATATTGTAGTTATGGTCAGTCCTACAATGTACACCAACTTTATATCTAGAATGGGGAAACAGGTTAATTTTCCAAGGTCAGCCAGCAAATCCTTGACAGACCTTAGAATAAGCCTCTAAGTATGTGGCTTTCAGGCCAGCACTCATTCCTGTTGCTTCTAGTAACTCATGCACTCCCACTCCTATCAGGGTTGCACAAAAATAGCAGATGAGCGCTGATGAAAAAGGAACATTAACTAGTGGTTAAACCATGTGGAATACAATGCTGGCTCTATTTCTGGAGTCGTTACTACCTTGCTCTGTGAGCCTAATTAACCTCTCTGCATCTCAGCTTCCTTATGTCTGATTTTGAGACAATATTTACTCATCTTACAGGAGTGTTTTGGGGTTTAACCTACTTATAGGTGTGCAGCAAGAGCTTAGCACTAACTTATGACGCTGTCATGTCAGCACCCCTCCACGTCTACCTTTGAATCCAATCATCTCTCTGGAAAGCTGTGGGATTCCTAGGAGATCTATAAAGAGCTGATTAGAATCAAGAAAATGGAGAGTTTAAAATCTCAGAATCATAGAATCGTCTAGGTTGGAAGGGACCTTTAAGAACATTGAGTCCAACCATCAATCTAACACTGCCAAAACCACCACTAAACCATGTCCCTCAGCACCATGTCTACATGTCTTTTAAATACCTTCAGGGATGGAGATTCCACCACTTCCCTGGGCAGCCTTTTGCAATGCTTAACTACCCTTTCTGTGAAGAACTTTTTCCTAATATCCAATCTAAACCTACCCTGGCATAACTTGAGGCCATTTCTTCTTGTCCTCAAGTTATGGCAGGGTAGATTGTCCTATGCTTGTTACTTGGGAGAAGAGACCAACCCCTACCTTGCTACAACCTCCTTTCAAGTGGTTGTAGAGAGCAATAAGGTCTCCCCTCAAATGGTTAAGTCAGGAAGTCTCTCAGTTGAAACCAGTGCCTGCACTTCTCTAAGTGCACACTCAGCCCATGGTCCCTGAAGTTCTGCCCTGGAGGTGGATGGGCATATCTTAGGACTTCCCAGTGGGACCTCCTCAGCCTCATAATCAGGTTGAGGAAGTCTATTGGGAGGTTACGGGTTTGGAGACTATTTCCAGCGTGGATGCAACTGTTGCAGGACTGCTCACATCAGATGAAGATGCCTCCACCCCGAGACTGCCTCAGCTGGCCTGGTGGGATAGGAAAGGGGTTTGGCATGGATTTCTCAGGCTGGCAGTAAACGTTTGCCTCTGAACTTTTCCTTTTATTTTTGATAACAAACTCCTCTGAAATACAGAGAGTTCTTGAACTAGTTTGCCTTTGAACACATACAGTAGAAAATGTCTTCTTTATTTTTTTTTTTCCAAACCCACCATGTGGGTTGTTGAGGCAGATTTATACAGCCTGTGTCTTTTTATTTTTTTTTTCTGTGTAGTTAATGGAAAACCCCCAACACAATAGGCTGTGATTACCCACAAAAGAATAAAAGGAGCTCCGTAAAACGCAATTTGGATGTTCTTATTAATTCTTATTATTTCTTTGGTGACTTGCCAACACTGCAAAGCAATTGCATAGGGTGTGCATAGAAGAAGAAACATTTCAGGTGATGCATGAAGACCCAGATAAGATCAACTGAAACTATAAACAAGGGAGGTATGTTGTCACCTCCCCCCGCCCAAAACAACCCTCCAAACTGAAGGAGGGCACAAGTTTTAAGCAGGGTGTTGGCATGTATTCTTCCATCCAAAATCTTATAATGTAATGAAGATCACATTTCAGATGTGCATATGAAACCAATCATCTAGCACACATTGTCTGAGGCCATTTAATACCAGAAACCAGAAACCACACCCTTTTCCATGTTTAGCTTTGGGTTTTTTTACCTAAGAACAAAGCAAACACGATCAGCATATTTTCCCTTTCTTAATAGGATTATAAAATTCTCTGCTGAACATGAGGAATGCCAAACCAAGAATATACCAAAATGCCTTTCCCTAGATAATTTTGGGCTGGAAATAACTGCTAAACTTTCATAATCAACAGAATGACTGTATCATGGAGGCCACGTGAAAACAATGGGTCCGAATTCCTGAGGGTGTAGATCACCCAGA
>RSEF01000002.1:158346013-158392573 GCA_003993805.1 Himantopus leucocephalus
TTTTTTTTTTTCTTTTTTTTCTCTTAAGGGGTCGGGGGGAGCTGTGCTTCGGGATAAAGCAGGGACTGGTTTGTGTCTTCTGCTCAGTGCGAGGAGCAGCCAAACCAAGCCCCAGCCATTAAAGCAAAAGCTGTAACCTTCTTCAGCGTCTCCTAAGCTTTCTCTGCAAGGTAAAGATGGCACCGCTGCTCGCCGAGAGTTTCTGGCAGAGCCCAGTTGTTCAGCAGCTCCAGATGGAGGTCGCCTTCCACTCCCCTTTTTCGGGAGAAGGGATAGTGTGGGCATCGATGACTCGTGATGACCCCATCGTGAGGTCTGGCTCAGACCTGCCCAGGCAGCACTGGGCTGCACGTCTCTGCCGCGGTACCAGTTAGGATGGGTTTGACCATTTTTTTTTAGTGCTTTTTGGTTTTTTTTTTTAACGGACACCTACGTTGGCCCAGCAAGTACAGCCCAGCGGTACAGCCTGCTTCTTCGGAAGAAAAGGGAAAGACTTAACCTGCATTTGTTGTCTCGCCTTTTTTTTGTTTTGTTTTTAATCAGTAGAGGTGGATTGCCCTAAATATGTGAGTAGATTAATAGCTAAGAGCCTTGGTTTTTTTTTTTCTTGGTATGAGATTAAAATTCCAGGAAGATAGCTCCTCCAGATTATTAAACTACTAAATTTGTGCTAGTATTGGATCTTGCACACGTTGCTAATACCCTAACGCTGTGCTGTCAGCATTCGTACCAGAGCTGGGCTGATGGATACATACATCTTGGTAATTGTACTGGAAATGCTGGGAGACTCCGAGTACACGCTTAGATATATTGGCAAAATTTTCTCCATCCCATTTCTGCCTCGTGCATTATTTTTCTGAGGGCTAAAGAGCTGTCTGGTCTTCAGTGCTTGGATGATCTTGGTAGGTATAAAATACCCTTCAGAAATGCAATTGTATTTTTGTACTTTTTAAGTCGTGACAAATTCGTAGCGGTAGTTGGATGAAGTGAACGCGCGCTGGTAGCGGGATAGCGCCGCGAGAGCATCCCCCCCANCGGTAGTTGGATGAAGTGAATGCGCGCTGGTAGCAGGATAGCGCCGTGAGAGCATCCCCCCCGGGGTTTTACCGTGACTTCTTCCAGGTGGCTTTGCCCACGTGCCAAGCTTTCGGCCCCGGTTTTATTTGAGGAGAGCTAAAGGAGGGCTTCTAACTCTGCGTTATTGACCAAGAGGCCTCTCCGTAGACGAGACATCATCAGACCGGATTACAGATCCGGCTGCCACCACCAGGCCATCTGGCGCAGTCAGATTTTTCGACGGAATCTTGCCAGCTGCTTGGCGCGGGAGCGGTAAGGAAGGGGGTGGGTTCACAGAAAAGGCCACCTTGCCGTTAAAGCATCCCGGCAACATCTTCCCCCCGATCCTAAATGTGTTACCGACGCAGACATCTCCGAGCTGGAGATGTATTGATTTAGAAGAAGCCTACGCGTCGCGTTGCCACCCGCATCACCCGACTCCTCCGTTGGCGCTGGCGGAGGGGTTGTGTTTTGGGCGAGTTGGGTAATTTCCCTGACAACGGTNTTTTCTGTGCGTTTTTGGTTGTGTTTTTTTTTTTTTTTTTGTAATTTGTATGTGGACTCTCACCTTTTATGGATTAAAAAGCACTGATTCAAAAACACTTTGTAGCGTGTGTCTCCATTGCCAATCACAGATGGACTGGGTGCACCAGCCGTGGAGGGGAACAAGCCCTGGATTAGGCTTGCAAGTGGGTTGGTTTTGGGTCATTTTTACCTAAATCTGGAGCTGATGAGGTTGGGAGAGATCATTTGGCTCTTGTACTGCCTGATCCCAGGCAAACTGAGCTCCCAAGCATCCAGATCGGTCCCACAGCCCTTGGTGAGCCATCGTCTCCGTCTCCAGCGTGGTGGTGTGGGGGCTGGGGGCTTTGTCGTGTGAGTTACTTCATGGAAGTAACGTGGGAGGTGAGGGGCAGGGCTCAGGCTGCATCCCATGGGGGATTTTCTCCTGGGAAAAAAAACAAAAAAGGAAAATGTTGAAGAAAGTCATCTTTTGCTTCACACGGCGTGTTTTGATCGCTGGTTTTGGGTTTCTAAGGGGGTTTCCAACAAGGGTTTCCAACCCCCTTGATTTTGGAAGACCACATCCAGAGGAACGAAGGTATCAGTCACGCCGGAGGAGCTCATTGGTGAAGACCAAAGCCTTGACATGGGACCACCCCCCACCCCACTTTCCCTTTGTAGGGGATCCGTGTGTCGCTGGACCCCACCTCCCCACCATCCTGGGAGGGTGACCAAGCCCATGGCTGTGGGGCTGGCCCATGGACAAGTCCCTCGCTCGGGTGGTGCACCCCAACGCACCCCACAGGAGGCGGAAGGACAGAGTAACTCCTCTTCAGAGACACAGAGGTGGATTTAAACCCCCTTAGGTGGGAATGAACCGGGGTCAGTGCTTTCAACATTGGGTTAATACATAAAAGGATGGGGAGGAGCCTTTTTTCCTCCCGTCTACCAAGTCGGGGTTAAAATGGCGTCTGACTTTTTTTTTGACATATTTTTGTAATTTAAGGTGTTTACCCTTTCATCGGACCTCCTGTACCCAGCACCGACCCCAAAGCCATACCAAATTTTTTAAGCCACCCACGGTAAGTTGTTCTGCTGCAGTAGATCCTTTTCCCGCCTACGTTCAGTGGATGTGGGAAACTCGTGACTCCGTAGCCGGGATCGCCTCCCCCTCCGATGACATGTTTTCAGATGAGATGTGTGCTCCGTCAGCAAGAGCCTGGTGCTCCCTCCCTCCTCGCTAAGAGGCTGTGGAACCGGATCTTTCCGTGCTTGTCTTCTCCATCTGGACCAGGAGGTGGAGGGGTCCTGTAGGATCCTGGTGGTGGGGGACCAACATGGGTAGGAAGCACAAGAACCGTTTCAAAAATAGCTTTACAGTAACTAAGAACTTGAAGTCTCTCCAACCTCTGTCCCTGTGGAGAGGAGCTCCAGGCAGGCTCAGGAGCTGAGGCCACGTGTGATGCTCCTCAGTCTGGGCATCCTGGGCTGGGACCAGTTAATGCAGCTCTTAGGGGCATCTTATGACCAGAAAGGAGGTGCAAAGAGGGTTTATTTTTATCCCTTGTTATTTTCTAGAGCCATTGAGACAGAAAACGCTGGTGCCCACCATCCTGGAAAGCCCCATCAGGGCAAGCCCACCAAACCCACAGGGGTTCAGCCCAGTTTCCTGCCTTTGAGGTTAAATTTTCCTCCTCTCGGAGCTTCCTGCTCGATAATAAAAATCTCCCAGCCCATATATCAGCCCTTCCAGCGTGGTGGGAAGGTGTTTTGATTTTCCCCTCCATTAAGTACACAACGGCTCTCTTAATAGAAGAGGAGAAGGTACCTGCAGTGTCGGGAGCGGCGGCCGTGCGCCTGCCTCCTCGCTTCACGGCTCGTTGGCACTGTAACCCCTAATGGCTCCGCTGGAGCTGTCGCCGGCTACAAATTACTGCTCCTGCCTGTCCCTGGGGACAACAGAAGGAAAGCAGCTACTGGGCTGACGGCCACCAGCCCCGGTGTGCTTTGGTGCTGGGACACTGCCTCTGTGCAAGGTGCTCTCACTGCTCGCTACGCTGAATTTGGGATTTATGAGCGGGATTAGGACCTTCAGCAGCACTTAGTGCTGCTGTCGAGGAGTCCTGGGCCAGGAGCAGATCAGTGGGGTCGTCTCAGGAGAAGGATGGGGCAGAGCAGCCTTTCTCCTGCTCCCAGGAGGAGGAGCGATGCTGTGCCCGCTTGGTCCCTTGCCCAGTGCTCACCCCATCCCATGGAAGGCGCCATCCTCAGCCCCACGTCCCACCTTAGCCCTCCCAAGCACCCATGTGCTCGGTGCGGAGCGGGGTGCCTACTGCCACCCTTCCTTCCAGCCTGAGCCCACTGGAGGGCAGCAGCACCCTGTCCAAGGCACCCATTCCTCGCAGCACCGGCATCCCGCATCTGCCCAGCGAGGTTGGGACCCCTCGACTCACGCTGCCACCCAAAGGTGAGTCGAGGTGTCCCTGGGGTGCTTTGGAGACCGGTGCAGTGCAAAGCAGGGCACAAAAAGTATTTTAAATCCATATACCCTGCGATGTCCTTATGGGGGAAGTGGGCAAGTAATAAAGCCAAGCGTTGCGGTGTAGCATCCTCTGGGGTAGAGCACCCTGAGCTCGTAGCAAGCTCCATCCATCCTGTAAAGGAAGTGGTGAAATTTTGCTGGGAGCACCCATCCTGTTCCTACAAGCTGGCCTTACATGGCAGCAGACAGTGCTGGGAGGTTCATCAGACAGGAGGTCACAAGAAAAGGGCTGTGCTGGAGGGGTTTGAAGCCACCAGAGCAGCAGAGCCAGGTGGGTCAAGGCTGGGCTTCAGGGTCAAGGCACTGGGGGCTGCAGGGGAGAGACCAGGAGGTCCAGGAGCTGGTGGAGATGTAAACTGGCAGCGTTTCACTAGAGGGCAGAGTCGGTGCACGCTGAATCCTGCTCCCCACAGCCCAGCCAGCCCTTCATCACCCCAAGCCGCCCCAGCACATGGTGGGATGGTGCTTGAGTCCCGAGTTGTCACATACCCCCATGCACGTAGCTCCATGCAAACCGATCTACGCGCTGACACCCAAGTCAACTCTTGCTCCAGTAGTTGCCTTGATGCTGCCCGACAGCAAGTCTTCTTGCATCTGCCCAGTGGGCCAAGTGATGCTGGGAGAGGAGGGAAGGCAAGCTGCCACCAGCAGGGACCTGCCAGGCACCTGCCTGTCCCCAGGGCGCGTCATCCTCAGCTGCTTCCTACCAGGGACAAAAGCGGTCGCTGGGGATACCCTACCCCCCCTATCCCCGTGTGGTCCCTGAGGAGTGCTCAACCACCTTCCTGTGCACAGGAGCATCTCCCATGTGGGAGCAGGTCAGACCTGGCCCAGAGTGGACCTAGTCTGGCAGTGGCACAGGGGTGGAGACGGGACTTCCTTTGATCCCTTGTGCCCTATTTTATGTAGGACATGAGTGTTTCTGAAGGGTCTGTGCTCTATAGTCCAAAAAAGGATGGGGAAGGATGCTGGTCCTCTACTGGATTCATCCCAGAACTTGTCCTGAGATGTTATGTGTCACCTTTTCTAAGCTAGTAGCTTTCACACAGCTCCCTCTCCCCCCACACCCCCCCTCCCCCCCCGCCTTCCTTATTTTAATCTGCTAAAATTTTTACCCTGGACAGAGTACAAAGCTGCCCCACTCCAGGATTTGCATCCCCATACAAGGAGCTGCCTCTGACCATCTCTTTGCAATAGCAGCAATGAGAGATGGGCAAGTTTCCACTGCGGCGCAAACTTCACTGGCATAGGAGATGGAGGCTAGACCAAGGATGTAGGACCTTTGCAGGCTGCTGGATGCACTGGGAGGCCAGTCTGGGTCTACAACAAGCAATGAGGTCGAGACGGCCATGCTGTGGGGCAAGGAGATCACGCTGTGATGAAGCAAGGTCATGTTATGGAGCAAGGCAGGTGTGCTATAGGACAAGAAGGTCATGCTGTGATGAAGGAAGGTCATGCTGTGGAGCAAGAGGATCATGTTAGGAGGCAAGAATGTCATGCTATGGAGCAAGGGGGTTATGCTATTGGGCAAGAACATCATGCTATAGCACAATGGAGTCATGCTATTGAGCAAGAGTCATGCTGTGGGTCAAAGGTGTTGCACTACGGAGCAAGAGGGTCATGCTATAGAGCAAGAGGGTCATGCTATGGAGCAAGAGGATCATGCTATAGAGCAAGAGGATCATGCTATAGAGCAAGAGGGTCATGCTATGGAGCAAGAGGGTCATGCTATGGAGCAAGAAGATCATGCTATAGAACAAGGTAGAGATGCTACAAGGCAAGAGGGTCATGCTATGGGGCAATGGGGGTCATGCTGTGGGGAAAGGAGGCTTTCAGGGTCCTGGTACTCATTGGGGATTCCTCATGGCTCAGAGCAATGCCAACTGGTGTGACCTCGCTCTGCACGGCTGGATGCAGCGGCTGGGCCAGGCGAGGATTTGCCCTTGAGTTGAGCCAAGCCAGCAGCCTGCATGACCCCCCAGGAGGTGTGGGTCCTGCTCTACTTCTGGGGACATGGGGCAAATAAACCCTGCAGCATATGGAGGGGCCCTTCTCTGTAGCACCCAGGCGCAGCAAAGGCAAAGCAGTGCCGTGGGGCGCATCTCCCTTCTCTGCCTCATCCCTCTTTCTCTTCTGCCATGGAGCAACTCCTGCCGTGTCCCTAGACTCTCCCAACAAACTCAGCCTATTTTTTTTGTTCCCCATCTCGGGAGCAGTCCTCCTCTTTTTCCCTGCAGCCACAAAGGGCCTCCTTCGCCAGGGCCCAGTCTTTAATGGGAAGTACAGAACTGAGCCGTTCGGAAATGGCTCCTGAATCTTTAATAAAGCAAACATTGCCTGGGCCATAAACATATGATGACAGCAACAGAGGCTCTCAAGCTTATTGCCTGGCCGCTAGTTCTTTACTTAACTCTGCCATAATGGCTTTAATAGCCCGGGAGGGAGCTGAGGTGAAAGTCCTATTAAAAAATGTATTTCCGAATTTAATTGAGGCTCCATCTGTGGGGAAAGACAGAGAGGAGGTCGCTCCACAAGAGAGCTATGAAAGAAAAAAAGAGCTCTCTCCACCTTCCCTCACTCCTGCCCTGCCTGGTTAGTGCCCAACAGCAAATCCCACCCCAGCAGGTGGCCCGTGGGACCTTCAGAGTGTTCCCTCCCTGGGGGAGACCACCAGCCCCTTGGGACTGTCCCTTGCATGAGAGGGGGCACCCTCATTGGTGATGCATCCCCTCTGGCTTTGCAGGGTTGTCCCCTTCACAGTCGGCCAGGACTAGTGGATATGGTCCACAAAGCCCGCCAGCATGTGCAGGCAGCACCACCATCCATACTGGGCGGCATCGGCTGCCTGTGCTCTGTGGTGGCCTCGCCAGAGGTATGGCCTGGGTGATTGATCTGACTGTGTCCCCACCCATCCGACCTGCACATGGCCCTCCAGCTCTTCTCCAGTCTGTCACAGAATCATAGAACGGTTTGGGTTGGAAGGGACCTTAAAGATCATCTCTTTCCAACCCCCCTGCCATGGGCAGGGACACCTCCCACTAGACCAGGTGGCTCAAAGCCCACAGGTTCCTGGACAACTGGTCCCATATACATATGCACGCACATGCACATACACATGGGCATCATCAATCTGTTTGCCCCAGCCCCATCAATATCCATTCATCCATCCACCCATCTATTCACTCACCTCTCTCAGGCTATCTATCCACCTACCTACCTATTTATCCATCTATCTATCCATCCATCTACCTATCCATCATTCAGCCTGTCCGTCTATTTATCTATCTCTCCATCCATCTCTCCATTCATCTATCTACCAGTCCATCTATCCACCTATCTACCCATCCATCTATCCATCTATCTACCTATCAGTCTATCTAAATGTCTATCCACCTCTCTATCCTTCCATTGATCCATCTGTCCATCCATCTATCTCTCCATCTATCCTGTCACCTAGCACTGAGCTTTTGTCCATCCAGGGAAGCTTTGTGCGTTGAGACCTTTGCAGCCTTTTAAAGAAGTCACCAGGGATGAGCCCAACGCTACAGGCTGAGAGACATCCTCACGTCCTGGATCACCACCGCTTGGGGCTAGAGACCCTGAGACAGGGTTATTTCTTCCCAGAGAAGTGTCTATTGGAAGATGGATGAATAAGGGGACAAACAGACAAGAAAACAGCTGGACAGCAGATAGGGAAATGAGGAACTAAAGAGGAAATTGTTGGGATCAGGGCAGGAGACATCCCTGTCTGCTCAAACCACGCCAGCATGTGGACTCGCAAACAGCCACTCTAATTAGTGATGAAGAAGAGAGGTCGGGAGAGGAGGAATTCGCTCCTTCCTCCACCCTCTTCCTGCGTCCCCTCCTGGCGAGCATCACCCTGAGTCAGCAGATCTGCCGAGGTCACGCCACCCGCTCTATTAATTGGATTAATAAAGATGTACGTCATTGAGGTAATTACCCGCTAATTGGGGATGACAAGGTTGTCAGGGTTTGTCCCTCGAAGGGACAATTTCCCGTCCCCGGCCCTCCCCTTTCCCAACACGCACCGAGTCAATCACATTAATTAAAAATCAGAGAGTCCATAACCTTGCGCTTGCCAAGCCCCGGGGAAATTGCTGCCTCCGGAGCCATGCGGCAGGGCAGGGTGGTGGCATCTGCTACCTCCGGCCACCCGGCTCAGCTGGTGGCACCCAGGCAGTGAGTCGGAGGGGTCTCAAAGGTCCTTTCTGCCTCCCTCATCAGCCCCTTGCGGATGCTGCAAGGTGCCAAGAGGAGACACACGGATGCTGCAACCAGGGTCAATGAATACATTGATGTGCAGCACCTCACGTGCCATAGTATCCAGAAATATCAGGCGCCCGACTTTTTGAAAGAAAACCAAACTGCAGCTCCCCCCATAACACGCAGGTAAATCTTTCAGGCAAGGAAACGCTCATTGGAAATGTTTTGTTAAAAAAAAAAAAAAAAAATATTCCCTGAGGAAAGATCTCAGCTGGATGATATCTCGGTGACGAAACATCTCCATCCTGCCAAAACTTTCCCTGCCCTTTTCCCGGAGTGAATCCCTGCTGTCAACCGCTGGCTGTAAATCCTCTGAACTCCTGCCTTGGTGGGGATGTCCCACGTACGGCCAAACCCGTTCCCCTGCATGGCCGGGATGCCCCAGGGCAGCCCGGTGCTGAGCCCCGCACAGCTGGATGCTGAACCCCGCAAGCTCCATGCTGTGCCCTGATGCGCTGCACAGCTGGATGCTGCACAGCTGGATGCTGAGCCGTACTAGGCTGGCAATGTGTCCTACATGGGGACAAGGAGCCTCGCACAGCTGGATATGACTCTAGCACGGCTGGTTGCTGAGCTCTGCACATCTGGATGCTGTGAGGCCTGATTCTGAGGTGTGCAGGGTCTGCTGCTGAGTCTCAAACAGGCATGGAGAGCCTGGCACAGCTGGATAGTGAATCCAGCACATCTGGATACTGAGCTCTGCATAAGCAGACGCTACCCAGAGGGTGCTGAGTCCTATCCAGGGATTGGGAGGCTTGCACAGCTGGATACTGAATCCTGCACAGCTGGATGCTGAATCCTGCACAGCTGGATGCTGAGCTCTGCATAGGGATCCCGAGCCTGGGCACAGCTGGATATCGAATCTAGCACAGCTGAATGCTGAGCCCCGCACATCTGGATGCTGCGCAGCTTGGGAGGGAGACAAGTGCAACGAGGTTGCGCGGCCTCAACACCGCTGCAGCCCCGGAGTGCCGAGATTTGGGCATCGGATAACGAACTCAGGCTTAACGGCGAGACGGGAGGTGTTGGGGGGGCCGTTCCCATGGCGGGAGCACAGCAATAAAAAAGGCCGAGGGGCTTCGTGGGGAATCAGTCCTGCCAAAAGCACCATGGTTGCCACAGTTATGTTTTCACCGTTAATGAGGCAACAAAATTAGCAGCAGAGGGAAAGCAGCGGGCTATAGTGGGATGTGAGTAAAACCAGCGAGTCACTGCCTGGCAAAGCTCAAAAATTGACAGCAGGTGGGGGGACCGGGAGGGTTGGGTGGTTCAGTGCCTGTTCCCCCAGTGGGAACAGCTGGTTGGACTGGGAGGGTGCTTCGGTGCTCTGTGAAAAACAAGGAGGAGGTTTGCGCGGCTTGCAAAGACCTTGGAGGGATGTTTTTCTTGGACTCAGTTTAGCCCTGCATGAAAATTTGGCTTTTCCCATGTCTAGTTGTCTTGGCCCCCCGGATGAACCCCCCAAAATCTCTCGTGCTGTTGCTTCCTCGGAGAAGTTTGGTTGACGGAGAGGGGAAACTGAGGCACGTGGGGTCAGCTGGCGCGGCTGGGTCTGCCCCTGCCCCTTATCTGCTCTAATCGCCAGGTTGAGGGATGGGAGGTGGCGTTTCCTCAGCTGCTTATGCGATATAACCAAATCATTTAATCCTTGCTGAGCCGAAATCAGCCTCCCCACCCAGGCCCCGTATTGTGGAGAACACAGATATATTAAAGTGCATATTAAATTGCTTGAACAGCCATTAAAAATTGCCATATATGTGTAACGCTACTCAGCTAATGTTTCTACAGAGACCTGAACTTCTTAATTACCCGATTTAGGGCGTGTTTACTTTCTCCTGACTTTTTTTTTTTGTGGTCTTTTATTTAAACCAGACTGAGGCCAACATAATTATTTCTGTTACTTAAAAGAAAACTGTAGCTGGAGGTGGCATCTTCTCCGTGGCCTTTTCCCTTCCATATTCCCAGCGAAAGGCTGCAGACGTTGTGCCGTGCTGATGTTATCTCCACCGAAAGCCAACAGAAAGCAATGGGAAAAGGAGCCTGGGAAAGCGGGAAAGTCAACAAGCTGAGTTTCTATCATAGAATGGTTTAGGTTGGAAGGGACCTTCAAGATCATCTAGTTCCAAAACATCTGCCATGGGCAGGGACACCCTATCCTGGTTCCAGGACAGGTATAATGGGTGATGCGTCAGAAGATTTGAAAGAAGGTTTTTTAATTCCCCGCACCGAGGATCTGGCCGTTCAAAGGGGACCGGGCTCTCCTCTCCGTGTTTCCCTCCGCAGCAAGAAAGGCAAACGATGAAAACATGATTAGAGGGAAGAGATTAGCACGGGCTCAGGAAGCCGTCAAGCAAAGGCTCATCCCCAAAGGATGCGCCAGCGTGCCCTGGCGAAAAGGCAAGTAGTGAAGAACCAGCATCGGTGTTTTCCCCAGATCCCTCTGGGGACACCTGCGGAGGAGGAGGAGGCCAGCGGGATCTCACAGGGCCCATAATGGCCCCCGTCTCTGCTTTTTAACCCCAGAGCTGCTTTGTGAGAGCTCTGGCGTAAGTAGGGCAGGAGGCGCCGAGCCGAGGCTGGCGGGTGCGGAAGGAGAGTGATTACCCAAGCGATAAATCAACAGCGCGGGGCTGATGATATAATAATGGCAATATGATGTCATCTCAATCCTGCCCATTGATTTTTTTTTCTTTCTTTCTTTTTTTTTTTTTCTCCTTTCTTTTTTTTTCCCTCCCCATGAACCGGCTTTTCCCATCCATTACCCTGCCCAAGCCCACGCCGAAGCTGCTGCTGCGGCTCTTTATACCCGGAGTTATCGATTGAGCCCCAAGGCCGTGCTACGGTGGCAAAGAGTAATGCTTGCATGGGTGCAGCACCCTGGGGGTCTTCTCACCAGGGACATCCTTGCTGAGGCACGGGGGATGCTCTTTGTGAGCTGTCAGAGCAGCCCAGTTGGTCTCTGAATCCTCACCCGCAGGGAACAAGAGAGTCTTGGATGGGACTTCGTGCAATCCATGGTCCACGAGCTGTAATCCTCCTTTTGTCCTGTCCCTGCTCTTCCTTCCCTTCTGCTGCTGCAGGTGAGAAAGAAACGGCTCCCAGCCCTGGCAGGCAGCATCTCAATGCATGTCTAGGGCAAGAGGAGACGGGAAAAGGTTTCAGCTGAGCAGAATGATGGAAGTAAATCAGCTCATCCCCTTGGTGGAGGCGTTTATAATATCCTCAAGCCCTGGCTGGGGGTTTGGGCATCTATGATTTAGCACGACCTGACTTATTTCATGTTTCTCCTGGCTGGGGCTGCAGGCTTCAACCCTGCTGTCAGCCCTTCCCCTTCTCTTTGAATGAACGTTCCCCATCCAAATCCAGGTCAACGTCCACACTGCACTGGCAGCCATAGCTGCTGCCCCATGCCATGAGGACAATCCGCCTTGTGGAAGAGAAACGCCACCACCTTCGCCATTGCCTTGCAGCATCCTCCCAGGGAGGATTTTCCCTATCCTAGCATCCAGGCTTCAGCAGGAAAAGTACCAGGCAAGCCGGCTCCGCCGGAGCAGACGAGTTGCCATCGGAAATGCAAGGACAAGCATTAATCCTCGGGCTCCGCGGAGTCCGGCTCTGCCAAACACAGGCACAGGTTCAAGGCAGGGAGCCGCTCCCCAGCGTGATCCCCGACCCATCGNTGCCATCCCTCTCCGCCACCCCGCAGTCTGTCTCCCCACCTCAGGGACGGAGGGCAGAGTTGATGCCCCCCCCTTAGATCAGGCTCTCCAAGGGGACGAGACCCATCGCACAACTGGGGTGCTACCCGGTAGAGTTTCAAATTAAAAATCTGGAATTAAAAACAGGGATGTGAAGGTGCTTTCTGGCTGGTTTGCAAGCACCGAAACCACACGCCAAGCCCTGGGGAGCCCATGGGGTGAACTCCACCAGGACGTCCCTGCTTCCCTGGAGCCCAGCTCCTCCTGTTCCTGTCCCCATCCCCGTCCCCGTCCCCGTCCCCAGGCTTTCCGAGCCTCGGGAAAGGGCTGTGGATACCAAGCTCACCTGGGGAACTGAAAAGTGGTGAGCAAGGAGCAGCTGATGGATCGGCCGAGCTGCTGCCAGCAATTTCATGCAGGGTAAATCCATTTATCACCCCGGCATGAGGAGGAGAGCCACGAGNTCTGTCACTGGCGGGCAGGGGGGGACTCCAGGGTCTCCCCTGTACCAGAAAAACCTGGGCAATATCCCAGTTCCCAGGGAGAGGCACTTGGTTGGGGAACGGGGCTGCAGCGAGGTGTCACAGCGTGTGATGCCCCCTGGGCCTTCATCTTCCTCCCTACCTTGGGACAACGCCGATGCTGAGAGTGGAGATGGAGGTGGGATTTCACGTGAACCAGTACCACAAGTGATGCTGTCAAGGGCGGTGTAATTCAGTAGGCTGGGGAGGGACAGGGATGTCACTCCACCGACGGGTGGCTCAAGGGCTCCTGGGTTGCCCACGGGCTTTGGGGCTGGTGTA
Source organism: Himantopus leucocephalus (assembly GCA_003993805.1). NCBI lineage: Eukaryota > Metazoa > Chordata > Aves > Charadriiformes > Recurvirostridae > Himantopus > Himantopus leucocephalus. The sequence goes on from RSEF01000002.1 coordinate 158,358,901, forward strand.
CCCAAGGGAGCACCCAAGGCTGGGCAGGTTCTTTTGAGACTTGTCTCTCCCTGTTGGGCGACAGGCACACTGTCCGTGGCAAGGTGCTGCACAGGACTCTCCACCCTGTAGCGTCTTTTTCCTGGCAGCAGTTTCCCAGCCCCTTTTCTCCTGGAGCTCACCCAGACCCCACTGGAAAAAAAAAATAAAAATAATAGCAACACACAGAGGTCTGGGAGGCATCTCCTTGCCCTTTCACGTGCTGTCCTCTCCTTTCCCCTCGCTCTCCGTTGCTGCAGTGGGTTCCTATTTCCCTGGACAGCCTCCAGGGGACAGGTTCGGAGCCAGAGGGGCACAGGAGGAGTGCGCTGGAGCCCCCATCCAGCAGCATCTGAGCAAATTCCCCTCCAGCTCTGTGCGTGTGTGTGTGTGTGTGTGTACCCACACGCAGTGCACGCTTGCAACATGCCATGAACAGAGCTTTGCCGCAGGCGCGCGCGTGGGGCTGCCATCCACCTCCGAGCGTGCAAACGCGCTCCATTTGTGTGCGGGGGGAGGGGGGAAGATGCTGCGGGTGCAAATCCACGTGCAGATGCTCTTGTGCAGCCCACGGGCCCCTCGTGGGGCATTTCTGTGGGTGCACCGTTGCCCCACGCGCCGGTGGGGTGGAGGGGGTTACAGCATGTGCTCCTTTAAGAGGAAGCCGTGTTTCGCAGAGTTAGCACTTTGTAGCGTGTAATGTTAAGGCTGCAGTGGGAATTGCTCTCTGATATTGAACAGGTAAATAAAGCACAGCTTGGAAAAAAGCCTTTAGAAATGGGCTGCGTGCGTGCGAGGCAGCCTTCCCTGGGGTGTCCTTAACCCGCAGCCCTCCTCTCCACCCTGAGACCACGGGTGGGGGGCTGCCAGCCCCACAGCAGGGAGTCCTGAGCAACCCTCAATCCTCTTAACCCTTTCCTCGTCCCTCTGCATCCTGAGAGCGTAAAGTGCCCATGCAAGACTCAGACCAGAGTGTGCAAGACCGGAGAGGTCCATCCCAATGGGGTGGTGATGACCAGGAATGACCAGAGACCTCCAAACCCTCGGACTTCCCCATGTGCCCCGCCATGGGGCTGCCTTGCTTTGGGACCAGCTTCAGAGGGGGCACAAATTCAGGATTTCAGAGACCAGAGGTGTCTGCAGGGCACGTCCAACACAGCTCCGTGTCCTGCGGCACCACCGCCAAGGGCCAGCGGTGTGAACACCTTCCTGCAACCGAGGCGCAGGGTAGGGATGAACCCCATTTCCCAGAGCATCCAGGAGCAGAAGGGGGTCTTTTTTGGGGGAACCCCACTGGGAAATGAACACCAACATCCCGCCCTCTCCCCATTAGCAACCCCACTCGTGTTATCCTCCATCTGAGCCCTCCCCGTGGGGTCTTTACCTTGTCCCCATCCCTGCTTAACTCAGGCTCACCGCGAAAACCGGAAAGGATTTATGTGGCATGGCCAGATTTGCATGGATTGAAGCCAGAAGAGACTGGACGATGTCCCCCCAGTGTCACTGTACATATGACACCACTCGTATTCCTGTAGCCCTCAAAACCCAAAGGCAGAGAGGTCCCAGGCACCTGCCCCAATCCCATATTTACGGAGTAGCAGTGTGCTCATCCCCACGCTCATCCCTTTCCGATTCGATCCCCCCCCTTTCTCCACGATCCTAGCTGATTGTAAAATGGTTACGTCTCCGTTGAAAGGGATTCACAGCCGATAATATATCAGTTTTTTCACCTCCCCTCGGGGATCCATTTGCGGCATTATTGCTGTAAGGTAGATGGCTGTTACCACACACCGGGTGGCCCTTACTTGTGACATTTGGACAGATTAATGGTAGGTTTCCTTCAGAAATATTAAACGAAAAGATTATTATTTTTTAAAGAAAAAAAAAAAGAGAGAGAAAGGGAAAGGGGGAAAAAAAAGATGAAAACCCTCCAGAGCCTGCATAAACATCCACCTGAGGAAGAAGGAGTTTGGAAATGGAGTCTCTTACTTATGAAAAATTTCAAGAAAAAAAACCACCTACCCATTCAAGGTATTATTTAGGTATGTTTGTTAAAAACTAACCAACTGGTTTTATCTGGTTGCTTTTAAAAAGTGTTTTAATTTATCAAAAACTTGGAAGTTGAAGCTTTGCATTTTCATTTTCTCGTTGAAAACACGGAGAGTTTCAAAAAAAAAATAAACGTGAATGAGAGAAAACACCACTTGCAGAAAACCCATGGATTTTCATGCCCGTATTACTGAATTTGCAAATTACTTCAGCAGTGTGAAGGGGGTGCAAAAAGTGGCTGATCTGATCCACTCTGGGTTTTGAGGGGCTCAAATCACAGGCTTTCCCCTGTTTATGGTTGCACCGTGACTTTGCTGGATGTGTGCGTGCATCTGTATATATTTGCCCTTGGGCAGCTGGGAGCTTATACAGGTCGGTGCAGAAGCGATGGCTGCCTTGGGGCAGGGGAATTTTGTGAATTCACTCTGGGTTTTTCCATCCTGAACCCAAGGGAAATGATGCACCCATACGTCCAGAGGGAATCGAGCACCTACTGTTCATGTGAGCTCGCTGCTCTCCCTGCCAACATGCAGCTGCAAGGGCAACCAGCTCAGCAGAATGGGCACAAACCCCGCAGGGCTACCAGCAATGGGTGGGAGGTGAGAGCACATAGGGGTCCCACACAATGGGTGCCCATGAGAGAGCTGTCCCACACACATACTCACTCGTGGGATTCCCGTGATCGTTTGCAGATGCCATGTGTTCATGGGCAGCCCTCAGGAAAGCTGGTGTTTCCTGATTCCTTGGGACCAGAGCATCAAGCATCTTCTCCTCAGATGGAAAGCCCTGGTGCCTGGTGGTCCCAGCTTCTCCGCTTGGCATCCCACGCTGTTTACCAGCTGTTTTCTATCACCTCAGCTCCTGACCTGGTTCCATCTGAGGAGCTTCACAGCAAGGGTCACCCCACACCCTCCTGTCCCAAAGAGATGCAGGTTCCATCCATCTGGGCCCCAGGGGAACCAAGCTGGTGATGGAAGAAAAACAAATGCCACATCCTAAAACAACCCTTTTGGAGAGGAAAAAGACATTTGCTGTCTCTAGGGTGATGCACATCAAGGGGGGCTTACTGTAAGGGGCTGGAGCCATGAGGAGAGTGGCTCTGGGCTTGGCCTCAGCGATACGTATCTTAGTGGAGTCAGATAAGGACTCCACGAGCACCAGGGCTGGTCAATACGCCTTGCTGCGATCAATGGGCAAGCGGTAGTAATTACATTTCCAAGATCAAATGAGCATATAAATGTTTCATCTGGGTAAACGTGTTGTTGGGTGTGTTGGTTTGGGGTTGTTTTTTTTTTCCTTTTGTTTCTCCTTTCTGCACGTGCTGCGAGCAGCTGAGTGGATCCCATTGACTCAAACCAAGCTGCTCTGCTAAGGAGCAGGAAAGCCTCACCGTGACACCTAGGGCCCACCACCCCAAAATCCTACTGCTCTTCACATGCTGTGAGGCCAATCAGCTGCCTGTCCTCTACCCGGCCTCCCTGCAGCCTTGATTCCAATGCACAGCAGAGATGTGGGCAAACGGGCAAGAGAAGGTCATGCCTACACCGATGTATCTGCCAGGGTTGCAGCGTCACTCTGGAGTGCCTGGGATGGCTCTAACCTTGCACAACTGACTGCCTTCCTACCATCTCCCAGCCTCTCTGAAGGCTCTGGCCAAGGAGCTGTGTCTATTTTTGCACCAGTCTAGGGTAGCTGGGCACTGCCTACACTGGTACACGTGTCTGTGACGTGGACACATCCCAAAGGACCTGATGCACCTCAGCCACTGACCTCAACACCCACTCCTCCAGCTCCACCATGCCCCATGGGAGGCTCTTGATGTCCACCCTGCCCTGCAGACCCCCCTCTGCTGGCTGCTGGATCTCCTAATTTGTGGGCCAGCAGTACACGGGCATTTGCACCCCCATATCGCTCAGCAGCTGGACATGTACCCCAGCAGCTCTGCTGGGAAACATGCTCCCCAGCTACCACGTCTCCCTTCCCCTGCCATCCAACGCCAGGCTGTTTTGCACAGCAAAGCAGAAGAAGCCTGAGCAGCCTCTGAGGACACAACATAACCACCTGCATCTGTTTCACCCTGCAGATGAGCCCCCAAAGCTTTTATTTCCTTTCCGGATACTTCAACCCTTTTCTGACACCACCAACCTCCAGTAAACCGACCACCCCCAACAGTAAAGAACCTCCAGCGACCGCCCCCAACAGTAAAGAACCATAGAAGAAGGAGCTGGTTTCTTCCAGCCCCAAGTAAGGACCTTTAACACAGCTCAGGGAATGGCTGACCCCATCCATGCAGCTCCCCATATCTTCCTTTTTCTTATCCCTGGCTTCCTGTACTCGCTCGTGGGCTGCTGCAAGACAAAGGCAGCTGGGAGGTGATTCTGGTAGGGTGCAAGGAGCAAAGCTCCTCCATACCACACGAGACCTCTTTGAAGGAAGAAGGCTAGAGAAGCTGTGAATATCACTTCTGGTGCCCAAGGAGACCAGGAAATGTTTTCCTATGATTTTTCATTAAGGGAAAAAGAAAAAAAAGTCCTGTTTTGGCTGCATTTGAGTCTAGAAAGGAGGTTGGAATTTGGGCTGGTTTCAATATTTAGAAAGTCCGGTCTCATTCTCCTGTTGGACAGCCTTTGTCTTTGACAACATCATAGAATCATAGAATCATAGAATTGTTGAGGTTGGAAGGGACCTTTAAGATCATCAAGTCCAACCATTAACCTAACCTGACAAAACCACTTCTAAACCATGTCCCCAGGTACCATGTCTACCCTATCACGGCACCAGAGCTTCAGTGTTCAGCAAAAGAAGTGCAAATCTTCCTGACAAGGACAGCAGCGCTACCTGAGAGCAACCCAGTGCCTTTTTCTTCCCCATCTGCTCGTGTACCAGGCTGGGACTCTGGTGATCCATGTGTGATGCTCCCCAGTGCCTCAGAACCTCTGTGTGATGGGTCAGTCACTTCTGTCTCCCTCCTGAAGGTCATGTCTCTCTCCACTTTCGCAAGAGCGCTAGGAGTCCCTGGAGCAGGGACTGTCCCCATGCCGGGCTGGCCCCAGAAGTCCTGCTTTATGGGCATGGTAAGGGCTGTCTTGAACCTCTCGCTATCTGACCAAGGTGCTCCTCAGCAGGAAGGCAAACTGTCTGATGGACAGATGTCCCCAAGACACTTGCAGAGGGTACACTCGCCCGGTATCTACCTATCCCAGATTTGTTCCTATACGAGATTCAGGGATGAGTCCACCCCAAACTCTTTGCACTTCTTGCTTGCCCTCTTCCTCCCACTCCACCCCTGCCACACACTGGCCATACCACGCTGTGTGTGACATCCCAGCATCCCAGCCCCGTGTGGCCTCTGCAGGAGCATTGTCCTTGAGACGTCCCCCAGAAGCTGCTGAGGAGCCAGTTCCCGAGCTGCTGACTTGGTGTGTTGGCTGCGCTCATGCACGGAGGCATTTTGGGGCCAGCTTTCCCACCTGGGCCCTGGAGCTGAAATCCAACACCAGGTTGACCCTTGGAAGGAGGCTGACCGTCCTGTCCTTGCCAGGGAGGAGTTTCGCTGCAGAGATCTGGGATGCTGCTCCCAGAGCTCCTGTCTGTGGCGTGATCAGACCAGGCTTTCAAACTTTCCCACCCATTTTTCAGACTTACTTGTACCAAGAAAGAGCAGAATGACCCTCATACTGCACAAAACCCCCTTGGGCCTTGATGGGGTTTAACTAACACTGCCCTCAGTGCCTCTGCCATAATCATCACTATCTCCTTGTACAAGCATCTGCCATAATAATGATCATCTCGTCTAAGCGCTGAAAAGTGAAGAAAGACCCATAGGGCCAGTAGAGATGGGCCCATATTTTCCTCTGTTCTTTGGCCACGGTGAGTCAACGGTTTCATAAGCAAGGGTAAGAACGGTCCTCTCGTTGCATGTAACAGGCTCCAGAACATCCTGTCTTCATGCCCAGGAGCAGCCTGCAGGCTCCTCATGGGGCTGCTGTGAACGGAGGGAAGAGGCCCTGCCATGGCAAGTGGTATGTTTTACCCAGTGCAGAAGTAAAGCAAAGCTCCCACGTGCTCCTCCATGACAGGTGCTCCTGCAACATCTGTAGGCTCAGGAGTGGGAGGAGGAGGAGAGAGGTGGATCCAGCACCCACTGTGCTACACTTGACCCCACGAGAGATGAGGAATTCATGGGAGGATGCTTGCAGGGCAGATGCAGCCATGCTGACAAAGCAAGCCAGGAGAAGCTGAGCTGAGCGACCTAAGCAGCCCCATCCATCCTTCCATCCCTTTCCAACTCCCCAGGAGACAAAACTCTCTGGTGCCTCAACCCCAAGGTGGAGACCAGTGGATCAGAGTCATCCCTTGATTTCCCTCCTGCTCCCTACACCCACCAGACTGCCCCTGCCCTTGGCAGACAGCATGCATCCGAGGACAGCGAAGGAGTTGTTGGCCGGTGCTGTTGGGACACCCTGCATTTCAGGTGCCCCAATGCACCAGGACAAGGCCCTCGCAGGGCTTCCTCCAACTTGTGTACCACCAACAGCTTTGTCCCATCAGCAAAGCCGTCCCCTTTGGGCTGGCGGTGGTGTTAGATCATCAGAAACACCCTGACACTTCACTGCAACTCCCCTTCCCATGCCTAATTCTTCTTCTCTCCATCCTGTGGATTTTCTTAAACACCACAAACCTGCTATTTGCCTAATTCAGCCATAACTTATTGCACAGGGCTACTAATTATATCTCCTTCTCCTTCATGCAGGTGTTTGATGCTTCTGCTAGTGAAATTTCCTCTATGTGGAGGATTGAAAGTGCAGACTGACCAGCTCTCATCCCCACCATCCTGCCGCACGCTGGAGTGAAGATTTCTTCTTTTGTGGAAAACTTTAAGTGTCTTTGTCACAAAGACGCACGAAATTTTGGTTTCCTCTTGCAGGAAACATTTATTCTGCTGGTTATATCTAGAGAGCTGAAAAACTTCATCAAAAGCAGGCACTTGCCAAAGTAGCCTGCTTTTTTTTTTGTCAGCAGGAGGATTTGAATGGCAGTTTCCGAGCACCTCGGCTTGAAGGGAGCTTTGCAGCAGCTCTTATTTCTCTCTTTTCCACGTCAAGAAGCCCCTAGTGAAGCGGGGTGCTAAGGAGGGATGCGGTGAGAGACAAGCTCCACTGAGCCGACAAACCACCCCGCACCGGGAATGCAGATGGTGCCGAGTCTTGGCAGCAACATCTCCCAGGTAGCTCCGAGACCGGCAAGAAGCAGATGCCCAGCCCCCAAGCTGATGAACCTAATTGCAAGGGCCCTCTTTGCTAACGAGAGGTGGAGAGTGCGGGAGAGAGGCAGGCTCTTTCCCAAGACGCCTCAATCAGCATCATTATAATTCAGAGCATCGTGCCCGGCTCCTCTGCTCAAAATCTGGTTGTCATCACCACATCATCCCCCAAAGAGGAAGAATTTGAAGGACTTATCAAAACCAGGACCATCACAAACATCTCAGAGCCACAGGACAGGATGCTGCCGCCTGGATCTATCAAAAACAGAAGAAATAAATGGCCCCAAACCACAGTTGAATTGGGGCAGGCAGGGAGCAACCAAGAAAGAATGAAACCCCAGCAGCTGGCTTGATAACTTCACCCCTTAAGTAGTCACTAAAAAGAGCCCTCACCCTGCAGGCTCCTTGCCCACATTCCTGCATTGAAATAATTAGTTTTCACTTCTAAATTATTTTTTTTTCCCAGAGCCCAGAAGGTCAGAGTTTAGTACCTCCAAAAATAAAAAATAAAAATAATACTAGTAAAAAAAAAAAAAAATCCTCTCTCTGCTTTGCTGGCAGAAAACAGCAGGGGGTGAGGGGTAAGGGAAAAAAATCAATTTGAGCTTGGGTCAGCGGTGTGTGCGAGAGAGACCTTTGGAGCAATGGAGATTAATTTAGTAGGAGAGAGAAGGCAAAGTGGAAAAGCAAGGAGGGGGGAGAGGAGAGAGCCCAGCCCCACTCTAGGGGAGCCAGGGACAAGTTCGGGATGTGCTTGCTCTCTCTTTAATAAGATCCCAGCGTGGCCCAGTGAAATTAATCACTGCTTCGTTAGTACACAGATGCAAAAATGCCAAGTCAGTTGCTGCACTAGACGAAAAATCTGAAGAGCTGCTAGCCTGCTGCTGTGTCCCAAAGCCACCGTCCCCAGGGACGGGAGGTAAGGGTGCCTAGGTATGGTCCCTCCTGTTTGTCTCTGCTGGAAACCTTACGGTCCCACTGGAAACCATTTCACAAATCTGATGTGGGATCGAAGGGGCTTATTATCTCCAGCTGAAGGCTAGGGAGATGGTCCAGCAGCAGCAAGGGTGCGGATCCTCGAGGACCTCGCCAGAAGCAAGCTAAACCTGGGGCAGAGTTGGGGTAGCATCTCCGATGGATGACGGGGAGCCTGCCTGGCTACGGAGCCGCTGGAAGCGCCTTAGTGGCAGGAGGGATGGGTCCACTCGCTCATCTCTGCCTGTCAAAAGCATCATCCCTGGATTATGCGTTGCTATAACTGGGTGAGGATAATAAGCACCTAATCCAATGTCTGCCCAAGCCTTGGAGCATCTTGGTGGAAGATGAGCTCCTCTGAAAATCTGTCCTGCTCACCTCCGCTATCACAGCGATGGTTTCTGTGACGTGGACATGTCCAGAGCTGCTTAAGAGCTTATGGAGCCCAGCTGGCTCATTAGAGGCACCTTCCAAGGCTTGGGATGGGAAATATGAATGTTTGAAAGGGCGGAGCGGGGGGGCAAGAAAAAGGCAAAATTAATTTGTCCCACAATCTCACACCACGATGGGATTCAGAAGGCCCAACCCATGCTTGCTGGTAATGAGTCAGTCATGGATTGATTGATTTTATCTGTAACAACCGCTGTAAAATATTCTGGGGTGAATTCTGACCATATTGACCCTGGCGAACTCGGCCATCAAAGGCAGTATTGACAATGATGAGTATTGCTATGGACAGCATCCTGGACTGACTGGGATGACAGCAGTGGTGGAGGGTGGTGGAGGGGAGAGAGCAAGCTTTGCTTTTCCTAAAGATGCTCCAAAACTGCCAGAAGGGCAAGAAACGAGCCCGAGTAGGAAATACGATGTTGTGGAGAGGAAGCGAAGGTGAAGTCAGGGCACCCTCCCACCACTTGGCGGGTACTCAGAGACTGACTGATGCCAGGAGGGGGATGGAGGAGCAACCTCGCTCATCAGGGCAGATTGGCAGGGATCTGGGGAGACTTTGCCTTCCTCTCCAGCCCAGGAGATGATTGGCCAGCCAAGAACCTCTTGGCTGCTGCAAGGACCTCAGCATCACGAGCCATCACACAGCATGTCCGGCCTTCTGCCTTTAATAGACAGCCACTGAGAGCTGCAGCCCTTCAGGTTTTGGTTTCCATGAAGCCAGGGGGTTCAACACACAGTGAAATGCACGTGATGCTGCAGAGAAATGTCCCCTGTGGAGCTGACAGTCTGGAAGGAAAGCTGAAGCAGTCACTGGAAAGATCCAAATTCACGGGGCCAGCTCAAACAGCAACTGGAAGAGCCTTGCCTTCAGGGCTCTTCAAAGCACCTCTTCTCTGCCATTAACCAACAGTCAAGACATGCCCAGGTCGTTGTTTTACCAAACAAAGAGGGCAACAGCACTTGAAGAGACAAGAAAATTCCCAGCAAAGAGAACCTGCCATCACAACACCCTTGTGTCTTTGCTCTGTGTTGCTTCTCACAGGGAGAGATAAAGATATGCCCGACTTGGTGTTGTGCTGATGACCTTAATGCGTGCTGCCCCAGCCTGAGACCAAAGGTGGGTCCGACTCCACCAGGCTCTCAGTGACAGTCGGATCTCACCCAGCTGGAGAACAAAATAGTGCTAACAAAGCTTATGTCCAGCAGGATTAATGGCTCACCAAATGACCCCAGGCTTTCAGCACCCTTGCTGTGCCAATCAGGTCAGCGGAAATGAATAAAGACTTTTTTATTGGTATTTAAAAGGCTTTTAGGAAAAAACAAGCCCAAAAAAACAGCAACTCCCCCAAACCTTTTAATTGAGCCTGCAAAGTATTTGAATGCTTGACTGGTCAGCAATTGCTTACAAATTACTTCAGGAGCCATGGGGACCTCCCCGTGTGGGGCCAGTGTCATTGAGTGGTTCTGCCTCATGACACTCCCTGGATGTCCAGGCATGTACCTTGTCACCGGGAGGACGCTTGTCCTGTCAAGGGTGCTTTGAGACCAGGATCCAGCCCAAAAGGCAGAGTCAAGGTGCAAGGTCATGAGCTGAGCAAGCAGTATCCCCCATAACGTGGGCATAGTCGGCGTGCCTCAGTTTCCCCATCTCTAAAGTGTATAAAATGAATAATGAGGTGGACAGTCGAGGTGGGTCAGCTTAAGTATTGATATTTGAAAAGAAGAAAATCACTCTCAAGTATGTCCTGCTCGCACACTTGCACATATATATATGTATATGTATTTCCCTCTCGTATTTGAGCGCAGCATGAAAGCAGCCAAGGAGGAGCTCACTTTGCACCGAAGGACTTTGTTCACGGCTTCACTTAGTGAGAACACCAAGATGTATTAAAATCTAAAGGGGAAAATCATCCTGAAGGAAAAAAAAAATAAAAGAAAGAAAGAAAAAGACCCAACTCAATTTGACTTTCATGAGACACCAGTTAGATTTTTTTTTTTTTTTTAAGCTTCCACACAAAATGGCAAATCGTCTAAAATTAGATCTAGGGAATTATTTTATCTGCATGGGGAAAAAGGCTGTTTGATACCGCGACTGTGTAATAGGGGACTTCTCGGCTTCCCAAACACATTAGGAAGATGCTTTTGATTTTTTTCCCTTTTCTCCTCCTCTTGTCTTGGCAAGCGCTCAACGTGTTATTTAAAGAAAAATTAAGAGGTGCTCTCAGCTCTGGCTAAGCCCAACGTATAGATTTTGTTTTAAAATAAAAGGTTGGACTAGTTTTTTTGTTATGTGCTTTAACACAGCAGAAGAGCACTATAAAAGCAATCCCATCACCGATGCTGTTCCCAGTGCTGATGCTCTCCGTCCACCTCTCCCGGCAGCATTTCTACCCTGTGCGCTGTCGCCAAGGGCAAGACGCCAGGCTCTGCCCAAAAACGTATTGCCATCAGTGAATCCTTGGGGTCACAAGGACCAGGACAGAGAAAGAAAAGACCATAAACTCAAGAGGATCCTACATCTGTTTGAGCTGCAAAGTCCTGGGGAAGGGGGAGGGAAAGATCTGCCCTGCAGATGTGGAAGCCCGTGATGTTTCTGCCCGCATGAGCGGTGGGGTTGTGTGGCATGTCTAGGTTTGGGCTGCAGCATCTGCACCTCCCCAGGGTCTCCCCAGGCTTGAGGAAGTGCCAAAGCGGGGTGGTGGGAATGCGTCTTCACCCGTGGGTCACATCACAGAGGGGAAACTTGTTGTCAGGCTCCCGGTTGAGCTTTTCATCATTGTTCAAGTCCCTGAGAGCGTCTTACGAGCACGTGGGGTTGCAAAGGGGGAAAGAGGCCATGACACGGGGCTGCAAACGTGGGACAGACCCGGCCGGCTGGGGGACAAAGCGTCACCGCAGATCTGTCGTAGGTAGCTCCACGTCACCGCAGATCCACTGCACGTAGCTCTGCAGGTGACAAATCCCCTGCCATCCCCCTCAGGTCTCTGCGACCACGCACAGGAGAGCTTGTGGGGCTGGGACCTGGGTTTTGCGCAACGTCAGGCACAGCTGGGGTCTGATTTTAGCATGGGACTTGCATGAGGCAAGAAATAATGCTGACAGGGTAATAGATTTTGAGGCCGGAAAGAAACACTGACCTTCTGCACAGCGCCGGCTGGGCAAGGATGGCACGCGGTGACCAGAAATGCACATCTACTCATCTGCCTTTGTGCTTCCAGAGGGCTTCTTGCACAAATAAAGATGGAGAATACAACGGAGTGAAAAATGGCAATCCTTTCGTCTTGAATGACTGACACCAGGGTAATCAATAGCATACTTTGGGGAGTCTGTTTTTTTAAAGACAGTTTTTAACCCAACGTTTTAAATACAGCTCTGAGAGCAGGGCACTTAGGGAAAATAGTGAAAGGTTCCTCTTTTTTTGTATTTTTTTTTTTTCATTCGAAATTGCCGGGGGAATTAAGAGCCACAAGATATACTTGCCCATGATGCTGGATCTAAGCTCCTTACCTGTCAGCATTTCTAAATTAAAACCTGATCCACGTCCGCCTGCAGCCCATGGAACTGCCCTGCGAGTGGCCACGGTTGTGTTACACGTGACGGGTCTGAGCGTGAGGACCTGGCAAAGTCCCAGCAGGGCGGGAGGAGAGAGCATCGCACCTCTGCCTGGAACCAAGGTCAGACGTTCAGGCTGCAGCTGCGACCATCTGCTTGCATCATTGTCACCTCCAGGAAAAATCCACCTCTGTGTTCCCCTTGCCCAACTTCACCACGACCATCCTGTAACATCAGCAAGAACAAACTGGTTTCACCACTGGCCCATCTCTGTGGAGCTTACTCTTGCTCACTGGCAGGGACACATAGCAAATAGACAAAACGAACTTGTGCAAGTCCCAAGTGTGGTGTTCCCACCTCAAACACTGCTTTGCAACCTTCAGCTGGTCTTAGGGGTTGAGATAAGACTGGTAAGGGGTCTGTATCACCAGTTCAGCATTTCGGTTGGCAGCTAAGGCTGTGCTACCGGGCTGGTGCCACCAACCAGTGTCCTGGGAATGGTGTGTTTAGCTCAGGAATTGCCACCAGTGATGCAGTGCCCAAAGACCAAGAGCACACAGATGATGTGGCTTTTTTCAGTGCCTTGGCAGGACATCTGGAGTCTGAACTTGAAACAAAAGCTGTTTTGTTTGGTCTCCACCTTCCTAAAGTAAGACTAAGCCTCAGATCTGGTGGATGGACAAGCCACACACAGCCTCTGAATAAATGTTTTTTCTCTTGAGGGAGTTGGAGAGTGCCTTTCCTTTCGCTGCAGTGATCATGAAATAGTGAAGTTCAGGATCTTGAGGGAAGAGAACAAGACAAAAAGCAGGATCACAGCCCTGGACCTCTGGAGAGAAGACCTGGGACTGTTTGGAAGAATCCTATGGGATACAGCCTTGGAAAGAAGAGAGGTCCATGACAGCTAGTTGCTTTACAAGGATCATCTCCTCCAAACTCAAGAGCAGTCCATCCCAAAGTGCAGACAGTCAAACAAAAGTCAAGCTGGAAGCGTGACACAGGCAGCACAAATAAAATTTATAGCCAGTCTGGAGTCAACCTGCTTACTCAAAACCATTTCCAGCAAAATCCATTCCCAACCCATCTCCCAGGGGTGGAAAGCTCTGCTCAGAAAGTGCTCCCTCCACATCGTCTTGTTTTCCACCCCTCGTCCTGGCCTCGTGCTCTGAGTCCCATTCGAGAAGTCAACATGACACAAACTCAGTGCAGACATTGGTGACCAGGTGTCTGTCACCAAATTCCCTTAGAAAAATTCCCTGCGGGGGGGCTGGAATTGGGAAACCCCATGCAGAGGTACACGGCAGCGAAGGTGACCAGCTAATAGAGCCGCTCTCCTGGAGACCTCTGTTAGATATCAGCGAAGCCGTTTACCGGCCAAGCCAAGGAAGCATGCTCTGCAGCCTGTCGTGTCGTATTAATGGGCAGGATCATTTAAGCTTGGATAAAACCCACAACTTAATTTTTTTTTTTCTTTTTGGTGGTGGTGCTTGTCGCGGCTGCCTGTTCCAGATGATGAATGGTTCTGTTTCAGGCCGATCCGCTTGTTTGAGCACCGTGGTGGTTTCAAGACTTCATGCAAAAGAGGAACCCTGGCCATTTTTCACTCGGAGAGATGAGCGACACAGGAATAAATTTTCCTGCTTAAAATTTGCTGGGCCCAGGGTTTCTTGGTGAGGCAGCTTTGACAGCCTGTCACTTTGCTAGATGTTTGGTGCTTCGAGTATTCTGGGTCCTTTTATTGCTTTTTAAAAGATTTAAAGGAAACAAAACCCTGGTGCATTATGACATTTAGCAGGGTCGATATGTGTATCTGACTCTATCCAGGCGTCACACCGAAACACGCTGGGTCCTGATCCCACCCTTGCTCAGCCCAGCATAAATCAGGAGTGGATTGGTGGCAGGTGCAGGAATCCCAGGGCTGTAAAGCAAAAGGAGGTGGGATCAGAGCAGCACCAAATGCACAACTCTCCTCTGGCTCATAGAGAAGCCAAGATTTAACATTCTGCACTTTTCCATGACAGTGGGAGGAAGAGATTTTTCCAGGACTGATAAAGAATAGCAACGCACATGCGATGCACATCCAGTGCACGGAGCTGTGCTCTGATACGTCAGCGCACAACTGGAGGTAGATGCATTTGATCCAGTGACCTCTGAGGATCCTCATAACATGAGCAAAAGGCCAAGGTCCAACTGGGACCCCCCTCAAGGGGAACGTCTTCATTTTGAGGCTGTAGATTGAGAGTCCTTCTCGTCTGACTTCACTTTGCCTAGCACTTGCATCCTTGGCTGCACTGTGGTTCAGCTTCATGGGAAAAACAGAATTCCCACCCTGTTCCAGCCTGTGGTCAGGACATGCTGGGCAGTTGGGTGTGGTTCATCCAACCTCCCTCAGGCTGAGCAACGATCTTCTTAGACAAGCTGTCTACTCAGGAGATTAGGCACTCTGCAGAAGGAAGACACTGTCTTTTCCATCTCTAAGACTGTTCAACATCCCGAAGCTAACATGACACACCATAGTGCCATGACTTTCCCCTCTGCAGTGCCCTCTGCAACATGTAGAAGAGTGGACCACTGCATGGGGATCCAGTAATGGAGGAGGAATGGTATGAATCATTCTTTCAAGGTCCATAATGCTCTCTGATAAGGTTTCTTAGACCCATAACAGGCAGCTTATGGTTGTAATGTCCTCCAGACATCTGCAGTTCCTAGTTTGATTATGGCCCTGACTTGTTCATTTTGCCTCTGCTAATTTTCCACCAGGCAGTGAGTGACAGCTGTGGACAGCAGCTTGACAGATGTGGAGAGGGTGGCTTCCATCAGAAGCCACCTGAGATCCACCTGACAGCGTGGTCTGGGCTGCCAACTCATGGGGTGTTGGGCACCCAGGCCCACCAGCCCCATGAGGACTGGAACAACTGGGGTAGATAGAGGTCTGGAGGGTGAGGCAGAGCATGGCAAAGAGTACACAACAACCCCCACATGCAAAAGCAAGGCGAAAAAGGGTAAAGGATGCTCTCCAAGAGATGAGGTGGCTGATGTCGACACTTCAAACCAGATGTCAACTTGCTCATCTGGCTGAGAGCACAAATCTCAGAGAGCTGAGAAATGGGGGAGCGCCAGCAACAGTTCACAGGCAGGAGATAACTGCGTCTCCCCAGAGCCATCACCACTTTCCATGGCTGGATGACGCTGGGCTGGGAGCAGGGCCAGTCCCCAGGATGAGCAGTATTGCTACTGCCGACACAGCTGGGGGAGAGATTAAGTCGAGCACTAAGCTAAGACCTGGAAAGTGGAGAGGAGACACACTCGGCTGCAGGTCGGACCTCGAGAGAGCTATTTGGGGTGAAAGCCAGCGCTTAGGGAAGGGTGGAAACCATCAGCTATAACAACGGAGTCAGCCCAGCACTGCCTCAGCAGGGATAGTCCCGGGGAGGGGGAGAAAAGGGAACGGAGGATCAATTCCTTCAGCGCGGAGGCCAGGTTGGCCCCGGAGATGGGCACTGGGGGAACGTGGCTTATAAATGCTGCATGGAGTCCTGCAGGGACAGAGATTGGTGTCACTTTAAAAAGTAAACATAGGCAGCCTAATGAATGAGTTATATCCCAGACGCTCCATTCCAGGAGAGGTATTTAACAGGCACTATTGGATTCTGCGGTATCTCTCTATCTGTAACCAGTGCATTATGACCATTAATGGATTTTTGAGGCTGGATTGATTTTTCATTAATTTGGTAAAAATCTTTTCCCTCTCCCATATAATTCTGTCTTAAAACGCTCCCCCTGACAGACCGATAAGTCACTCACCTCATAATGCAAGTCTGGCTCATAAATCTCAGTGATCTGGTGAGGTGGGGTGTGGGGGAGCAGACTGGGTTGGGGGAAGGAGGAGGGAAAGGGGGAACCTCCTTGTGTCTGGATGGAGCTGCCAGACAGCTTTCATCGCGTGCGGAATCGGAAAGGTCCATCAGTAACGAAGTGAGGATAGAGGATGGGGACACGTGGGCGTACAATTTTGTGGGGGGTGATGGTCATCCAAGCGTGGGCTCTGGACCCCGCCTTGTCTCCCCAAGCCTTGATGTTGTATGTCCATATGTAGGACAGTGCTGCGATGCACTGGGACCTGCTCAGGGACTCCATGTGCCTAGCTTAGCTGGTGAGTGTGATCCACGCTGTCCCAAAACTTTGCACCCTGTGGAATACGCTGTACAGGTGTGAAAGCTCATGGCGTCATGTTGTGTTTAGCCTGGGACCTCCTGGTTAAAGGCTCTGCATGGCTGAGGATCAAGGATTCATGACTTTTCCCAATATGGTTTCAAACACTTTACAGAGGGGCAGCACTCATCCAAGGTTCGTTCCTTCCAAAAGTTTTATCCTACCCCCGGGGAAGTCAGCCAGGCAGAGAAGCTGCAGCAGACCAGGACCTGTTTCCCTGAGGGTGTCCAGGACACTCTAGGGCTCTGAAAAAGCCTGGATCCAGCCTGTGACAGATTCCACTGTGCCTCAAACTGACAGCAAGATGGATTTGTCTCTGTCCTAGTACACCCAGGAATTGGCTTTCTCTAGAAAACAAATCGCATCCTCCCTTTAGGGACCCATGGACCACTTGGTTGTTGGGTTAGAGCAGCAGAGCCTTGCAGAACAAACACCCCTGAGAGATCTTAGAATCGTAGAATGGTTTAGGTTGGAAGGGACCTTAAAGATTATATAGTTCCAACGATCTTCATCCAACCAAGCAAAGATTTCTTCTCTGCACCATCAGGGGGGGAGATGGGGCAGAAATTAGCCTGCTTGTGAACACCAACCTAGTCATCGAGGTGTCTCTGCTTGCATGGAAACAGCCACGATGAGAAGGAGTAAGGAGCAAGTACGGACAGAGTTAGTAATCTCTGCTGTGCACTGAGGGAATTTTTCAGCTAATTTGGGGACGGGAGTCCTTGCCCTGCCGCTGCTCAGGGACATCACCCACATCAATGTTACACGGACTCGCACGTGGACTCTCCTCCGCCAAATGCATGTGCACAACAGCATCGTGCTCTGGGCAAGGAGGGAGCTGGAGTGGGAGGCTCGTGCATGGCCACAGCGGGAAGCCAGGACATCTTAGAAGGAGGTGAAGCAGGCTGCTGTGCTCTTCTGAATCTGCTGCCCCCTGCACGATCCCCCACAAATTACCATGACTGCAGGAAGGTGTGAGAGGCCCACTTTAACTCGCGCTATTGGATTTCGCTGCAGCTCTTGCTCCTGCTACGTAACCAGTGCATTATCACCATTAATGGATTTTTGAGGCCGGATTGATTTTTCATTAATTTGGCCCAAAAAATGGGAAATCTTTCTTTCTCCCCCACCCCTTCATAATCCTGTCTTTAAATGCACCCCTGGACAGCAAGGCGAGTCAGTACTTCCCAATGCCATTGGGAAGGAAGAGGTGGAAAACTCAGATTCAGAAACCAAGGGGGTATTTTTGCCTCTTCCAGGTAGGAAACCCTGCACTGCCCCTGCTCAGCAATGTTCTGATGAGAGGCCACAGCTCCACTTGCAGCAGAGTATTTTGTCCTTTCCCCGCCTCATTCACACTGGTGGTCCACAGCCAGATGCCCAGACACCTTCCCACGTGCACACTGCTGGCCCTCACCCATATGCACACAGTCATTTCCAGTCCTGTCACCAGTTTTGCTCAACCCATGCATCTCCAAATGTCTTCTGCACAGACCCTGCACCCCTCATGCTTTCACAGGCTAAGTGAACCCCAAATGCAAAGTCTCTCCCAGTGAGGGGGGGTGTGGTGGTGCATTTATGTCAGGCTGGCCTGTAGGAGAACTGTCCCTGATCATAAGAAGAAGAGAAGTAAGAGGAGAAGGAGCAGGAATGATGGGGTTCTAAGTTGTCTTTGCATTTCCATTCCCCAGCTTGTCCTCCAGCTTCTGATCCAGAGAGGGTCAAGAAGGTTCCTTACAGGTCCTATAAAACATCTGCCAGCCCCAGGAGGGTGTCCCAGATGCCTTGAGGCAGCTCAGATGGCACATGATGCCCCATGTTTCTAAACTGAGTCCATGATACCAGAATCCTGGGCAGAAAAGGAGAGAGAGCTGCTCTGGGGAGGAAAGGCAGAGGCAGGATCTGAGTTCACCTCTCCCAGGTCATATCCAGCACCATCATTGCCTCTGTGTCCTGCAGGCTCAGGGGGTTCTAGTCCAGTCCCACCATCTGGTAACCAAGGCAAGGGACAGAAGAGGAGCTCACTTGTTCTTCCAGGGCAGAGTTTTTTCTACATCCACTATTCACACCAATATCCCCTTAATCCTGGAGCAGAGCTTGTTTGACACAAGGCGTCAGTGACTTTTGGTCACATCCAGCCAGGCAAGGCAAGGGATACCACTGAAAGTGAGTTGAATTTTCTAAAAGGTTACAAAACGTGTGATTCAGGTACCATTTCTGAGGATGTTTCTCTGATTGGGGGACATTGTCGGAGGCAGAAATAAGCCCAGGTCATAAAAAAGTCAGGAAATTAAATCCAAGATTCAGTTTTTCTCCCTCAAAGAACTGCAAAAGAACATGATTGTTTATTCAGATGGCCCATCTGAAGTAGATGTGCAATGTTTCCCAAGAAAAGCTTCTGTTTGCTTGTTGATTATCTTCCAATTGTTTATTAAAAACCATACTTAATGAAGACTAACAAGCAAATAATCAATACCCGCGCAGGTCACCTAGGAATAGATAAGCCTCAATAAGCCCTTGGGGATCAGTCTATTTACTAAGCAGACAATTACCAGGGTAATGACTATCTGCGCAGTTTAAAATTAATAAGATGTGATTGCATCCTGAGGAAAGAAATGCAAACTGATTAGCAGAATCACACGTTGAGGTGGGCAGGCATTTCGGAAACACGCTTTAACCTGGGGTAGGCAGGATACCCATGAAGGCCCAGTACTCAAGGTCTTCATTAATCTGGCAATTAAAAGCCAACTTTGAATTTTCAGGCTTTTTTTTTTTTTTTTTTTTTTTTGCAATCATAGAATCCAGAGACAGTCTGGAAGGGACCTCTGGCAACCTCTTGTTCAAACCTCTGCTTAAAGTGTATCAACGTTGAAGGCAGACTCAATTTCAAAGTTACAGCACGATGCTCAGGGCCTTCTCCAGCTGACATCTGGGTATCTCCAAGGATGGAGATACCACACGTCCTCTGAGTCCCTAGTCTAACGTCTGATCGTGCTCATGAGCAAATTTTTATCCTCGTGTCAAGTTAAAATTTATTCTACTGCAACATCCATCTGTTGCCTCTCCTATCACTGTGCAGAAGAATCTGAATCTGTCTTCTCTGTAACCTCTCTGGACAGTATATATTAATTTCTTTATGTTACTTACAGTGCTCAGTGCAAACCATTCTTTTTGCTTCCTCACATTTGTCCCCGGCACATTTGTAGAAATCAGCCATAACTTCTCTCAAATCACCCTTGGCTGACTAACCAAGCCAAAATCTTCTTGCCTACTCCTAAAAGCTGCCTTGTTCGTTCCCCTAGCTCCACCTCATCCTTCTGTTTCAGTTCAATATCAGCTCTGCCACAGGGTCCTCAAGCAAAAGCATTCTTTCTTTACCAATTCTAAGAAAAATCCCTGCTGTGGTACATCTTACAGTCACATTCACCTTTTTTTTCATGATAGCATGTAGCAACATCTCATAGCATCAAGTCAGTGATTAACTTCAGCTTTCCTTTTCTCTTTTTTTTTCCCCCCAGTTTATAACAGCAAATCTTGTTGTTAGTCCATTGTCTTGTGCTTTGCATAACTACATTTCATCCCATTTCTGCTTTTCCAATCTCTCAAGGTCATGCAGCACTTTCCTGGACACGGGTTTTGCCTCCTAAACTCATATCATCAGCAGGTTTCATCGGCGGGCTCCTCCTCTTTGAAATGAGGTCATGCATGAAATCATGAAATAAAAGTGGTTCCAAAGAAATCTTTAAGAAACTCCACTAGTTCACTTCCC
The DNA here is from genome assembly GCA_003993805.1 of Himantopus leucocephalus. Classification (NCBI taxonomy): domain Eukaryota; kingdom Metazoa; phylum Chordata; class Aves; order Charadriiformes; family Recurvirostridae; genus Himantopus; species Himantopus leucocephalus. Next base: position 158,379,189 of record RSEF01000002.1, read on the forward strand.
TCCAGCCTGGTATTTCTNATGAGGTCATGCATGAAATCATGAAATAAAAATGGTTCCAAAGAAACTCTACTAGTTCACTTCCCTCCAGCCTGGTATTTCCTCTCTCAGCCACTGTTCTCTCACTGTCTGCAAGTTCTTTACCCATCTCATGGTTCTCATACAGATCCTATCTTCTCCAGCTTCATCTCTAATTATCCATGAGGTGCCACATCACATGTTTTGCTAAATCCAGATAGATGGGACCTACTGCATTCTGCTTTTCCTGGAAAATCTGTTATCCAAGGATGATCTCAAGAGAGAAGGACACTATCTATCTTTAATAAACGTATTACCTTTCATTTATCATTTGCTCCAAGTCTTCAATAAGTGGCTCCTTGCATGCCCCTGAGACCAGGCTAACAGCCCTGTAATTGCCCAATTTAGTGTATTCTTAAGCCAGCGAATACATCTGCCAGTCTCCGATCAAACGGTTCCACTCAGGCTCACAATCCTCCTACTCAGCTTGTGCTGTTTCCTATTTTCAGCTCTTCCAGGATTCGGGCCGGAACGTAGTCGATCCCAGTACGCTTTAGGTGTATAGGTGGAGTTTCACGTGGTATATCCTGGGTGGGTTTCTGGGAGTGGTGTCTTTCCTGGACTTAATGGAAGACATGACCTCAACTCCCAAACATATCTCTTTCCTTCCTTAGGCTGCCTGGAAGAGGGACTCTGGGTCCTGGGCTGGAAATTACAGAAAATATTGATGGATCTGTGTACCTAGAGACAAATATGACATCTGCACGGATTGTTGCCACATCAGAGAAGACATCTAGACACCTTGTGGAGGAGGAGACAGTCTTGGGACCTGCAGGCAGCCCCATCTGGAGAAGACCAGTGTAAGTAGAGAAGCTCCTTTTCAGTAGGTCTGCTATAATTGGCTGTGACGGTTGATGTCACTGTCTTTGAGCGTTTCTGCCTGCTCTGCCAGCCCTGCCGTTGTTATTCATCTTCAGTGCCACCTGCCTGCACTGAACGGAGGTGGATGGGTTGCAGACAAGGCCTTCTTGTGTGGGCTTCCTGCTGCATTTATCCTTGCTTCTTTGCTGGTGCGGCTTTGCATGATTTCTGTTTCCATAGGGTGAGACCTGTTGCTGTCACATGTCAAAGACTGATAATGATGAGGGGCAGAAAATACAAACCCCAAACAAGCTGGGCTTCCCTGCAGCACATCCCCCAAGTGAGAGGCCATCAAAGGAGGCGTCGGTGACATGTTTGTGTCACCTCAATATGGCAGAGGACCTTCATGTCTCCCTTTCCTCCTCGCAGACAGCTCATTAAAGCTGAAAGCATTGAAGAGTGATCAGCCATGGAGTCAGTAAGCTCTCAGTCAGTCCTCTGAGTCTGGCTTTGATCAGTAGAAACCAAAGGTCTGACTGTGTGAAGGCTGTTTTCTAGTCGAGGTTCTGGTTATCTGGAAACACAGCCTGTAACCCCTGGAAAACAGGGCTGGAATGGGCACCGTAGGGTCATGTAGTCATTCCTTCTCCTCAGGGTAGGAGCAGCAAGACCCATATTGCTCTTGAGAGGTGTTTCGCCTGACCTGGTCTTGAACTCTTCCAGTCTTTGAGATCCCCCTCCTCCCCAGACATTGCTTCACTCTTTCCAGTTAGGGAGCTTTGCCTAATGTCTAGCCTAAATCTTTCTTGCTGCATCGTATTCTAAACCTGCCCACCAGGGACACAAAGAGCAAACTATTCCCTCCCTCTTGCTGCTTTGTTATTTGATTTGAAGGCAGTCTTTCTCTTAGCAAGAAACAGCCCTAATTTTTTCAGTTTTTTCCTGTAGTTCCTGCCTTGTAGCTCTCCAGTCATCCTGGCTGCTTGTCTCTGAACTCACCACCTTGGCCCCAAACTGGACATTCCACCACTATCCTCAGCAGTTGGGCATTTCCTACAGGTCTACCCGCATTGTCAGAAAGATGTCAGTTGATAAGGGAAACAGGGAGGCTAGTACTGGTGGGAAGGAGGTAAACTCTAATGTGGAAATGTTCATCTAAAGCAGAAACGTTTCTGCTCTCCATACTTTTCTTACTCCAGGCATAAATGTGCAGTTTCAACCTCTGTTGGGCAAATTTTATCTAACCAACAGCATATCCTGATTAGTGACTTCCCTTGGCGTATGATAAGGATATGTTGGGTCTTGGACTCTTGCTGCAGAAGCAGGGTTGGATAGTTCGTTTCCTTCTACCCTGGATTTGCTGTCCACAGATAGATTCAAAACCAGCTGTGTGAAAAACAGGGAAAACAAAACCCTGCTTGGACAAGAAGGGAGGAGGTGTCTGCATCACTTGCAGACTTCCCTGCAGGCAAGTGGTCCGACAGCCAGGAAACCCACCCCATTGCTAGGAGGTGAAGTCACTGGAATACAAGCATGGAAGAGAAGGCCAAGAGCTAGTCATTTGGAAACTGCACATTTCTTGAACAAAAAAAAAAAACAAAACAACCCATATTTGGGAAACCAGCTGTGACCTGAGTCATCTCCTTGTTCCATTTGTGGAGTAACACTAAGTGATGCAAATGCTAATCCATAAGAAATGGAAATCAATAAATATGTCAGGTCTTATCTAGCAGAGGGATGAGATAAATGCCTTCCAAAAACACCCTGTGTCCTTCTTTACACCTGCCCACTTCAACTGGGTTCTCGAATAAGCAGCATTAGCATTGTGAATGACGAGAACTCTGCTGGATGCTCTCAGGAGTCATCCTGACTCCAAAGCCAAATCTTTGGAGACCTACCAGATTTGGTCCCTAAGCCTCATTGGGTTGGATTTACTGGAAAAGGAGGACGAGGACTGTGTTCAGACCATCTTTCCAGCTGCCTCAACTAGACATTGGTTGGAAAGCATACGAAGAGTTGCTAACTCTCATCAATTAACTCTCAGACCTGGTAATTCGAATGTTCTCTCCCTGCTGTTCTTAAACTCTTAGCTATTTAGCCCCAAGAGGCAGTGGAATACAGCCCTGATAGTCTGACCAGCATTACCGTGACTTTCCAAGTCCTGTTTTCCAGCTGTTTGGAGTAAAATCCCAATAGTCAGATGGAAAATAAATATGAAGACTATCTTTATGCCAACCTCGTATCAGCAAAACAGTTCTTATCCCTGGTTCAGTCATTAATAGTCAATTGCGGACTCTGGAGCAGAAAAAAATAATCATAAAACTAAACTACTATCCAGTGAATATGCATTTCCTCTCTTCAGAAACGTCTGGAAGCTCTGCCTCTTTGCAACCAATTGTGGGATTATAACTCATGGCTCTCCTGGCAGCTGGTGCTGTAGCTCACCATTCATTTTATGGCTGCAAGCGTTAACATTTCTGCAGAACATCATGGTAATTTTCTGAAGAGAATGATCATTTTTTTAGTGACTCGCAACAATTAATTATCTGCCTCTTAACAATTTGCTGGGATGAATAATCACCAGGGAGAGGCCGTTGGGCTCTTAGGGAAGCTGATAGTGTAATGGCTAAAATGGCAAGAGGTGAACAAAGTATATTCTGCAGTTGTGGTGAGGAGTTTCTTTGCATGACACTGCTCTGGTAGCGACAAATTCAGGTCATTATGTGCCTTGAAAACCACCCATATCACATGTAGGTAGATGAATGGGTATGTAGGTGTCATCCAGGACCTAGCGAGATCCAAGTCCATGCTCCCCACTGGTGGGAGGTCAGCTCCTCAGGATGAGTTACAAAGTCATAGAATCATGGAATGGTTTATGTTGGAAGGGACCTTAAAGATCATCTAGTTCCAACCCCCCCGCCATGGGCAGGAACACCTCCCACCAGATCAGGTTGCTGAAAGCCCTGTCCAACCTGACCTTGAACACCTCCAGAGATGGGGCATCTACAACTTCTCTGGGCAACGGTTTTGTTTTTAGCTGGTGCTGTGCACCTGGGAGGAAAGCTGGCTAGATGGAGCCTTTTCCATGCACATTAACTCTTGTTTTGAACCTGTGTCCTGCACCGTCTGGCTGGGAAGTGGCCACCTAGCATTATTTTGACTGCTGAAGAGGAGATTTGCACACATCTGACATGTGGTGGCATTGTCAGGAGTCACAGCATAAGAGCTGCTGAAATTAAGAGTGGCAGGTTAAGTCACATTAAACACCACAGGTATCTCATGGCATTCAGGTTATCTCATAAAAAAGGCCATAACAGCCCAGACTAAGAGCTCATCTCCCAGCAGGACCTCACAGAGAGTATAAGCACAAGCCGGTCCTAGCGAAAACGCCCCAGAATACCATCCCAGCTTTCAAAACCGTACAGCTTGCAACTCCTGAGCCAGAGGCAGTCTCGTATTTCACAGCCCTTTACAGATTTTTCCCAGCTTAATCTATCCTGTTTTTCTTTTTTTTCTATTTTTTTAACCCTTGTGAAGGCATAGCACCCACAATATCCCATGACAAGTACTTCCATGGCTTAACTGTGCGCTGTCTGAAGTACCACCTCTGCTTTTCTGCTTTGTTTCAACAGTGCCGTCTCTTAATTTCACGTGATGTCCCACAGTCCCTCCACTGGAAGAGGTCATGGACAGCTGTAGCCCTGGGGAAAGGTATCAGGGGGGTTAGTCTCACCCCCAAGGTGAGAACATCACTGTGAGCTCGCCTTTGCCACCTCATCTTTCTGCTAGCTCAGAAAACAATGTCAGCACCCTCTCCGTGCCATGAACAAGGTACATCTGCCAGCTTGGATCTAGCTACCTTGAAATTCATCACCTCGGCTTCACCCACCAGCGAGGTACCAGAAGGCAATACCAGGAGTCCCCTCCTGCCAAGCACTGCAGAAACACACTCTGACAAGGTCATCTCTGCTCTGAAAAGTTCTCAGTTCAAACTGCATGTGGGATTCATCTCCCCTAAGTGCCTACAAAAAGGGTATGTCCATCCACGCCAGTTATCTTTGAACACATTATGGTTGATGGGCATCAAGTCAGTGGGGCTCAGATCATCATCCATCTGAGCTATGCAGACATCGTGCTTCAGGATGACATGATCTCCACTGAGTCGCTGCCCTTTGACTACAGAGTGGTCCCAGAGTGAGGTCAGATATCTGAGCCTCCACTGTAGATGGCTAGAGGATGTGCATTAGCTCCATTCTCCACCACCTGGGTGGGAATAAGTGCCTGCACCCCACATGGGCTGTTCCTGCAAGGCTCAGCAGCTCTGGCAGAAGTGGCCTCGCGTGATTGCAAACATCAAGAAGGAGAGACCAGCAACCTGCCTCCCTGCCGCCCGAGTCGGCTGGGGGGGAGCTCAGCGTAGCAGCCAGGAGCCCAGCCCTGCTTACAGACTCAATCTGCTGAAGCCAGCACGTTTCTGCAGACTAAGCAAGTTTACCAATAAAACCCTCTCATAATCTACCACTGTTGAGGAGAGAGAGCGAGCAAGAGAGAGAGAGCAACTGGGCCGCAGTGTCCGTGTGTAATAAGCACTGGAGATTTAAGTGGGAGAGAATTACCTTAAATATATATCTATATAGGGAGAGAACATATAGGTATAATTAAAAAAAAAAAAAAAAGCACTGCCAAAGAGGAGTAGAACCAATTTCCCAATTTCAATCTCCAGCACGCTGGGACTCAGCTTCTCAGATGTTGCCTGCTTTGCTAAATTGGCTGGGCTGAGGGCTGCTCTGTTGCTTATTTCGGCTCATTGTGGTGCATTTATGAAGGGCTGTCACACAGGTTTGACAGGGTGATGAATTGACCGGGCTCACCAGAGCTCGAGGAAGGTGGGGAGGGAGGAGGTGGGAGTGGGGGGTTGACAAGGGCTGGGAGAGGTGATGGGAGCGAGAAGAGAGGGCATGAGATGAGGGCAGAGGGAAGGGGGAGGAAACCATCCCAAAGGGTTTCGCTCTGTAATCGATTCCACTGGCAATAAGCGGCCAAGCCCAGGGGGAGGATCACGTATATGGGGGCTGGCGGTGGGAGAAATGCGGGGGGGAGAAGACGGAGTGAAAACAGCAAGTTAAGCAATTTGTTGCACAATTCCCAAGGGTTTATTACTTGGACTTTACAGTAACAGCAAGACTTGGGGCTGCCAGGGAGGAGAGTCCTGGATAAAATACTGCTGCATAGATGGATCCCATCTTCTCAAACTTGATGACCCAGGATCTGGGTACCTCTCTGCCGGTGGGACTTCTTGGGTGTCAACACCAGGTTGGCAGCAAAGAGTGATGGGGAGCAGAGCAAGCCGGAGAGAGAGTAAATGCATAGTTTAGGGCTTCTGCAGCATCTGTCTCTTGGGTATCTGATGCTCTCACTTTCCTTTGCATGTGTGTGGATGCCGGTAAAATGTTTCAGCCTGCAAAACAGAGAAGATAAAATAAGTCAGGTAGCCACTGATCACAAACTGATGGGTGTAAAGGATCTATAGATATATTGATCTTTATCTGAGACAGATAGTATGCATCTAAATCTATCTCCCAAGGATATTTATTTATCCTCAAATCTCCCTCCAGTCATTTGCCTATCTCCACTATAGTTGTCTATCAATTTCTCTATCAAATTTTATGTCTGTCAGTCTCCCTCCCTTCTATATGTCCTCGAGGCATGTAACACCAAGCAGACATACAATGGTAAGGAACAGTCCTATGTATGAGCAGATATTATATGGTAATAGCAATAAAGCCCCTTTTCTGTCCTGCATGGTCTGGCACACATTGTTTGAAAAGCCCCAGGTGGGCCCCAAAGCCCAAGGCAGTGGGGCCAAGCCTGCACCAAGCACAGAATCCCAGAATCCCAGAATGGTCAGGGGTGGAAGGGATCTCTGGAGATCATCCAGTCCAACCCCCTGCCAGAGCAGGGTCACCTACAGCAGGTTGGACAGGAATGCATCCAGGTGGGTTTGGAATCTCTCCAGAGAAGGAGACTCCACAACCTCTCTGGGCAGCCTGTGCTCTGCCACCCTCAAAATAAAGAAGTTTTTCCTCATGTTGAGATGGAATTTCCCATGTTTCAGCTTATGCCCATTACCCCTTGTCCTGAAACCAAGCAGTTGTATTGCCAACAACAGGGTGCAAAAGGGGAGGAAGGAGTACCAGGAACATCCCTCAAAGGGGCTGTCCTCTTTCAGTTGACCATGAAAGGAAGGCAGCATGCTGGAAAATATGTCCTACCTGGGCCAGCCTGGCCCGTCCACATTGCAAGCAAGCTTGACCATGTCTACTTGAAAGGTTACAGTAGGGAGGGTGCAAGATACCTCCAGACACTGTAGACACGAACCGTTTGTCACGACCAAGGTGAGAAGACAGGTTGGAGAAAGATGGACTGCACACCTGCCATGGTGAACATCTTCTGGGCTCAGACTCAAGCCCTGTCTCCAGCAGGAGAGATGTTTTTGGTGTAAATTTACCATTTTGCAGATGGAGAGGAAGAGTTTCCTTATGTTCCCATCTTTGACTGCGATACATGTCACTACTCCCTAAAGGACAGGAACAACATAGGTAAAAGTGGCTTTCTTAAACCTCACCTTAAATTGCAACAATATTAATATTGACTATCTATAGCTATAATAGAGGAAATATATAGATAATATAGTCCCTTCTCCACAACATATATTCTAATAAATAATCGTATAATCTAATAAATCTCCAGTGTGCACTAATAAGCATATTTTTTTCTACAGAGAAGCCAGTGCTTTCAAAGTGGCTTCATCAAATTCCCCACCTATCCCAGCAGATATATCCCTTTTTATAATTACACTTTTTGTCGATTTCAAATACAGTTAAAAATGTGCAAACCGAGTCAATTTTTACACCGTAAGTTTGTGTGATATAAGGCCCTCATGTCTCAGATGGCCAGACCCCCCCCTCCTCCGTGCTCCTCTCCTCCCTGATCCTGACATTAAACTACTCCACTTAGACTGGGTACCTGGTGCCAGGCAGGCTGACCTCATTAAAATAGATTACTGCAGAAGTAAAATCTAAAAGGTAATAAAAATTGCCAATATTTTTTACCGGGACACACATGTATTTTCTTTTTTTTTTTTTCCCCTCCGTATCTCAGTGGAAAAAGCTCTTCTTTGGATATCAAAATATCCTGCCTGCTGCTGAAAATCCCCATTTGCAGTATCACCCTCTAGGCAAGATGTTAGTAGTGACCTGGACAAGGGAGAATGCATTTACTTTTACTTCTTTTGCAGTTCTAGCAATTTATACAGGCGATGTAGCGATGTGACTGCAGCCGACATGAGCTAAAGCTTATAAGCAAGACTGGGTTTCTAGGGAGAGAAACTTCATGAACCTGAAAAAGGTCCTGTTTTTTTCTAATCATATCAAGTAGCCCTATAAAATCTGTTATCTCTCCAAACTCTCACCTTGATGAAATAGATGCAAGAATTATTAATTTTCTTCTTTCCATGAGAAATGTGTCCTGTGGGTTTACCTCCAGGGCATGACAAGGAGTGTTGCTTGGCGGTTCATAACCACAGGTGCTTGACCAGAAAAGCGACAAGCAGCACACGTGTGGTGACTTGTGTTGGCACGTGGTCTCCTGCCAGCCTGAAAGGGCAGCCATCACTTCCAGAGACACTTGAGCCAACAGCAGCCCAAAAACACCAGCAGGCAGGGGATCCACCACCTGGTCAATGCCACCGCAAGCCCACGGAAGAGGATGGACAAGCTCTCCCTCAACCGCAGCAGGCTAATGCAGTTGGAAGCATTTTATTTAGCCCACCAGACTTTGTTTGGCAGAACCAGACACTTGCAGGGTTGGTTGGGATAAATTTTTCTTGGAGAGCTTCCAGACAACACTGCCCTAAGAGAAGAGGAGGCTCAGGTGGGAATGCACCTGTAGCGCGTCTCCACCATGGCTTTTCCATCCCAGAGGGGTCCCATGCTGGGCCTTGGATGGGGGAACCTGCCTGCAGGTGGCCTGTAATGCCATGGAGTGGAGGAACTGCCCACTTTAAACCCAAGCAGGGAGTGGGAGGTGGAGGCCGGTTGTACCCAGGGTCCTCTGGAAGGGCTCAGGGAGGATCTCCTGGAGAGGAGCACTATATTGGCCTTTTCTGAGGAGATAAGGAATGCCATGGTGGCTCAAACCAGACATACAGGCAGTGGTCAAGTCTCTGAGAACAGCTAAAGTGTCCTGTGCCTGGAGGAATGAAGACCATGATGAAATGGCAGGCTCCTTGAGGAAAGACGATTTCCATCCCAGCTGACGTTCAAATTTGCATATCATCACACAGGGAGGGGGTGCAAACTGGAAATTGCAGCCAAAACAAAAATTCGTGCAGCTAATTAAGTGTGAGCAAGAGGTACTTCCCAGCCGGGGGCCAAGGAGGGAGCTCTTGATCCTCTTTCACCAGCCTTCCCCAGCCAGGGACATAATGGGGGAGTCGGGCTTTTGAAGTCCCCCTAGAAAGAAGGTCTGGCATTCACGGGCTGTGGGTGACCTGGTCACCAAGCCCCTGTACCCCCAGACTCTCCCCATTTACTGCTTCTTTGAAAGGAATTAGAAATAACAACCTCCCTTGCCCCCGGCACTCTGGGAAGCACCGGGGAGTGATTTACTCTGCGCAGGGGAAAGGAGATTTATCAGTTCTTGGAACCAGTGTTTATGAATATTCCTAAAGAGGAAAATCAATCAGTTCTATCATAACATTGCCATTTTTCTAAATGATAGAACAAGCATTTTTATACACCTCGCACTGGCTGGTTGCGAATCAATAGGAATTATGAGCTTCTCCCTGAATTTACTAATGTTCTGGCATCATCCCCTCGCATCCCTGAAGCTAAGATGGGGATGATGCTCGGAGCCCTGGCGCTGAGGAGGCTCTGACCCGCCTTTTGTATCACTACCCCACTTCTTCTCTGTTTATACCCCTTCTACCTTCTTGGTTTTCAAGTCACCCAACAAGCCCAGTCTGCCTGTACAGAGCTGGACCAGAGCAAGCTGAGAAGACCCTGAGAAGCATCATGAGGTTAAAACCAAGGGCTGGATTTGCCTCTCACCTATGCCAGCTTGGGTTAAATACCTGGAGGCAGAGCTCACCTGGAAAAAAGATGCCTGAGAGCTTTCCCTATCATTTCTCTTACCAGCAAGTCCAACGCAAAATGAAATCCAGGGACCCCTGAAACCAACTTAGCCCCTTAAAATTTGCAAGAATAGGTCATACTTTTGGTAAACTTCCCATATTTCATAAAATAGGTCCCTGGAGAGAGACATTGTCTGTACTTCTCTGATCACTAAATCAAACAGTTCAGGGAGAAAAGCCATGACAGTATCTCCAACAAGACTCTCTCCCTCCCCAGGGATGTGAAATCTCAAACCTTTTGCAATATCTAGCTGGAAGGAGATGTTTTTCATGTTGACTTGGTTGCCTTGGTGTTAGATGACCACAATTCCCTTTCTTCCAGCCAATCTCCAGACACACCACTGGAAGTACAGCCCAAATAAATGTGAAATAAGAGCTCAAACTTAAACAAATGTACCAACACTTGGGTATAAGGCATGATCAGCTCTTCAGTTGCAGCCCAAAGTCCACCCAGGGCTGTTTCCTGTGCTGCTGAAGTCCATCCCTGGGGAGATTAGTCCCCTCTCCTGTGTACGTCTCTGTGTTTGGAAAGTTTTCCTCTCTGTGCACCTACACCTATACATAGCACCCAGTGCCATGAAGCCTCTTCTTGCTGCTGCGACCCTTCCTGCTCTGGTTAACTGGTTGTTTTTCTTCCTCGTGAATTTATAATGTTGTGTTGTGTATCCCTTACAGATTTCACATCAGGAGATGTTGGGTATTAAAAGAAATTCTCTGGCGCAAGCAGAATTCAGGAAACCCATTAGGTTGGAAGAAATGCTCCTAATCATCCCACTTTAATGTTCAGTAGTTATGTCCCCATCCCTCTATTTTGATTGCCTTTGCAACATTTTTCTCCTCATTCCTGAGTGCTGCTGGTCACCAGCTCTGGACTGGAGATCCTATCTGAGGCATGTGGCACATCTCTATCAGGAGGTCTGCGCTGGATAAGACCCCACAAAGCCAGATCTACTGCCTCCACTGCTAGCCCTAGCAAACCTAGACATCCCCCTTGCACCCACCCAAAAACACCTCCATGGGGAGAAGAGGAGAAGCCAGTGCCTCCAGCTTTGAGTTTAGCCACTCGGTCATTTTTTCTTCTTGGGAGACATGAATCTTTGCAATAAGGGGCAGGCAGGCTAGCGATAAATCCCACTAAAGGTAAAAGTGATTGATTTTAGAAGACACTGTTTAAGAATTTGTTTTTCTAATGGATCCTAAAGTCCTGTCATCAATTTTGCCAAGCTCAGCGGTGCCAGGAGGCTGCTGTATCCTGTCCAGAGAGGAGGAGGGAGATGCGGAGAAGAAGGAGAGACGGAGTGGGTGAGGCGGGGATGGAGGAGGAGGGGGCTGGAAAAAAAGAGTTCATCATATGCCCCTTCTAGATGCAGTATCCTAAAATGTGGATTATGCTCGACCATAAATACTAATCCATTAGTTGCTCTTTCACACGCTGCTGGCTGGAATGCTACCTCCATTTGCCTGCATGATAATCTATTTGAATATCAATGTGGCTTCATGTTAAACTGCTTCCCTTGGAGTTTCAGATGAAGGGCAGGCGTGCAAGGCCTGCGCTTTGGGGATAGGGTACCGTATCGGGGGCAGAATCGGAAGGTAATTATTGAAATCCCTCTTCGCTCCGAAAGCTTCCTCACAGCTGACCAAAAAGCAAAAAAAAATAGGTTTGTTTTTTTTTTTAAAAAAAAGAGTATGCCAGGCAGTGTTGTATTGGTCCTTAATAGGACATTAAAAGGAAGTTCTCCTTTATTTTTAATTCCGCCAAAGGACTGCATTGATTTGCTCGGTTCCCAATGATGGGGAAAGGCGAATACAACCAAGCGATGCATAACAGGGGGCTGCACGGGGCAAGTGCCGCTATGGGGGAAGGCAATTTCTCTAAATAAATGAGTCCCCCACAGCTGTGGAGGAGCCTGGAAGCTCAACAATAAGACTGCTACAACCCCCACCCTATCCCTTCCCTTGTCTCTTACGGGGATTTTGTTCTGTTTTGTGGGTTCTGGTAACAGAAACAGCCAAAAGTGACAAAATCCCAGAAAGTGAACCAAAATTATCGTTATTTATAAGGTCATAGAGACCTTGATTGCCCAAGCCAATGCAAGGATCTGTCAGTCCCCTGGAAATTATTGTTAAGACCGGGATCTGTCACTACAGTCGCGGCTTGTTACTTCTGTGTTTGGGAGAGGTAGATCCAGCTTGGTCCACACCACGCAGAAAGAAGCCCCACTTGGTGTGTAATCAGCTCACTCTCTAGAAAGATGCTCAGCTTGCTACACCCATTTCTCTTTCTTTTAATGCAGACAAGGAAGCAACCCTGGTTCTTTCAAAAGGGAGCAGTGTCTTGGTAGCGGCTCTGTCCTGGTTTGAGGTAAAACAGGGCCAATTTTGTTCAGTGACTTTACTTCTTAGCCAGGCCTCTTCTAACTACTGAAATTGGCAGCATATTGTGCTGAAACTGTTCGGTCTCAGAGTGATAAGACCGATGTTTATAGCTGATGCCAAGGCATGGTATGTGGAGATGCTCTTGCTTATACTTATTGCTATAACACCCAAGGTCAACTAACTTTGTTATTTGCCCCGTTGGAGGGTCAGAAGTGGAAAAGCATAGAGGGGTCCCACCTGCAGGGAGGAGCGGACAGGACAGGTGACCCAAAACTGACCAACAGGGTATTCCATCCCATCTGCCTCATGCTCAGTGTAAAAGCTGAAGGATCAAAGGGTCAGCCCTCTTTCTTCAATAGCCATCATCCGAGGAGGACTCTGTCTGTTCGTCTGCCTTTAATCATGATCCTGAATCCAGATCTGCAGTCCAGTCTGGGACTTCCTCAGTGCCAGCCAGTGATGTGATTATCATCCTGGGAGCTTGATATGGTTTTGTATATATTTCATTATTTTCTTTGTATTGTTTTATTAATATTTCATTAAAGTAGTTTAGTTCCTTCTAAACCCATAAGTCTCTTTTTCCCTCCTCTGCCTCTTTCTTTGAAGGGAGGTCGGGGGAGCACCTGTCGGTCCCATCTGGGGTGCCCCACACTCCCAGTAGCCTAGTTCAACCTAAACCATGACAGGCTCACATTCCTGTTTCACTCTCAGCTGGATGTTCTTTAATTGTTTTTTTTTTCTTACCTTGAGAAGCCTATCTGGGACTTAGCCTGTCAGTAGAGGAAGAAGCTACCCTACCTGACTTGCAAGGCCTTCTGGCGGATGTTCAGTTCAGGGGAACCTCTCCAGCAGAGAACCCCAAGATCCAGAGAACAATGGCTCAAGGAAAAGAGCCAGGTGTACTCTTCGCTGGGTAAAAAACTGGCTGGATGGCCAT
>RSEF01000002.1:158407079-158417950 GCA_003993805.1 Himantopus leucocephalus
AGGATTCTATTGGCCTTCCTGGCGACAAGGGCACATTGCTGGCCCTTCAATTAATTCTCCGTGGTGTGAAGATGCCTATGGTACAGCAGTGCCCAGATGTTATATCCGGACCTCAAAAACCTTCAAGCACCAAGACTTCCCTTAGAGCCGCAGTGCTGCATCCAGCCACATGTGTTTTTCCCCTTCCATCCAGAACCTCCAGGCTTTGTTTCATGGGAGCTCTCGGGGTTGAAGTTCCTTCTGCTTCACGGACCTTGGTCTGATCACTGCCTGCCCCATCCCTGGAGCTGCAGAGCTCTCCTCCTGAGGGCTCTGGTGGGATGCAGTCCCCCCCTGGGTGGGGAAGACAAGTGGGTTTCAAGCGATTGTGATTCTCCCTCCCACCTTCCCCAGCTGAGAAAGCACAGCTGTTACCTGTCTTCTTTTCCTCCACGGCATCAGCAGCAAGAGCCCGGATCCTGCCAGCCACTAATCTTCCCTGCCTCAGGGCTTTCCTGACAGAGCAAATGATCTGCCAGACCCAGCTTAATGGAATTGTAATTGCCAATTAAAAGCTGTCCTGTTAATTGCAGCAGCTTGAAGGTCTGAGTGTGCGTTCGTGTGGGCACGTGGGTGTGTGAGCCAGTGTGAGTTTCTGAAGTCTCTGCTGCTGAAATTGATGGTTTGCCCACAAGGAGAGGAACTTGGGAATAACCAGTGTCTTGTGATTTTTACTGCTGTTGAAAAACCCACCCAGAACGCCCCTCTGGCCCGTTCCAGGGAATGAACCAGCTAAAAGACAAGAGAGGAGGACGAGCAATGTGAGGGGGGAGAATCTGGTGTCACCGATGGGCAAAGCAAGCAGGAGGAGCCATCCGAATTACCATCAGTCCAGAGGGTGAGCTTGACGGATGCTGGGGGAAAGCTGTAAAAGAAAGCTTGCAGATTTACTAATGCAGCTAACGTCTTAACGAACAAGGTCCAGTAATTTATCACACCTCTGTAGCTTCCAGCACTATGTTTGTCCAAACCCAACAGACTTGTACTGTCAATCTGAGGGACTTTCCAGCTTCGGGGAAAAAAAACCACCTGAACAGAGGGAAGAAATTTGATTATTTTTCTTTTTCTTGCAAAAGCAAGAGAGTGGAAACCATGTTTTTTGGTTTTTTTTTTTAATGGGAACAAGGTGCTTTTGAACTCTCTGCAGAATGACAGCCTGTCTCCACACTTCCCTTGGAGTCCCGATTTCCCACTGCTATACATGCAACTATTGATACCTGTGCAAAGCAGTCATTTGGCTGTCCCGTTCCACAGGGCAATGCCCCTCACCCACTGTTCCCTGTGTTTAAACAAAAACCAAACAAACAAAAAAAAAGAGACATGAAGGCAGGACAGTTTGGGTTGGAACTTGGTCTGCAAAAGATCCACATTGAAACACTTGGGCTTTTCTTCCTGCTCTGCCACAAGCCCTTTCTTCAACACTTAAGCTCAGGTTTGCCCAGAGATTTCACGCCAACCTAACCAGAAGGGCCAGAAGAAAAAGCGGACAATATCTTATACAGAAGGCAAGAGGCTTGTCGTATCTTCCTTGAAGCATTCTGTATTCTCATCTATACTGTAGCCAAGAACATAAGGCCACCCAAGATGGAAACCCATCCCCATGATGCGCATTGCGTCTCCTTTTCACAACCAAGAGCAGAATCTCTCACTGCTCTTCCTGGGCCAGGATCAGGCCCCTGAGCATGGACACGGGAGGGGAGGATATAAAGAGGTTACTAAAAAGCCATAGCTCTTTAAACCTCGTCATTTATAGAGGTATGCATAGCTCAGCTACACAGGTCCTTACGAAGGCAGTCAGCATTTCACCAGCCTTTCCTACTCCCATTGGCTGTAAGCAAGGAGGTCTTCTTGGGTGAGGGTGGTTGAAGAGCGCGGGTCCATTCCCATGGGGAAAGGCTTTTCATGTTGACCACTTGGAGTCTTTCCAAATCCGTTGCTGCTTTCCCATGAGGCCAAACTGAGTGCCTCCCCTCCACACCGTCCAGCCTGGGACCCTGCTGAGTGCACTTATCCCTCGCTGCTGCCAGGAGCCTCCAGATCTATAGCGAGAGGAGATTAGCTCTTTGGCTGGAGTTGGGAGACATTCATCTGCCTGCACATCTCCGGTCAAGCAGAGTCTGAGGGAACCATTTATCAGGGGAGCTGGAGAGATGTAGTGCTGTCAGGGGACAGTTCACCATTGTGTGATGTGGCTTCTCTTGCTCTGGGATTTGCTTCTTCCCTTTCTGTTTTGAACAGGGACAGTTTCTTCAGCAGAGAAATTGCTGCCTCTCTGCTCTGCTTCAACTGTTCTTTCAAGGAACAGATGCTTCTGCCATTTCCCTCGTTTTGTCCTGTTTTTTGTCAGTTGCGTCTCACCCCATCCCAGGAGAAAAGTCTCCATATCCACCCACCAAGGAGGACTGAAGTCTTTCCGCAAGGGAGACGTCTTCTTGCCCTCTGAATATCCTTCTCCAACTTTTTTTCTTGATGTCTCATCTTCAGACATTGACCTGAGCCGTGAAGTGTAGTCTCAGAGCTTCTTTATGCAGAATGACATCTCTGGAAGAAAATTGGAGACTTTCCCCCTGAATCCACGTGGTCTGGCAAGAAGCCAAATGAGGTGCATGGGAGACTGAGAAGAGATCTATGAAGATCAGGTCAGTTCAATTCCCCAGGAACGGAGGTTCCACCTCCTCTCTGGGCCCTTTTTCCTCTGCTTAACTACTCTCATGGGGCTTCAGCGTTGTTTTTTTAATATCTAATTGGAACAACCCTTGCTGTAACTGGTAGCCATTGAGAACCCAGGTGACATTATGGCCGTTCCCTGAGAGATTTTCCACCACAAAAACAGGAGAAGGGGAATTTTTTTACCCCTTGCTGGTATAGCTTGCTTTTTCTTTGAGCAGTCTTGTCCAGTCTCTCTTCCTTCCTGGCTAGGAGGACCTGAGACTTCTTTGTATTAATGTCACTCCAAGCTGCCGGTCAATGAAGCAGTGAGCCACTGTGTCTTGCTTTGGTGACTGCTGTTCTCTACCTAAGCAGTTACCCCACAGGTGTGGGATTGGAAAGAAGGCTGATACATGGTTTAAATGGTACCTAGATNGGAAAGAAGGTTGATACATGGTTTAAATGGTACCTAGATATCAGCTTAGGACATTTTGGGCAGCATTACTGTGTTTTTTCTCCTGCTCCAAGTGTGATCATCATCTGGTTCACAGAGGCTGGGTCTTGGCTACTGCTCTGCTCTACGGGATGTTCCAAGCGGACCCTGGAGTTGCTCACAGCTTGTGCGTTGTAACGTGAAGGGAAAGACTACCATGAATCTTCAGTCCTTCTGGTGAAAGAGTTTGGGGTTATTATAGCCATTAAACAGAGAAGGGAACTGGCCTGCCAAGGTGGCCTGGGACACAGGTCTGTCAAGGCTTAGCTCAGTGGCCCACTGTCCCAAGCAGGCACCTCACCAGTTTCTCTTCCACCGAGTGCATGCATCTCCTGCAGTGTGGGCTGGAAAGCTTTTAATACTAAGCCCCTGCCCCAATGCCCCAGGGACACCTCAAGAAGCTGGAAAGACTCATTGACAACGTGGCAGGCCCTGTTCAATAATAATCTTTTCAAATCTGGAGGACTGAGGGCTGTTCTTTAAATTTCCTTGAGATGACACTACATTGACTGACGTCTCCTTCTCACCCTGCTTGCTTAAATCCTGAGTTGGCATCATGTGCATTTAGCCAGTCTGATGTGTCTGTAAATGCTGGCAGCTTGGGATGAAGCTAAAACATCAGCGTGCAGCCTTCTGCAGCCCTGACAACCCCACCAACGGCCCCCAAATCAATGAATGAGTCCTCCAAATCATGAATCTACATAAAAAAACCACAACATTTTCCAAACAGAAATAAATGTCGAGTTCAATTTTATTTGATTACCTGTCTTTGAGTCTGTAAGATCCATATTTTAATGTTTGTCCACAATCAGGTCAATTAGACAATTAGGTCTAGAACGTGACCTTATAAAAATAATAATAATTTAAGAAACATTTACCTATAAACATGATCTAGGAGTTGGTGCTTTAACAAAAGGCAGATGCTCCTCCCATACCAGGCTGTAGAGCTGTGGGACTGCTTGCTAAGGGGATGCTGTGGATTCGGTTAATGGTTTCAAGAGGAGACTGAACACAGTCTTGGAAAAGAGATCTACTGAGTGTTACTAAATAGACAAGTGACAACAGGCTCAGGAAATCTCCCGAGCTAAGAACAGCTGTAGCCCGGGAGATTGTTAGAAAAGGTATCACGCGTTTGTCCTCTCCTTAATTTTACCATTGAAAGAGCCTGCATAGGACCGCCATTGGAAAGAGGGCTCTGGCCAGGATGGACCCTTTCTTCTGCTCTCATAAATCAGTGATGTCGTGAGACCACGGATAAGTCTCAGGAGTGACCATGCTGACTTTGGCCCTTTTGACAGTCATTTCATCATCCACTTGTAGAGCCTTTTCTAACAAGGGCTCACAGCCCCTCAAATTCGGGTGTTGGAAATCTGAGCCAGCAATGCAGAAATGCACTAATCTTGTTAAAGCAATAAAGCACCAGCCCAAGGCATCAAAGGGGATTCGTTTCCCTTTTGTGTAAGCTCCAGGCAAGACCTCCTCTGCCTAATTCTCCTTTGCCTGTAAGCTCTTTGGTGGGTGACTCTATCAATGAAGCCAGAGAAAGTGTTTGTTATATGGAGGTTTGAAGAGTCTTAACAGGGCTCATCTCCTCCTCTCTGTGCACATGGACATCCTTGAGCTCAAAGGACCCTCCACAGGGAAAGCCACCAGGCTCTAGTGTCACCTGGAATGCTCAGACACTGCTGTCTCTGTGCTGGTGGTGGGCCCCAAGTTCACATCGTTCTCCTCTGCAGATAACCTACATCAGCCACAACTCCCTTCTTGCCTCAGAAATGGATCCTGGTGCTTTCCCTCTTTTCTCCCGTCCCACATCAGCATCCTGCATCCTTGCAAGCAAAATGCTGTCACCGTTTCCTCAGTGGCATGCGGGAAGATCTCATGGGATGGCTTAAATCAGTGATGAATGAGTTACTTCATCTTCTTAGGGGTGTTTCGTGACCACGGAGGATCCAGGTGGGCGGAAAAGGAATATTACTATTAGACATCCTCAGCCCTCGAGTCTCTCCTGCGTGCTGGGGAAGGCAAAGGAGTGATTTGGGGTGGGAATATTTGTACAGCACTGAGCACTGGGGAGACCTTAGTCCTGGCCAGGCTCTTCAGCTCAGTTGCAAAACAAATGAAGAAATAAGCGTAATGAGTAAGACTGCGGCCTCCCAGCTGTGAATGGTGTGTCCAGAGGTACAGAGACACCACACCACTGGCATAGGTCAGGTACAGCTGTATGAGCCAAAATAAACCTCCTGGAGGGTTAGCTTGGCTCCAGACAGGAGACAGCGATGCACATACGGTGCTGTCCCAATCCCATAAAACCTTCTGGACTGAAACAGCAGCTGCGTAGCCCTGGTGATCTCTCTAGAGCATCCCGCAGGGATCATCTTAGCCTTCAGAAAAAAAAAAAAAATCCTTCTTCCAGGCATTACATACCCCAGAATCCCAGACGCATCCCTCCTGCTTGTCGGCACTTAACTGAAGTACCTGACTTCAAAGTATTTTGGCCCTCGGCTAATTCTGTATCCGACGGAGAGGGTCAGGCAGAGAGCCAGCACAGCCTGCCGCTTTCCCTGGTTATAGGGTGTGCTCTCAGCTCCTTTGACTGGGCTGGACATGCTACCTGATAGCGCTTCTTGCCCCCAAAAAGGCGCCCCGGGTCTCCTCCAGGTTTGTAGGAGAGATGTCTGGAGGGCACAGGGCTTGCTAAAACAAGATACAAGCTTGGATGCAAACATCATTGCCACCCCAGAGGAGTGCAGCGATCCTGACCTGCTCTCTCTCGCCGGCTCAGGTCTGTGTCAGCTTTTTCTTTGTTGTTCCTTTAAGCAGCTTTTCAAATTGAGGCTCTTGAGAAAAAGAGAAAAAAAAAAAAAAAAGNAAAAAAGGCTAAAAAACCCCAGAAAAGGCTTGCAAGGCATGATGGGGACTGGCCCAAAGCAGGCTGGACTCTTTGCTGTGGTCTGCCACAGGGTCTCAGCTCAGGGATGAGGTCCCACAGCACAGAGCTTTGCACTCATGGAGAGCACTCTGTCCCATATATCCAGCCCTGCCTCGTGTCCTGATCCCCAGCCAGTGCCTCTCCCAGGGTCCCTCCTCTCCCCGGGTCCCACAGACCTGTCCTGCACATGGGCAGCCTTTGCAGTCCTAGGCATGGGAGCCTCCGCTCACGCGCACACGAACACACATGCACTGACACATCCAGGCTCAAGTGGGTCCATGCAAAAATTGCTCCTCCATCCTGCAACCCTTGTGCAGACATCACGCAGGCTTGCGCAGACCACGCATACACACACACACAGGCACCCCAATGCCAAATAATCTGCTTTTCCACCCTCTGCGCCCGCACATCCCCCAGCAACCACCCTGTGCTCTGCTGATCCAGCCCTACAAGTGGGTGCAAACCTGCCCGCGGGGGTAGGACCCCCACACGCACCCTCCACCCTGTGCCACGCATCCCCAACTCTACTGATGCTCCCGGTGAAGCCAACACCATGGGAAGCCTCCTCACCCTAAGACCTGCTCCTAAGGGGTACCAAGGGGGTGAAGAACCCACCCCGCAGCCCTCGCTCACCCACCACCACCCCAACCTTGCAAAGAAGCTTTTACCAGCCCTTCCACCCCGCACATATGTCTTCATTCGTCCTCTTCTCATGCAGCCACTAGACGGCAGGTCAGGCTCGCAGAAGCGCTCTTTCCAACCAGGCAGTCGATGGGCTCATTTGTCCCAGCTCCCCCAAGTCGATGGGGCTGACACTCGGCAGTCAACGCTCTGATTAAGATGCCACAGTTGAGTTAAAGCGCGCATTAAGATTTGATGAGTAATTGATCAGCACATCAACAGGGACGAGGGGCTGGAGAGAGAAGCGGAGGCTGCGGACACCTGGGTAAAAGCTCCACTTGCACGCACGGGCTCCGTCTTTAAATAAAACTTATTAGGGAGTTTGAATCTTAAAGGGATAATGTCGGGTTTATATGAGATGGGACTGCTATGGAGCCGCAGAGTGCAATAAACAGGCTTGACATAATATAAATGGTGATTTAAATTTCTGGCTCCCTCGTATCCTTTGAGGGGCACATCCAGACGGAGCGGGAGAGAGGGGGCTGGGATCCAGCTTAGCCGGATCGCCTTTATACCAATGGGAAAGTGCTGACATTGATGGATTCGTTCCTGATTTTACACCCGCGTAGCTGGGTGTCTCTCGCCGGACCGGGAGGTATAAATAGGCATGTGTGTGTCTGATGTAGATATTCAGGGCTCCAGCCTCTCTCTTGCCTTTTTAAATTGTGCAATATTTTGTGGCTGGGGAAAAATGAATGAGAAGTGACTGTAAAATGGTACTACCTCGCTTTACAATTCGATCAAAGCCACACTTGTGCTTAAGTGTTCGTAGAAACAGGGACTTCACTGCCAGCCCACTGGAAAAAGGGTTTCCTTTAAACTCTGTGCTGTCACGGAAAGATAATGTAAGTAGATATAATATACCTGTAATAAGAATACACAATTCTTGCAGAGAAAGCCTGATTTTCTTTTTACACACACATCCATACACTCTATAATAAACATGCACATGAAAATGTAAAATAAATCCAGTGCATCGTAGGTGAAGGAAAATCTGTTATAAATCTGTGTCTCTTCCTTGTTCTTAAGGAAGGAAGACAGAAGAAGACCTGGTCCACACCCTGCACAGAAATAATAATGTTATGAGCTGCCATAAGAACAAATTCCCACTTTTTTCCTCCAAAGAAAGCAAAGTCGTTCTGTGCTCTGGCATTTGACTGCAGCCAGCCCTTTCCAAAGGATTTCCTGTTCGGCTTCTGCCAGCACTCAAATAATATCTTGTTTTGGTGTGGGGGGCTCATTTCATTGAACCCACCGAGCTCTTCTTCCACCCACAGTTGCGGGCACGCTCATGCAGCCAAACAAGCATCACCCTCCTGGGAAGGGACTTTGGGTTTTGTTCTGCCAAGGAGGTAAATAATTACAGTGTAAATCGATTATTGAGTATTGAGGTGGGCTCTGGCTCTTCTTTTCTATTGCCTCAGCTGTTTTGGCTTCAGAGGACTGGCTCCAGCCAGGGGGGTAACAGCACAGAGTGAGACGCACATCTTGTGTCATCTCCTGGTGTTCCCCTTTTTAAGCTCCATCTCTGCATTTAGGTGGCAGGATCCTGGGAGCAGACATTATTTTCTCACCGAGGGTTAGCTCAGCTCTTACCAAGCTGTTTTCTGTCTGTGGCTTCAATGTTCTCGTTTAGCACAAGCAGCAATAACCAGCACACATCTGGAAAACTCCGGGGATATAGAGTGCATTAGGCAGAAAAGCACTGATGACTCTTCTGAAGAAATATTAAAGGCTTGATTTCTTTTTGCAAGGCAGAAGGGCTTGGAACCGGCCGGTACGTAAAGTCCTTTTTCTTGCACCTCCTACTTTTGCTGTCTGAGAACCCCAAGGCAGTGGCTGCAGTGTCCAACTGCACCAAGACACGTGCCAGAGGAGCAAGGACACGTTTCTACCCAGTTGACCCATTTGCTGATCATTAATCACATTTGCATGTGGACTACTCCCACATCCATAAGTGCACATCTGAAAAAATAACATCTTAAAACAAATATGCTGTTCAGAGAAGACTGGGGGAAACCCACACGGGAACCTGGAATTGTTTTTGGAGCAGGTGTCGAAGTGTGTAGCACATCATTTTGCTGGAAAATGACATTTTATTCTGCTTGAAAATCCTGACATCTGGAAATGGGTTTGCATTCTGAAGCCAAAAATACATATAAGAATTTGAAATTTATCCTCAGAACAAAATCAACCTGGAAATATTTTGTTCCGATGTTACACTGTTTTAGTTCAGTCAAATAAAAATGTTCCATCTCACTAGCAATGAAACATGGCAGAAATCTCAACTTTATAATCCAATATATTGTTAAATCCAAGGTTTAACTATAAACACTTGAAGAAACCAGGATGCCTCGGCAGAGCTGAAGCAGTATGTTTTCCCCTGGCATTACAAAATATTTTGTTGCTTTGAAAGCGAAGCGAGACAGTTGAAACAACTCATTTCAATATTTTTAATATAAAAAACATCGCCACAATCAGCCAGATCCCAAGACGATTTTTTTGACAAGGATATGTTTTCCGGTAGAAAATTCCACTATCAAAAAAGTGTTGACCAGCATTTTGTGGCATTATCGCAAAGGCACAGCTTCAAATAATACTGAGATGGGTATAAGCTGCATCTCTACGGACTGCAAGATTTTCCCAGGTTTTCGCTTCGGGGGGGTTGGGGGGAAGGTACCTGCTACGAATTCAGGGCAGTGGAGAGATGAGAGCTGGTGAAGAGCCTGGGGTCCGTCTGAGGACTAGCGGCATCATGAAAGCTTGTCCTAAAATAAAAGAAGAACTCCCAAAGCTAAAATTGAGGAGAAAAATGACTCCGCAGCAAGGAGAGGGTGAGACACTGAGTCATGACTGCTCTCCAGGGACATGAAGGTCATGCACGGCCGAGCCAAAATCACCGCCGAGCCAAAACCCACCGGGCTGGCACGGAGGGTGAAGCTCCTGGTGAAGTTCCTGGCTAGGGCTGGCAGCAGGGATGCCCTGGATGCTCCCAACCCAGCTTCAGTTTCCCCTCTTGTTCTTTATTTTGTTTGACACAACGTGTGCCCGAGTGCAAAGGCTGCCTGTGTCCAAGTTAGGGGTTGGAAAAACAAGAGCAGGAGAGGAAACTGCAGCCGTTGCGCTGCAAAGAGGCTCTGCCGGGGAAAGGGCAGTTATCTGCTTTCTGAAGGGAGACCAGAAGAACCAAAAAAAAAACCCAAAAACCAAACCAGCAAGTGTGCATGCATCCAGCAAGTCAGTCTGCTAAGAACTGGTACAGCTCATAATCAGATGAGGTCACCAGAAAAGCCACACATTAGGTAAAAAGTGAACAAACGGACTGCAGTCCTATTATTTGCCATCACATCTTGAAAACTGGGGTTTTTTTTCTGCTGGCCGTGAAGGTAGCTAGAAACAGAAGCAGGAGGACAAGTGAAGGAAAAGCAAAATCCCGGGATTCCAGAAGCTGGAGCTTTCTCTGGTGGGGGGGGCGGAAGAAAAATAAAATCATACAGGCTGATTTTATTATGGATTTTTTCCAAAGTCGTCACACCCCGAGGCAGGACGGTGCCGGGGAATCGGCAGTGCCCTGGCAGCGCTCTGTGGGGCTGCGGCAGGGAACAGGCTGGCTTATCTGCAGCCGCAATTGAAGGTGGCATTTTGAGTGTGCAATTACGCACATCCTTTCTTTTCTCATCTCCGCCAGCTCTTTCAATCCTGCTGCTCCTGCTAGTATTTACTGCTGAGGGCGGCTGAATTCTGTACACTGCCTGCTTGGCCTGAATTTCATCACACACACACACACACACACACGCATACACAGAGCATCCCACCTCTGTCTGAATGCAGAGGTGGCAAATAAAATAAAAAAAAAAATAAAAAGAAACCACAAACCTAAAACAGCTCTTTGTTTTCCAGCCACCTCTGTTTATTGCAGAGGGAACGGAGGGCTGCCACGGAGGGGTGGGGGGAGGAAAATTGGGGAGCACGGAGGAGACATGGGGGGGAGAGAAGAGGTTAAGAACTGCCATATTTCATGTAAACCTTCAACCTGTTTGTTTTTATTTTATTTTCCTTCTTTTTTTTTTTTTTTTT
>RSEF01000002.1:158417961-158436488 GCA_003993805.1 Himantopus leucocephalus
GTCTTTTTTTTTTTTTTCTGTGAAAGCTGCGCTGGCAGCACATGGGGTTTGTAGCTGCAGGGGAGCAGTTTTGGTACCCTCAAGGCCACCAGACCCTCCTTGCAGCCGTGATGTCTCCGAGTGCCCTGTGCCATCAGAGGTGCTTGGATCCTTCTGCCTCTAGAAGCCCCTGTTTTGCAAACCTTGCGGAAAAGCCATTCCCTCCCCTGCAACGTCCACCCCTTTGGTGGATTTGATAGAAATCAAGCAATGGGTTGCAGTTATTTTAGGGTATTTAAGTGTTGTGGTGGAGGTGGGTTGGGGAGAGGGTTGGCCAGGAATAAAATGCTGACCTCCATGGTTTTTCCTGGCTTCTTAAAGTGTTTCACCAGCTTGATTCATAACCCAGAAGGGTAAAATGACAACAGAGCCACAGCCCTGGCCTCAGCGACCACATGGATGTGGGGTCACCACCAGGTCCTTGTAGCCCTCTTGCTGCTCCCCCTAGACCGGGTCTTTCCAACCATGCCGGAGACACTTTCTGCTCAGTGGTGCTCTACCAAGGATGGTCAGGCAGAGAGGGGACCAAAAAAATCAGGGAGAAGGGATGTCTTAAACACTAATAAAAAAACTAAGAAAATAAAAGGAAATAAAAATCCAGGAACCCTCCATCATTTAGCAGCTCTAGCTCAGGCCAGAATGACAACAGCAGTGTCCCACACTCCAGGGTCATCCCTCTGTGACAAAGGGGGTGCAGAGGGGACAAAATAACCTGGTTTGCTCAGCACTGGACTTGGCATCCCGAGCCCAGCCAGCCCAGGTTGGGTGAGCCCAACCTGTGCCAGAACAAGGTGGCCACGCTCACCCCTTTCCCACAGCAAAACAAGCCAAAGGACAGAGCGAGGGCTGGAGCTTTTCCCCCTGGTTTCTCCTTGCACAGCAAAATGGTGGTTCCAAACGCTGGTTCCCTTCCAGCATCCCTTGCATTTCTCCTCTGTTTTGACTTAAAAAGTGACTTTGGCTTTCAAGTTTAAAAGAAGAGAAACAAGAGCTGACACTTGCGTCAATATGAAACAACAGTTTTTGCCTCATTTAGACTTAACGCCACGAGTGTTTCTGCTTGCTGGTTTTTAAAAAGGAAACAAAACAACATTTGACACTGAGTGCTGGGTATCCCTTTCTTTCAGAAAGCTGCTCTGCAGCAAAGCTTCCTGTTCACATTCACAAGAACCATTTGGGTTGGATGGGATCTCTGGATCTCTCTGCTCCAATCCCCCCCCTGCCTCCTCAAGAAGGGCCAGCCTAGAGCAGGTTTTTCGTGCTTTGTTTGTGAAAAAAAGAAAAAAATTAAAAAAAAGCAATTTTCAAGTGGAAAAACACTTCCTCTCCTGCTCTATGTTTTTGGAAGCATCCCAACACTTTCCAACCATCTAGAAGTTAGCCAGGTGAGGGCTTTCATTAG
Source organism: Himantopus leucocephalus (assembly GCA_003993805.1). Lineage (NCBI taxonomy): Eukaryota > Metazoa > Chordata > Aves > Charadriiformes > Recurvirostridae > Himantopus > Himantopus leucocephalus. The sequence continues at coordinate 158,419,403 of RSEF01000002.1, forward strand.
CAACCACTAGCTCCATCCCGGCTGATAGTCATCTGTACCATTTTTAAATCACACTCAGGCTTTGCTGGGGCTCATTTAGCAAATGACTTTGCGTTTGCAGTCCGCTCCCTCAATAACGTTTGCTCTGCTTCTCACCGCAAAAGGAGGCAGCGGGTGTGCGTTCAGTGCACGCATGCTGTGTGTTTACAAACACATCCAAGCGCTGCGGATCGGCTTTATGAGCGCCGTGCGCGGCAGCGGATGCAAATTGGTTTCGCTCAGTCAATGAAGCCGGAGCGTTTCGTAGCAGCCACAAGACCTGGCCCTCTGCATATTCCTCTGCAGCGTATATTTATCTAACTAATCTTCAAGATATTAGTGATAATCTTTGCCGTTTTCCTTTAATGAATGGCTGACACGCTCGCCTGGAAGCTGTTACTGTAGAGACCACCAGAGAGAAGAAATCAGATATCCTATCTCCAATCGTTTATCACTATCAGATCAGGGACGGAGCTTTTTCCCCTGTCTCTTTCCTCAATACCTCCCGGCGTGTTCGGTTATTAACCTCATTTAGCCTCCAGCAGAGCCTGGGAGACCAAACCAGAAAGGTTCACTTTTTATTCCCCAGCTGCTCCGTGTCGGAAATCTTGGGGTAGAACAAGATAAGGAGGGAGGGCAAAGCAGGACAGGGGAATCCTTAAAGATCTCAGCCACAAACGGGGTTTTCTTTAAACCATGTCACTCACCCAGTGACGCCAACCTCTGCTGAGTCGGGAACCGAGGAATTACTCGCTTGTTATCAGCTCCCCACCAAGGGCTGTGATCTCATTAGGTCTCCCAGACTAACGAAAGGGGGATGCTGGCCAAGGATGCAGCAGTACTGGAGGATCATGGAGCAAGGGATGCTACCGGCCGCCGAGCTGCCATGAGCAGGACAGGCTTCCCAGCGAGGCGACTCAGCCTCTGGGTTAATATCCCTCCAGGAGCCAGGTTTCACCCCCACCAGCCATCCCGGTTCACAGCCAGAGGGTGTCTGCTTTCAGAGCACTTCTATCCAAGCCCACATCCCACAGGGTTGCTAAAATCCCCGAGTTAGCAAGAGTCGGTGCCACAGGGCTGACCAAATTCTATGTCCATTAACTACTTAACAAAATTCCTCGTGCCCTCCCTGCTGCCTCCAACACATTAGAGTTAATGCTCTTCCTCATTTCCAGGCCAAAAGCCAAGGCAGATCTTTGCAGAACTGGTTTCCCTCCTATCCTTGGAGTATTTGGTTTGCAAAAGTCTGCGGAAAGAGCACTGCAGTCATCTAGTTCAGTCTGAGCTTTCTTACCCCCACACCTGCGTCACACCCTGGCTAGAAATGTCTAGAAATATACACAACAGCCCTTCTATTTAATGCAATCCCATGAAAAAAAACCAAACGGGAGGCATCAGCTCCTAAGTCCTCCATGCAAAATCTACATGCTGTCCTTGGTGGGATTGCAAATGTCTACACTTTCTTGCTGCTTTGGAGTTGCTTTTCAACTTCCAGATGGTGTCTGGGATCCTCAGTTATGTCTAATCTATGTGAGAAGGGAATGTTTCAAGCTTCCAACCCTGGTTGCACATCCATTGCCTTGTCCCATCTCCATTTTAGGGTGAATCCTAGCACATGTTATCCCACCTCCGCTCTGCATCCTGGCTTCACCCTGTTGCCCAGCCGGAAACATAGTTGCTGGAAGCCAGCACATCCCTCAAATGGATAACAGAAGGGCCGGGAGCCCAGGTTTAGCAGATAAACCTGGATGGGACTTTTGACAGGACCTTGTGACTGGGACATTGGTGTACTTTGGATTGACTGGACAAAAATCTAAAGCACTTTTAGATGCCCATTCATGGTGGCTGCTGGCAGCATCACGCTCCCAGGAGCTGTCTCTTCATTTTCTCCCTCAAACTGGACGTGTTATAACTTTAAACCATAGTGAAAATTTCCACCAAACCCAGTCGTTCCGCACCCCACTCACCACAAACCTGCCCTCTCAGGGACTGCAATATGCATACACGATATTTTGATGGTTGCAATGAACACCAAGGGACGTTCAGTATATGTTAACTTGAACACTGAAGTGGGTCTTGGCTGAGTTTGGACAGCCAAGCTTGGAAATCACTGAAAATCCTCTGAACAGATGATATGACAGCAAGAAGGGTCTTGAATAGATCTTGACAGCTGTCCAGTATTTCACGTACAAGTTGTGAGTGACAAGCTCTTTACTCTTTCCCCATGATTGGGTGGATATGGAGATTGAGGTCCATACATCTGGATTAAAAACTCTGGGCTAATCATGTCATCTTCAGGGTAGAGACAGCCCAGGCATGTACACAGGCCTTCTTGGTTTGTTCCTCAGGGTGAGGAAATGGGATTAGAAATGCTGGTGGACCTGGGTGTCAGTGACCATGCGCATGGCATGGAAGGGCTGTTACCCAAAACATATTACCCATATCACAGAATCACAGAATGGCAGGGTTTGGAAGGGACCTTTGGAGATCATCTACTCCAAACCCCCTGCCAAAGCAGGATCACCTACAGCAGGTTGGACAGGAACACATCCAGGTGGGTTTGAAATATCTCCAGAGAAGGAGACTCCACAGCCACTCTGGGCAGCCTGTGCTGGTGCTCTACCACCCTCAAAGGAAAGAAGTTTTTCCTCATGTTCAGAAGGAATATCCTGTGTGCCAGTTTGTGCCTGTTGCCCCTTGTCCTGTCGCTGGGCACCACTGAAAAGAGTCTGGCTCCATCCTCTTGCCACCCACCCTTTCCATATTGATCAACATTGATGAGATCCCCTCTCAGTCTTCTCTTCTCCAGGCTGAACAGCCCCAGGTCTCTCAGCCTTTCCTCATCAGATAGATTCTCCAGTCTCTTGATCTTCTTTATAGCCTCTGCTGGACTCTCTCCAGCAGTTCCCTGTCCTTCTAGAACTGAGAGCCCAGAACTGGACACAGTGCTCCAAATGTGGCCTCACCAGGCCAGAGTAGAGGAGGAGGATGACCTCCCTCCACCTGCTGGCCACACTCTTCTTGATACACCCCAGGAGACCATTGGCCCTCTTGGCCACAAGGGTACATTGCTGGCTCCTGGTCAACTTGCTTTCCACCAGGACTCCCAGGTCCCTCTCTGCAGAGCTGCTCTCCAGCATGTCATCCCCTAACGTGTACCAGTCCGTCGGGTTATTCCTCCCTACGTGCAGGACCCTACACTTGCCTTTGTTGAATTTCATCAGGTTCCTCTCCGCCCAACTCGCATTGTCCAGCAACCGTCTAGGTGAGCTGTTTTCTGACTTCCTAAAGATTTCACTCATTTGTCAAATTTTGGTCACCTTTTGCTGTTGATTCTGACTAAGGCTCCTACCTCATCTGCAAGAAGATGTGTTCAAATCCTGATTTGGTATTCCCAGGTCAGCCTCCACTTGCAACAGCAGGTTAACTGGAGTCCTTGGCTTATGGGAAGAAGAAATCCTCAGGACTCCATGAATGAGGCATCTCAGAGCTTCATGGAGTCTTTCTTCAAACACCTGGAGATAAAGTCATTGTCCTCTTGTGCCGTGTGAGGCACAATCCCTTCACCTCCTTACCCTGGGTGTCTCCTGCCAGAGTCAAATTGCATTTTCTTGTTGTCTTTCTCACTCCATGAAATGCTCTCCAATCCCCATCCTTGGTTTTGGGGTGTCCTCCCCTCTCCTTTGTGCCTCTCAGGCCGGAGCATTCTGATCCATGGAGTATTTCCCCACCTCTTTCAATCTTCTCTCCAGCTTGTTCACCACATCTCCCTGCCAGATCCCCCCAGCTCCTTTGCTCTGGGAGCAGGACCTAGCAGGGAGGACCCCAAAGAGTTAACCCTCTTCAGTGGTTATCCGGGTACATCTCCGCAGTTCCTGGGTCGCAGCTCCCTGGAGCCAGCAATACCTCTGAGGATTTCGGCAGGGCGACAGAGCCACTTAGTATGCGCCGCTGTCGGTAACAGGAATGGGGCTGAAAGCAGATCCCCGCTTTCAGGTGACACTGAGGAGGGGAGATAAGGTTTCTCCTGGGGGAGGAGAGGGTGAGGAGCAGCCCAAGGAGAGGGTGGGTACAGACAGCTGGGAGGGAGAAGGTAGAATCTGTCATGGTCAGACAACCTCTGGTCATTTATTTCCTGCAGCTGACCCATCACTGGCATTTTCCCGACAGCTTGAAAAGCAGGATAACCAAGGGTTAAACCCTTTGCTGGGAATAATCAGGGCAGGATGAAGAAGCCTCCACCTCAGGCAGGGGTGAAGAGGGTTGCTTCCCAGTGTGGTGAGGGAGTGAGGTGCAGCGATGAAGTGCACAGAGAGAGCATATCCAAGGGCAAACCCTTGGGGCACCCTCAATAAGTTTGCAGATGACAGCAAGTTGGGCAGGAGCGTTGATCTGTTTGAGGGTAGAGAGGTTTTACAGAGGGATCTGGACAGGCTGGATCGATGGGCTGAGGCCAACGGTATGAGGTTCAAGAAGACCAAGTGCCAGGTCCTGCACTTGGGTCACAACAATCCCACACAGCGCTACAGGTTTGGGGCAGAGTGGCTGGAAAGCTGCCCAGCAGAAAAGGAGCCGGGGGTGTTGGTCAACAGCAGGTTGAATATGAGCCAGCAGTGTGCCCAGGTGGCCAAGGTGGCCACTAGCATCCTGCCTTGTATCAGAAGTAGTGTGGCCAGCAGGACTGGGGAAGTGAGCGTCCCCCTATACTTGGCACTGCTGAGGCTGCCCCTGGAATAACGTGTTCAGTTTTGGGCCCCTCAGTACAGGACAGACATTGAGGTGCTGGAGCGTGTGCAAAGAAGATCAGTGAACCTGGTGAAGGGTCTAGAGCACAAGAGTTATGAGGAGTGGCTGAGGGAACTGGGGTTGTTTAGCCTGGAGAAAAGGAGGTAGAGGAGAGACCTTATCGCCCTATACAACTACTTGAAAGGAGGTTGTAGGGAGGTGGGGGTTGGTCTCTTCTCCCAAGTAACAAGTGATAAGATGAGAAGAAACTGCCTCAGGTTGCACCAGGGGAGGTTTAGGTTGGATATTAGGAAAAAATTCTTCACTGAAAGGGTTGTCAAACACTGCAAGAGACTGCCCAGGGAAATGGTTGAGTCACTATCCTGGGAGGTATTGAAAAGACGTGTAGATGTGGCACTTTGGGACGTGGTTTAGTGGTGGACTTTGTTTTGTTAGGTTTACAGTCGGACTTGATGATCTTAAGGTTCTTTTCCAACCTAGATGATTCTATGATTCTAAACCAGCTCCTGGCAAAAAGGTGACTTACCTCTGTCCTCAGATGAGGACAGTATGCCGACTAAGGTAACCATGTTGATTGTCCCCACACGGACATGTTGGTTTCAGGCTGGAGGGCTCAGAGATGGGTGGGAGATCCAGCTGCACGCCGCTACACAGAAACCCTCATGCAACAGGTCATCAGTGAGAAGAGCATCCCAGACAGAGGAGGAATGGACCAGCAGGCAAAGCGTTAAGAGAAACCACCCCGGTGAAATACATTCAGTAAGAGCTGGTTGAAAGAGAGGGAGAAGAGATTGAAGTCCAGTTGGACCTCTCCTCTATCCCCCTGTTTGATTTTATGGGCTCTGAAATGTTGCCCATCTGCCCTCGGTGTATTCTGCTCTTTTTTAATTGAAATGGACAGAGGGTATTGACTAGCTATCAAAATTCATATCTATGCAACATTTCATTTCCAGTGGCCTCAGCACTCTGCCGCCACCTCTCCGTTATTCCCCATCGTTTCGATATAAAGGCAACTGTCACTTCGATAAACGGCCCCTAATGGTGGGTGGCGAAGGTGGGAGCTGGGGGAGAGCCGCGGGCAGGGGCGGGACAAAAAGCTTTCAGATCCTGCTGGAAAACTTCGTCGGGAAAGAAAAAAAAAAAAGCAACCTCCAAGGGCTTTTATTTTTTTAATAACTGGGAGATTTAATTAATTGATTGACTATTAAGGCTAATATAATTTTGATGATGTCGCCTATCTTTTCTGCCATTGATTTTAAGTCAGGGTCTCTTTCTCGCCTTTTGGTTGTATTTTTGGTAATGGGGCCCATTGTTATTAAAATTCAATTGAATTTTCACTATCTCTGCACCATAAGCCAGATGAGCCAAAAAGAAGGATGGAAACGAGTGTTATTGGTATTTATTCAATTGAACATGCACTACTGCTGGTTTGGCTCTTCCTATTTGCCTCGGCAGGTTGCTCTTTACGACAGACAGCTTCAAAGAAGAGACCACACTGTTTATTCAATTGAATTTTCACTTTCCCCTCCACTTTAAGCAGCTTTGGTAATGGGAGAATTTCTTAATTCAAGGGAAAACAAAGAAAAAGAGAAACAGGATCCAAAGCAAAGCTGCCTGTTTCTGATGTCGACAGCAAATACACAGAGGTCACAAGAAAGCAAAGGGCTCAGTCTCGTTATTTTCGTGTATACATTGATGCCCAGGTGGGTGTCTCAGGCATATGGTCCAGCCGTGCCGCCAGAGAAATGGGTGCAACCTCTTTTTCTGGTGTCTCAAAACTATTGTCACATCTGCAGGTGCTCAGACCCCTGCAGCCCCGTGCACGCACGCCCTGATGCTCACACCTCCATGGCGCACACGGCCTCATGCACTTTCTGTACCTACAGCAGCAAATATTTTATTTGCCAGGCAAGTTCTTCGTAGCGAGTGACATGCACAGGTCACATCCAGACAGCTCAGTGCTGTCACCCTCCAAAGCCTACAGGCAGGCAGACAGTGGACAAGCATGTTTGAGCCCTTGTGATGGTGCACATACACCTTCTCCCTCCACTGAGGGTCATAGCGTCAGGGTGAGCTGGGCTCCAAAAGGCAGACACCACAGCTACCAGCTGTGAACAGCAAACGTTCATCCTCACAGGACAGACATCAAGTCTGGGTCCTCTTTGGTGGAAGAAAAAATATAGGCTTGGCTGATTTGGAAGCAGAGAAAGGTCATCCTTAGCCTGATCTACAGCTTGGGTGAAAACGGTGAAGCAAAAGTTCTCCTTGCCACTGGGTCTGTCTCTCTGACACATCAGGATGGCTTTTTGCTGGCAGCGCAGGTTTAGGACCCTTGTTCTCTGCATCAGCAACTCCCCAGTTCCTGTCAGAGCAATCTGGTCATCCTCAGCAGAAATTCAGGAGAAGACCATTAGGTCAAGCCACCATGGGTGAATGTGCCTTGATGCCACCAGCAAACAACTCCAGTGCTGGCCTTACCCCCTAGCCCAGCAACTCCATGCCTCACCCCAGATGTGCCTTGAACCTCACATTTATCCCTCACCAGCTTACTTGGAGTAAGTCCAGATGGATGGATGGTGATGTGCAGCTCAATAGTCATTGGATGTGGACTTTCTACTTGGCCTGCTGCCCTCAAGTTTCCTTTCTGACATTTGGGTGGTGCAGAATATCCAGAAACATCTGTTCAGCTATTCCTACCTATGCTGAAGGGAGACCAGACCCTGCCAGGTACCGCCTTTGCCATGGTCTTGGCCGTGCAGACCAGATCCTGCCTCCATCCCCTAAACCTGACGCTGGCAGACCTGGGAAAGACCCTCCATTTCCCAAGTGTTTTGCATACCTCCTGCTGGGCAGGCTGCCCACCCACGTCCCCACCCCAGCTTGGCCACGCAGCATCTGCTGTCCCTGAAGGACACTGTCCCTGACCTCCCGCCTTCCCCTCACCAGTATGTGCCCGCAGGGCAGTGCCAGCCTCACTGGTACTGCACTTGAGGACATGTGGCAAGCAAATGCCACCCTGCTTCCCCTCGCATTCCACACGTGTTTTGACATTTCTGCCTGCAGAGACCACTTTGCAAGCCCGGGTGACACTCGTGGTGCGTTGCTCAGGTCTTCGGAGCCATCCTCCCTTGGTAGAGGTAGGGAGCGATCAAGTGAGGCACAGGGAGAGCTGGACCTGCACCATCAGGGCCACACTCTGACATCTTCCTGCATCAGGTCACCCTTGCATTAGGTGCATCATGTTGCTTTTTGAAGCCCCAGATACCTCCTTCGTAAAAACAGCACTTCTCCACCTGGATGAGACATTCCCCCCATGACCTTTCTTCCACAAGTTCAGTGAAACTCATGGCCTCTGGTGTCAAAGTCCACCCTTCTGGTGGTATTAGTGGTCTGTGAAGGAGACCATGGGGAGCTGGGTTTGCCTACACACCACGGTGGAGCTTGCTCACCCCAAGAGGGATGCTAGCAGCACGCCTTGCTGTAGCACATGGGTTCGAAAACACCTTTGCAGGATCCACGCAGACCAACACGTCTCTTAGTACCTCCTGAATACCTTGCCAGGGTTGGGTGAGAAACACACACTTCCCACCGAACACCAGACGAGACATTGTCACTGGCCACCGATTTCCTCCTACTCATGCATGGCTCCCGAAGCAGCCTTACCAGGAATAAATCCGACAATTAAACTAGCATTATGACATTAGCTTTTAAAACCCTCGTCCTATGAAATAATGTCCCTGTGTTAGCACACCACGCGCAGAAAGCGGCAGGGGCGTAAAACTTTTATTATTAAAATTAACATTTAAAACCCGTACCATGAAGTAATGTGTGAGGTGAGCGTGGATAAATCAGACAGTTAAACTAGTAACGTAACATTAGCAGTTAGAATCGTGACCATGAAATAAAGTCAAGGTTAGGAGATGGATAAATCAGGTGGCTCAGCCTTCTTTATGTTAACACTTGAAATCCCCTGACCAAAGGGAAAAAGAGCCAGACAGGGAAATTAAACAGGGCACAAAAATGACCTATACAGGGCCCGATTCTGGTGTTGTGCAGCCATAGGCTAAACCAGGAGTCACTCAGGAAGGGAAAAACGCAGGAGAAGAGGCGATGGGGACTGTTCAGCTGTTTTGGAGGCTGCAGAGATGTTTCTCTGGGCTGTGGTGAAAGGTGAGGTAAAGGCACTTCATTGCAGACGTCTAGCAAAAGCCTTTTACTCCTGAGTAAAGACGCAAAGGAAGAGTTTTGGGGAAGGAAGGGATGAGAGACTGTTTAGAGGAAGGTCCAAACCCTTTTGCAAATCCAGACCAAGCCCCTCAATCACCTTCTTGAGACCTAGGACTCTACCAAGGTTCAGACTTCAGAGCAGCTGGTATCCCAATCACCCTTCACCGCATCTGCATGATTTGAACATGTGGGACTGAGCACAGCCAGCGACACCCACGCACATGGTGAGGTTGGCTCAAACCCATCCTCCAGGCCCATCTCGCAGTGCAGACCCAGCCGTGGGGAGTATTTTAGCGAGCTACGTGGTACCTAGTGCTCTGCCATGACCCTGGCCACGCCTGAAGTTGTTCTTAGGTAGTCAAGATGGTACTGAATTTATTTAGGTTGGTCCCAGAGATGCACAGAACTTTACACCATGTGAAAAATGCACTTTTCAGAAAAAACAAGGGAAGTGGGGAGTAAACTTGGAGTATCTCAGCGTCTCAAAAAGTGCAGGAAGGGCTCACAAGTCATATACAAGAAGTCTTTTGTCCGTCTCCCAAGAAAGGCTGCTGTTTATTCCTTGCTGTGTTTCTCACCCAACCCTGGCAAGGTATTCAGGAGGTACTGAGAGACATGTTGGTCTGTGTGGCTCCTGCAAAGGTGTTTTTGAACCCATGTGCTACAGCAAGGAGCGCTGCTAGCATCCCTCTTGGGGTGAGCAAGCTCCACTGTGGTGTGTAGGCAAACCCAGCTCCCCATGGTCTCCTTCACAGACCACTAATACCACCAGAAGGGTGGACTTTGACACCAGAGGCCATGAGTTTCACTGAACTTGTGGAAGAAGGGCCATGGCGGGATGTCTGGGTTGACAGCACTGGGTAAGCACTTATCTGCTCCCAAGAAAGTGGTGTTCCCTGAGGTTTGGTTGCGTGTCCTGAGAATGGCTGGGCTCCAGGACTGGTGGTGCTTGGACTGCATAAGCTGGAGGTGACAGCGGGTTGCAGCAGGAGGACCTGAAGGAAATGGTTCATTCGCTGGTGACAGACACACTGCAGGTCTCCTCAGGACACTGATTCTTATCTGATACTTATCTCATAATTATCTGTATTCTCCACAGTGACAAGTTGCACTTCTATAACCGCAGCCATAACCATTGTCATCACAAGCAATCAGGTAAAACTTCCAGCACGGCTCCACACAGTGGGATCCTTCCTTACCGAATTCATCTTCTGGCTGTGAGACTCAGGGATTGCTTTCTACCATGAAGTTTTCTAGGACCTTTACCCATTTNCTGTGAGACTCAGGGTTTGCTTTCTACCATGAAGTTTTCTAGGACCTTTACCCATTTTTGCCCTACAAGCCTTTTCAAGAAGAAGCAACACCAAGCTGCTTTCACTTGCTCGGCAAAACCATCACGAGATGATCAAACTCACCAGGAAAAGACTGGAGACAAAAAATGATGCCCAGGTATTTTTTCCTCCTTGTCTGGATGCCTGAAGGGGACCAAACCCCTGGTTAAAGAGGACTGGGAAGTCTATTTCTAGCAGACATAGTCTTAGGGGTTACGCAATGTAGTGCCAAGATGTCCCCAACTCTTTTGCTGCATGAAGTTTCAGGTGCAGAGAGATGACGAGAAAGAGGGAAGGAAAAGGCAGGGTGGTGATGGGAACGGGGTGGGATATGATGTCATCTTCCCACCCCCTGGGGAACCCTGAATTATTAATCGGAAAAGAAAGCGGTCCCTGCAACCCAAGCCGGGGCGGCTCTGATTTCATCTCTCGACAGCCCTGGCGCTTGGCTGCGCCGACTGGTCCCGCTTCCGGAAGGGAACGCGTCTCTCAGGGAGAGGCAGCAGCATAGGGCCGGGGGGAGCGTACTGGCGGGGGGGGCGGTGTAGGCCCACGTCCCTGTGGCATCAGCACTGAGGTCAGCCATGACCTCCAGCTGCATCCGCAGCCCCTCTCAGGAGGTGGAAGGAGGAAGGTGGTAGACTCACTCTCTCCTCACCACCCAGTGGGGTCTTTTGGCATGGATGGAGCTTGCTGGAGACATCCCATCCTGTGGGGTCAGGAGGATGTCCTCTAGCTGTCATAGGCACTGAGGACACAGTCACCTATGGATGCACCAAAAATTTTCTTCATCCCACTGCTATGCAACTACATTTTGGCAATCTGTGTGCAATGAGCTGTATTGGTCTCAGCCTAGGTGGATGAAACCGGGTAGAGACCAGTGTCTTCAGCATCGCTCTTGTCTTAACGCCCAGTTTCATCAGCCTGGACCTATTGCCGCACTCTTACCTCGTTCCTTTTCTCCCTTCCTTCCCAATTGTGTACCCCACAGGCTGACATCCTGAAGACCAAACCCTTTCCCAGTGTGTTTGTTTGCTTTTCCCTCTCTCCACCCCTAGCAATGATGATTCTGAAATACCTAGTGGCATTTGTGGTGCCCCACGGCCAAAAGCTGCCCTCGCCGTTGCTGTGAGATTTCCAGAAGCATGCATTGTGCTTTCACCTCTTCGCATCAAGAGGGGAAAAGGTGAGGGAGCTCAGAAAAGACTTTCAGCGTCTTCTAAAACGTCTTCACAGTGATTCATCTATTTGAGGATATGAACTACTTTTTTTTTTTTAAAATTAACAGTGTATTTTAACCAATGAAAGAGTAATTAATGTTGGGAGGGAGGGAGTTGGAAGTCAGGGTTGGGAGTAATTTCTCATTACAGAAGCAAGAGTAATTGCCCCCCAAACTCAGATTTCTCTCCTGCTCGGAGGGTGTCCAGACCTCTGATATTTCTCATTGCCCCGCTGCAGACCAGTAGCTCGTGGTAGCTGGTAGCACACCCCGCAGCAAGACTCGTCCTTGCTTTGGAGCTGAGTCTGTGAGGAGGGACAATGAGGGAAGCTGACCTTCCTGGGGAGCCGTTCCTGCAGGTCACGATGGCTGATCCTCTCCTCCAACCTTGGGGTCCTGTATGAGGAATAAGGCTCCTCGCCTCTCTCATCGCAGCGGATCTAAGCAAAACATGAAAGCTGTTTTTTTCCATTTCAACACCCATATGCAGAACTCTTCTGCAGAGAGCAGGGGCTGTGGCAAGCCAATAGGCCAGCTAACCACTTCAGGGTTTGCATCTATCTTTAATTCTGCAACCCTATACCATTTTCCCCCCCTTAGGGAGCCAGCGCTGGGCTGATTCAGCTGAACAAATGCAAGAGTGAGGTGAGCTGTATCCTGAACTCCGGCTCTTGGCTCAGTCGGCATTGACTCGAGAGAGAGCCCAAGGTAACCAGCCCAGACAAAGGCAGAGCAGATACTTCCCTACAGTCAGATCAATGTCCGCTCTAGGAAAAATGAGCCATGTGGGTAGTTGGTGGTCAGGAGAGAGGAATCAGCTCTGTTTCTAGTCATCAGACTACTATTGCTTGATATTTTTTGCATTTTTACCAGCTGGGATTCCACCCCTGGGGCATCTAATACCCCTCATGCTGCTTCGCATCTCAAAAAAACTTCTGAAGGTCATGGAGCACATCAGCAACATGTGAGGCCTTCGCATCTCTCGGAAAAATAAAAATATGGGGAGGACAGGATGAAATGCCACTGGAAAATTTATCAGTAGGCTCAGTGAAACAGGGACGATTGCCTCACCTGAGAACAGAAACCTTCATAGGTTGGAAAAATGCACCCTAGACTCCACTGGCAATATCATAGAATCATAGAATGGTTTTGTTTGGAAGGGACCTTTAAAGGCCATCTAGTCCAACCACCCTGCCATGAGCAGGGACATCTTCAACTAGACCAGGTTGCTCAGAGCCCTGTCCAACCTGGTCTGGAATGTTTCCAGGGATGGGGCATCCACCACCTCTCTGGGCAGCCTGCACCAGTGGTTTCACCACATTCAGTGTAAAAAATTTCTTCCTTATATCTAGTCTAAATCTTCCCTCTTTTAGTTTAAAGACATTACGCCTGGTCCTATCGCTACAGGCCCTGCTAAAGAGTCTGCCCCCATCTTTCTTACAAGCCCCTTTTAAGTCTCCCCCAGAGCGTTCTCTTCTCCAGGCTGATCACCCCCAACTCTCCCAGCCTGTCCTCCCAGCAGAGGGGCTCCAGCCCTCGCAGGATCTCCAGGGCCTCCTCTGGCCCTGCTCCAACAGCTCCGTGTCCTTCTGCTGTTGGGACCCCCCGAGCTGGAGGCAGCACTGCAGGGGGGTGTCCCCAGAGCGCAGCAGAGGGGCACAATCCCCTCCCTTGCCCTGCTGGCCACGCTGCTGGGGATGCAGCCCGGGATGCCAGTGGCTTGCTGGGCTGCCAACGCACATTGCCGGCTCATGGCCAGCTTTTGACCCCGCAGCACCCCGAAGTCCTTCTTGGCAGGGCTGCTCTCCATCCCGTCATCCTCCAGCTTCAACCAACTGGCTCTGCATAATGGGAGCCTGGATATACAGCTCGGATGTGGTTGACTTCGCTGTTGACTCCTCTACTCAATGAGATGAATCCTACCCAAAGTTTTCAGTGAAAATACCTATCGGCATTTGTTATCGTGCCTGACAAGGTCTTACTCCCTGAGACCTGCTGTGCTGAACATGCTGAAAATACGGCTTTAAGTAAAGAGGGTTTCTACAGGTTGATTCAAGTGCCCTGTGCTTTGTATGCAAATTGCAATGTGGCTGTGATATATCAAAGTCGAGAAGTGTGCAAGTTCAGTTATTCAAACTGCAATAATGGAAACAGACCTTAAATTCACAGGAACGTGTTTGGAGACTGGTACGGAGTTATGGTGCATGAAACAAAAGACAAGTGCAACAAGATCAAAGAGTTCGGCAGCTGCACCAGGCAACTCCCAAAAAGAAATTTTCTTGGAACCTTCAGTGCGAATTAAGAGGTAAAATTGCAAGAGTGATTGAAAAGGTGGAACTGAGTCTGACTTTTGTATTGCCGAATCACTGAAAACAAGGATGATACAGCAGTTTCACAAATAGGGGTGTATCAAGAAGGGATAGGAGCTGAACCGCTCTGGCCATGCTCTCTGGGTTTGTCATTCCAGAAATATATTAAAATTATTGCAATCCTCAGGGGAACTCTGAAAAATGTTTAAAAATGAAAAAAAATAAAATAAAAATAATCCTTGCAGTGAAAGCAGAGGTTCACCAGTATAACTTTCAGATTTATAACCTGTGAAGGCTAATTTTAAGGCATCCAAATGAGATTCTATGTTTCAAGGCAAAGGAAGACATGAAGGGCTGAAATCATCAGCAACACATCCTATCCCTGACAGACCCTCATTGCCAGAGTTTTACTGAGCAAATGTTGTTTAGTTTCCATCTCTGAGAACCACTTTGCAGGGTGAGTTCCTGCAGATGTGACGGATGCAGTGAGGGAAACAGTGGAGAGAGTCCCCTTGCAGTGAAAGTTTGCCTCCTTTGCAGAAGTTACTTTCCTCTTTGCTATTTAATTAGTCTTAAAAGTTAGAGCAGAGCTCCGCCAAGGGGATGACACTCATGTCTTCTCCATGCTTACATGCTCAGCTTCATTTTAAACAGCCCTGGAGAAGAGCTTCCTATTTCCACCCCACCACCTTCCTCTGCATGTGGCCTTTCTCATCATTTCTTTCTTATTTCCCTCTTTTTAATCTTCTACCGAGTGAACCAGGGCTGACTGCAGAAAGCTCCATCTTCCACAACAGCAGGAGCTTAAGAGCAGTAAAGTTTTTTTTTTTTGAGCACCCCAGCATTGCCGTGGGCTTACTATGAGGTTTGGGGCAGTAGCTGTCCTTTCACTCCAGCCTCCTCCTCCCTTTGGGACCATCCCTTGCAGCTTCCCCATCTGCGTCACGGCAACGGGATGATCATCAGTGAATTTGGGGTCCCCAACAAGAAAGAGCTCCGTTAGCATTTTCATTGCCTTCAAAGGTGTGTTCGGGGCATGAACTCCGAATGCATGTGTGCACATGTGGACACATGTAGGTACGTATAGGTAGGTATACCTGGAGTTGTCTGCATAAATAGACACCCATGTGCGTCTCTCCATATAATATATATGTGCATATCTGCGAATACCTAATGCTTATTTAAACTGGGCCCCGAAACCCAGCTGAGACCTCTTGCGGTTCCTACCACGGATGGCTACTCAGAAAGGCTGACGCAAGCACTTGCGTTCCTGGGAGACCTCTCTCTCTCTGCCTCATAAGCAAAGTGGCTTTCCCGAGGGGTTTGAGGATGCAGAAGGGAGCTGCTCGCTCAGCAGCTGTGCTACAGGGAGTGTTTCCTAATGGGGCACTCGCAACAGGGTCGATGGGGCAGAACCTGTTTCTGGAGGGAAGAGACTTGGGGAAGAGAAACCTTTCCCCTGGCTTTAGGGGATACCTGTCCAGCTTTCAACCTGCGTCTTGGTTTTTGGAGCTGTGTTCAGCCAATAGAAAATCTGTCCTGGATGCTGAAAGCACTTGGGGAAGACACTGGGAAAATTCTCCTACCTCTGATGGACTGGCAGCCTTGGACAGAAGTCAGTATACTGCTTATTAATTGTGTTTTTCTCCTTCTAACTGCCACAAGAAGACGCTTGAATGCACCCCATTTGCCATGCTAGACCCAAACATGTAGAGCCAATATTTAGGAAAAGTCATTGCTCTCTGAATAGCAATTCCTGAAATTCCCTTTTTATTTTTTTCCTTTTTTTTTCTGCATGGGGTTGGCTGCGCAGCAATCCTCCATGTCACTTGCAGTCCAGCATCCAACAGGCTTTTTGTCCAGGGCACAGCAGAGGTGGAGGTGTTTTAGCATGTGTCACCATCTGCCCCGAGCCAGCAGTACTGCAAAAGCTTCTCCTGAGGAGGACTCGTGTCTCCATGACTGGGGCAGTGAACAGTAGATTTAAAGTTCTTGGATCTCCAGTTTAACCCGCGGATTTTCCAAGTAACATTTGCTCAGTAAAACATTTCCAAGAGTGGGATTTACTGTCATAATTAATAGGTTATGATTAGGTCAATAACTTTCATCAACCTAGCTGGGAGAGAACCTATTAATGAAACTGTAAAACAACGTAAACTCTACGGAGGAGATAGGAGGGAGAATTTACAACTTCCCAGAAGCCCTAGTAACTAAAGGGACGATTTACAGGAAGTAAAATGAACCGGGCGCCCATAAAACACAACCAAAATTATACCCATATCCAAACAAGACAAATTAAAAAGGTTTAAGTGCATTTCTCAGCCCAAATAAAACAGAGCATCTCAATTGAGAGGAGACATTTCATGTTGCGTTTTATGGAGTGCAGGAGGGGAAGATGCATGGAAATGTGAGAGCATATCAAACAGGTCGATAAGAAATCAGTGGCATAGCCTGACACTCCTGATTGCCCCTTCAGTCTCAGCCCATCGGATGTGGTCCAGCGGTCGCAGCCAACTCTAGAGTAACAAGGCAGCATGGTCAGCAGCCACTGATGCACCACAGCCAAAATACAGAGATCCTAGATTAAAATTCAGAAAGCCTGGAATGAAACATGTTCATCCTGCCGTCTGTGGAAAGGATTCCTCTTCATTTCGGTTGTCCTGAGAAGAGATTGCCCAACACTACAGAGTAAACCACTTCAATCGCTGCCCAAAGTAGCAGACTCCTACAAACGTGTCACCACGTCTTCTGACTGCAGGCCCCAAGAGAGCATCAGATTTATCCTCTGCTACCTTTTTTATCTTTCAAAAAAAAAAAAAAATAGATTGCAATTTTCTGGGTGTACAATCCTTGAAAAAACATGTTCTAACCCCAGAGTACTTTCTTAACTCCACATTGAGGAGCTTGGCCAACGGTTCCCTGGGACCACAGAGCAAACCTTCCTGAGGTAATGGTGCTTTTCCAAGGCTAACCATGGACTTTCTCATCCTGGGCTTTCTTTTCCATCTTCAGCTTAACTCCTCAGCACAGCAAAACCTTTTGAAACAAGACCTTTCCCAGAATGAAATCTAACTCTCAAAACACCATGTCACATCTGGAAAAAATGAGTTCATGAAACATGGATTATTGGATGTTCCCTGTACCAGCCAGTTGAGGGACAGTAGGACACCAGTGACATGAGGACATCACAAATACTTAGAATCATAGAATCATAGAATGGTTTAGGTTGGAAGGGA
>RSEF01000002.1:158448950-158472643 GCA_003993805.1 Himantopus leucocephalus
CTTCCCCAGTCCTGCTGGCCACAACATTTCTGATACAAGCCAGGATGCTATTTGCCTCCTTGGCAACCTGGGCACACTGCTTTAGGAGGACCCCAAGGATCCGAGGCAAGAATCTGTCCCTGGAACTGAGACAGACCAAGCAGAGATTCAAGCTGTGCAGAAGCCTTTTTGGGCATCTCCAGCTGTAGGTATTCTTCTCAATAATTCTTCTCAATAAATGCTTGGGAAGCATTGCCTGCTGCTGCACGAGAAAAAGACCAACGATCATTTCTCAGTGATAAATGCCATGGAATCACCTTTTCCTAAACTGAAAATCAAGACTTCCAAAGAAAATCAAGAGGAAATCAAGAGGAACCCTTCTGACTGCTGAGTAGATGCCCTTCCTCCTTCCCACGTTTTGAGCAGGCAAGTGGGGAGAGTCATCTTCTTCCTTGTTGCCATCATCCTTTTCTTGGCAGAGAGGAAAGGCACAGGGAGAAGACTCGGTCAGTACTGTCTCTGTTGGAAGGGGGTCCTACACCAGAGACATGACAGCCCGCTTTGTGGGACTGGAGGAACCCTAGGAGCTATAGAGGGGATGAGGAACCACAGCTGATGGAGGATGGATTGACCTGAGAGCTGGAGGACAGGTCTGCCTTGGGGACAGGTCTGGCTTGGGGGTCACAGTGAATCACCAGCACAGAGCCAGGTAGATTAAAGCATAAGAGCTCTTGTTATACCAGTGGATGAAAATCCCTGAGCCCCAGAAACCACCCCACCTGCCCCACACGTGTCTGCATCCCACATCCCCAGTCAAGCTCCCAGCAGCACGTCCGGGAAACAGCCAAATTTCCTCGGATCCTGCCTCTTTCTCCAGCTCTTTCTGCATGGTGCGTCTCAAGTGCAGTCAATTAGAGCCATGGATCAATTAAGCATTAACGGGGAAGGAAGATAAATTACTCAAATGGGCAATCCCAGGGTCCGTAAGGGAAAATTCCCTGATGTTGATTCATGTGGACTCTCCTCTTTTTCAGGCCTGACCGGATGCTCCTTTGGCTCTCAGCACGAGGCCCCGCACAGGTAGGAGGTGCCGTGCAGTCTGCAGCTGGATTTGTTTTTCCCTTTAGACGTTTCTCTCGGATTGCAAGGGGAGACACACTCATGTAGCGCTTGATTCCTTCTCTCCCCTCCTCTCCCTCATCCTCCCCAACACATACCCAGCGGCTTTTTGGCTTGGGAAAAGCTTTGCAAAGTAGAAAGAAGCCCGAACTCATTCCTGGTTTTCCTACCCCAGAAAGCAAAGTTTTGAAGATGTGCAGCCACACTGCCTTTTGCCAATGAAAGCACAGAGAAGGGAGTGTGTGTGTGTACTTGTGTGTATTTGCATGTGGATATTACCAGTCCTGACCCAGCTGGAGCGAGTCTGTTTGCACGTTTGGATTTGCCCTCCCCTAGTAGGCAGAAGATTGAGTGGGGAAGGTCTGGTGAAGGGTATAAAGGAAATGAAATCTCCCTCAAGAACTCTGCTTATGGCACAAATCTCTGTGCTCGGTTGCCTTTTCCCACGTCATCCTGGACCAGCCCTTTCTATACAGTTGTAGGGCACGCAATCACTCCTCCGAGCCTGTGCAGACACAGAGCCCCAAGCTCAGGGCAGGTTGGGAACACCGTCACTTGAAGCCTTACGGGGACAAATTTTATGGCTCTTGCAAGCCCATAACTAAGCTGTATCACTTTCAACAAAGTGTACTTGTCAAGGACCCTTTTCGGTATCTGGTATCGCCCGCTCCTGAGCTGGAGCAGTTTCAGATCATGTTTTTCAATGGAAGGTCCCAAATTTGGTCCCAAATTTATTCTCAAGACACAGGGGTTGTAAAAGGTCCTTGGTGTTTAATATTTTTTTATTTTATTTCTTGCATTTGGCTCCACATCTCCCTTGTTTGGGGGTGCCTGGACACTGACAATTTGCAGCCTGGCCAGGGAAGGCAGGACAAACGCAATAAAAGGAAAATGCTGCCCTTCTCGCGGCAGCTTCTGGGTCTGTGCCTGCTTAATCCTTCCTTTTCCTTTCCCTTAAACCTCCACAAGCCCTGCTTATACCAGCCGTGCACATGCAGAAACTCTTCCTTCCCCTCCACACTCCTCCTCCTCTCTCTCCCCCCTCCGGCTGCTTGAGAAATTCAAACCTTCTTCCTATTAGGAAGAAAAAAGGGTGTGCTATCAGGTTGAAAGGGAAAGCAGAGGAATGGGTTAAAGAGGTTTAAATTGGAGTTTTATGGATATTTCTCTCTCTCCTTTGTGAGCGCATTAAACTTTTCTTTCGTTAAAAACCAAGAGGACAGGAATGGGGAAGGAGAGGAGAGAAGGGAAAGAGAAAGTAGGGGGGAAAAAAAAGCCCTCAGATATTCATGTGTGACACAGCTCAGGGAGGTGAGACGTACGGCTGATTTGCTTAATGCTGACAGGTCTTTCTTCTTATTGGAAAGAAAACACAGCGGGGATCCTAAAATGTGCCGTGTAAAGGTCCATGGCAGGAGCATTTCCAATCTTCCGTGGTGATGCTGCGGGCCAGGTATTCACACAGGCACATCAGGAGAAAATAACACAAAAAGTTCTTCAGTAGACTCCCATTAACCCGCTGACTATGGTAATGTTGAGCGTAATGCTGCTCCAAAGCGCCGGCCGCTCCTGCGCTAGCCGGCACAAGGATATGCGTGTGTGTGTCGGTGTGTGTGCGTGTTGGTGTGCATGCCAACCTGCCCAAGTGGGGCGGATAAAAGGGAGAGGGAGGAGGAAAAAAAGAGAGAAAGAGGAATACGGAAGCAAGGTGGGGGGAAGGACGGAGAGAAAGCAAAGACAAAGAGAGAGGAAGGGAATCTGAAAGAGGAGAGACAAAATGAAGGTGAAACTTAGGATGGAGGATGCTTCCCATGCAGTCCTGCTCACTGCTGGGCTCCGGCACGGGGTTCCTGCAGGGTCTCGCAAGGAGGTGTCTCCCAGAAGAGGGTAGGAGGAGTACCTGGGCATTTGGGAGGTGGGATTCCTTGTGGGAGCCACTAGCCCATATCGTCCCAGTGCACTGGGTTGTTGTGACTCCCTCCCGGAGGAGAAGCACCCTCCGGCCAGCCTGACTGTGCTGCCTGTCTCCTCCGATGAGCGGATGGCTTGTCCTGAGGGATTGCATGTTCGCCTTTCCTCGCGTCAGCTCGGCAGACAGTGGGACGTGTCGGGGCAGCATCATGCACAGCACACAAGCTGACACAGCTGATGGCCCCTGGCGCTGGGACGGCTGAGATGCTCTACAGATAAAGACAAGACTCAAGGGCAACCTCCCAGCTGCAGATGAGGCCATGATGATGGCTGGTATGCCATCTATCCAAGAGGAACATCCCCCCTACCATTCTCCTCTCCATACCTGTTGGCACTATGTCTCGCTTGTGACAAAAGCTGGGACAGACCTTTGTGGAAAGTCATGAGAACAAATGCATACATGGCTGTAACAGCAAAATTCCAAGCAGAGGCTGGTGAGAAGGGGTAGTGGAGGAGGACAAGAAAAGATTGAGAAGCAGGATAGATACCTGCAGTGAACAGGAGTCAGGGGGGCCAAGGATTAAACCAAACGTGAAAAGGTGGTGAGGTTTGGAGCTGGGAGCTATATGCTGGTGAGCACAAGGTGATGGCGTGGTGCAAGCTGGATGTTTTTCTGAATGGCCAGGCAACACAGAAGGAATGGCAATAACGCAGAAGGACCAGTTTGTAGCTCCCAGTTGTAGGGTCAGCACCTGCATCGTGTATCAGCTGTTTAGTCTTTCTGCTCTGAGTGATGAGAAAGGAGTATATAACAGGTTGGATCACAGAGTGTTGCAAAAACAGCACTTGAGGACACCTTAGGGAAGAGGACCTGTCCTTTCTGGATCCACCAAAGAAACAGAAGCACCAAAGCTTCCTCATGGGATTCATCTCACACTCATCATGTGAATGCTGCTTTTGTAGCGTCATCATCTGAGCTAGGCATCCTGGGGTCCCTTTTTGGGTCATAACTAGCTCAAAAAAGTGAAGTCTGTGGTATAGTTCATCTCATCCTAAAGTGGTTCTTGTTCAGACAAATCTTATCTGCCATTGACTGTCTTATGTCTCGTGCAAAGCGAAGGAGCTGTTTCAGTCCTACTCTCCAGCAGCTCCTGCATATGGGGTTCAGGACACACAAGCCTTTGGGTAGGTGGCATTCAGATGCCACAAGGAAAGGATCCGTGAAGGACCCAGGGAGGAGGTGCATGGCGTGGCGTTGAATTAGCAACTGGGTCTCTTTTGGGAGGGTCTGTACAGACCAGGACAAACAAGAGGTGTCATGTTCCAATTGGAAGATGTACCAGCACAAGAGTGCTGTGGTGGATCCCATATTTGACCCCACATTATCTCATACATTGAGAAGACAAGACAAATGGAGCAGAAAAGTCAAGAATATCCCTTCTCACTTTAAGAGACAGGCTTGGAGAGTCCCCTTTCTGGATGTCGCTGTGCAGTTGCAACAAATGATGAAGCCCCCAATTTTACAAGCACTTTTGCTCCTCAGCCAACCTTGGTCCAGGGTTGGGCCAGATCTTCCCAGGGAGCTCACAGCTGCGATTAGCAAACGTCNCAGCTGTGATTAGCAAACGTAACCAGCTACTGCCAGACATGGATGTACATGTTGCTCCTCTCCACACTTCGCTGTGCTGAAGCAGCAGTTTTTCCAGCAGAACCAAGGGGGGAACCTCATGGGCCATG
Organism: Himantopus leucocephalus; assembly: GCA_003993805.1. Lineage (NCBI taxonomy): Eukaryota > Metazoa > Chordata > Aves > Charadriiformes > Recurvirostridae > Himantopus > Himantopus leucocephalus. The sequence goes on from RSEF01000002.1 coordinate 158,453,697, forward strand.
GGTCAGAATTACTATTTCTTTCAGCCAAAATCTGTGAGCAGGGAGGTAAAGATGTGGTCAGGGGCGGGGCTAGAGCACTTTTCTTCTCATCCTTAAAGTGCGTGCTATGGAGAAATCAGGACGTAAACCACATTGACTGCTCTGGTTTTACCCTCACTGAGCACAAAGGGGTGGTGCTCAGCTCACCTGCAGGTCCCTGAAGGTAAATGAGGAATGTTTTACTTGGTTTCTCTTTCTGCCAGTGACTTATTTCTCCATGCCTTAGTTTCCTGTACATCTAAAATGGGGGTTATGGTGTTGACCTCCTTCCTCCAATGCTTGGAGATCAACTGATGAGAAAGTTTGATGGTGGTTCCTACTTGATAGCTACGCAGAGGGTTAGCTAGTGAGATTTCAGCATTCAGACACATGGCCATGTGGCCCTTCCCAGCTGTTTGGTTAATGTTTCCCAGGTTGTTGGTGTCAGTCATTTAATCCTTCAAAACCCAGGCAGTGGTCCAACAACAGAGTCCTGCCTTTCTGAGAAAGTCCTGAAAGAAGCATCAAAAGCCCATGTCTACCATCCACCCTGGTGCACAGTAGCCACAGTCCTCATCGTTGCTGACTTCTCTGTCTTCTGCACATGGAGGTGTCCTAAAACAGCAGTTTTAATCCGCTAATGTTCCTTGTGCTACTCACAGAAATGTTCCCAATCCCAACATCCCCACCCCAGCCTGCCTTGGGACCACCCCAAGAAAAGAAACCCCACTCCAGAAGACAAACTATTCTTCTCCAAGACATTCCAGTCACCTCCCAAGGACTTTAGGGTTTGACCACTCCAAACTCTACCTGGGAAATATCTCTCTATAGTCATCCGTCAGCTGGCATGGGGGATGGAAATCAAGAAAGGCACATTGCCATTGCTCGGCTACCATGACGTAGTGTTCCTTCTTATTTGGACCACTGCTGGTTCCTGTAGCCCATGCCCACCACTTCACACCTGCCAACATCCCACACGCAATGGGATATTTCTACAATTGATTTTGTAATCCTTCATCTTGACCAGATCTATGGGTGTGTGTCCCCACCATGCATCTCGATCTGTGTCCTTGACTGCATAGGAAAGATAGCTCCGGAGAGACCTCATTGTCTCCAGAGAGAGCACCTGCCATTCTCTAGCTAAAATGCGTCCTTCTCCTTCCAAGGATTTTTTGCCACGCTGTGAGTCCCTCCTGTTTCTCTTTTGGGAAAGCCAAAGTTTTTCCTACATGTGGGACAGTCAAGAGCTTCCAAAATTTATTTTTCTCCTGGCATCCTCCAAGACTGCAGTTTCCTGATCCTCATTTGGCCATAGGCCTGCCCCATCCTTCCCCCCACCAGCTCAGACATACATCATCTCTCCCTCTTGAACAGAGATGAGGTTAAAGGAGAAACACTCAGGAAAAAACATTCCCCAAAAGTTATTTTGTACTGGCAGATATTAGGTCCACTTAGTTCCATTGAAGCTCTTCCTGGGGTGAACCTCACCAGGCAGACATATGGGCAAGATGAAGGGAGGGACAGAGGGTTTCTCCACAGCATAATTAATTCCTGAAGCAGCCTTAGAAGCGTGATTTGCTCTGGGCTGCCCATACCTCATGACAGAGGGGACACAGCCCGTCAGTCCTTACTGGCATTTTCCCACTCTCACCAATTTCACAGCATGAAGACTGAGAGAGAGCAGGTGACTTTGCCGAGCGCCGTGGTCCCCACATTCCCCCCCCCGTCTGCTGCAAGCACAGGAGTTCAACCTCCCTTCCCTCACCCACCAGTACCAACGGGCACAGAAGTGGCCCAGGAGAAGGACTTGGTCCCTCTGCTCTGCTCTCCTGCCTCCACCCACCACCATCCCTGCTCCCACCCCACTGCAGAGGAATCAGGGAAACTCCCCATCGCCATGGACTCAGCTCTCTGGCTGCATCCTACCTTGGTGTGTCCGCCCCCCCCAGCCTGTGCCCCCCTCTTGTGCTACCACGCTGGCAGTGAGCAGGTGCTTCAGGGCAGCCTTACGCGTCCTGCGTCAAGGGGAGGGTAATGCCCCTCTCGGCTCACTCCATCCTGCTCCTCCCGGGTAAAGCAGAGTCCCATATGGAAATGAGCTCTCGTCCTCTCTCCTTTCTTCCCCTTTTCTCTCCTCCTTTCTCCATCACGCTGGTTGTTTCATCCTTTGAGAACTCTCTGCCTCTCCCTATGGGACCCACTTTAAAAAACAAGGGGAGGGGGGGGGGGGGGGGAGACGGAAAGAAAACTCCATTGTCTTGTCAAAGGGAATAAGTGAAAAGTTGCAAGTGTCTCTCTGCAGGTTTTGGCTCCTGTGTGTTCTCCTTTCAAACCCTGCCAGCCTCAGGGGCTGTCATTTCGCCTTCATCTCAACGGATCGACCCGTGGTTTCCCACCGCTCCCCCTCCCCAGCATCAATGAGCGTGGAGCTGCCAGGCTTTTCACGGCCACCGCCAGCTTGATCCTATTGACAGGTCTCTTCTCTTTGCTTCCCTTTCAAAGGGGGGCTCGGGGTCCCTTCCTTCCTCCCTTCTTTTTCCCTTCCTCCCCTCCCTCTCTTTCTTTTCCCAATTTTTCTTCTTCTCAGAGGTGTGCTGCTGAGGTGCTGCTGTGCAACGACTTGACAAGGCCACACGCGGCGGAGCCGGGGCCCAATTATAAACCCCTCTTTAAGAGCGGCCTTCGTTTAGGGAGCGAGATCGGAGCTGTCGGAATATTAACGAGCTCTTGCCGGCGGCACAGCATCCAGCAGCGGCGCGGAGGAGCCGCATGCTGGCGTCGAGATGTGCAGGGTGGAGGGGTGCATGCACCAGACCTGGGTGATGCCCTGAGCAAGAGCTTCCAGGGGTGGGGATGCCGGTGTGCAACCGGTGTGCCAGGCATGGTGTTGGCTAAACCAGTTTATCCCAGCCAGACTGGATGGATTTGTGTGTGGGGCCACCATGGACCACCCCCCCACCCCCTTCCACCAGGCATCACCCGGCCATGGGGAGGCAGCGTGGTCTTATGGTTAGAGCAGGCAAGAACAATTCTGTTACCAACTCTGAAGGTGGTCTTGAGGCTTGTCCCCTGGGTGGCACAGGGCTTCCCAGGGTGCTGGGGAGTCACCGTCCCACCACCCTTCCTCACCCCTACAGTGGGGAAGAGATTTTTTGGACAATCAGCAGCAAAGTGGTTATGTGGTCTGCCATGACTGACGTTCATCCAGCATTGCTGTGGGTGATTACAAGGATTGGCCCCAAAGCCAATTAAAGCCTCAAAGGGGAATTAGACAAGAAGTGCACCTGGAAAGATCTCCCGTGTCCTCTGGAGTGACTTATGGGTGCCCACTGACAACACAACCATGTTGGCAAACATGTGTGGCCAAAGGAGAGGACATACATGCAACTGCCTGTCAACACACGCAAATACACACACCCAAATGGCGGGCATGTCCACAAGCACACTCAAGCCAGCACGTGCCTAAGTAGATACTTATCACACAAGTACAGCCCTGACAAGCACAGGCACACAGGTGTGTCTATGCAGCTACACGGAGATGGAAATCCAGAGAAGTGAGCATCATGTAGCCCCTGCTCCAACAAGCTCACACATGCACACACGCATGCACACAGCACCACACATGTGCTCATTTTAAGCATGCACTGAGCCCTACAAAGGGTCCCAAGTCACATCTGTCACCCACTGTCCACCCACAAGGTCCCTCCTGTCCTTCCCACATTGCTAAGACACCTATGGGGTGCAAGGGTTGTGGGGATGAAGGGGATTGTCTGCTGAGACCCACCCAAGTTGTTTTATTCAAACCTTTGCTTGGGAGCCTCCACCCAAACATGAATCCCATCCCCTGGGAGAAAGAGGTGACTGTGGAGGAGAAGCGGTAGCATGGGGAGGAGATGCAGAACCCCACCACCGGATTCAAGTGTCTAGACGGTAGGTCGGAGGACGGTACACAAGGCACACGGGAAGGGACAAAGGTGGATGTGTCTGAGTTTCTGCATGTGTTGGCTGGACTACAAACTGCCCCACTGGTGGCCACAGGCCCCACGGGGCTAAAAGCCTCTGTAGCTTCCTTCCATACACAGCACAAGACATCCTACCTTATCAGATAGGAAGACACTGGTCCTTGCCATACAGCCCAGGATGCCTTCTGCGCAGCCAGAGCACACTCCCAGCTCGTGCTGGGCTCTCTGTCCCCATGAGCACTGGGGCCTTTTCCACAGAGCTGCTCCCCAGCCACACATTTTGGCCACATTTTGGCCAGGGAAGATTTGGTTTCAGGGATGTAGCATTTGCAGATGGTCCCCACTAGCTCTGTTCACCCGTGTCCAGCTTGTCAACCTGATCCTAGCCAACGGCTGCATTGCAGCCTATCAACTAGCCCTGCACACCTCTGCTTGTGCTGCTGTATTAGACAGGGAATGGAACCCTTGCAACTTCTGGAGTGTCTGTAGATGAGGAAAAAAAAAAAGGCTTTATTGAAGTTGAACTTCTCACGATAATCCTCAAGAAGCTCACGGGTGCTGGCACAGAACTTGCTTTGAAGATCCTGCCAGGCCCATGTAGGGTCAGAGAATGCCTAGCACACCAGCTGAGCACCTTCCTGGGCTCTCTGTCTCATGGGACTCAGGCTGTGCAAGACCTGGGTCTCAATCATGGCACCCGGTAAGCCCTGACAACTAGCGGGGTCTTGCAATCATTGCTGTGCGTCTGCTGGATCCAATGAGTCCTGCCAACCGCCCGTGCACAGGCTGTGAGTGTCACTGTGGCATCTTTCCTGGGGTATGTACTGTATCAGTGTCTGGCTTAGGCTTAGGGAGGTAGTAGGGACTGTAGCCCTTTCTATTCCCACCATGCATGACCCGCTTCTGGCCAGTTTAATCCAGGAGGTGCCAGCATCCGTGTGTGCTTTTGCACCAGTATCCACAGCTGCATGTGGTGGTGCCCGTTCCACGTTAGCAGAGTCCCCTGTGCACGTAACCACCCCCTTTTGCCACACGTGGTGTATGCCAAGCCTGTCAAACCTCCACCCATGGTGCAGCTCCCATCCAGGGTCCCTATGGCATCCATTGCCTGAGGTGGCCTGGGATGCAGAGCTGCCTTGCAGGGATGTGGTGACAGGTCATTCGTGACCCCTCTTGGACAACCTGTCTGGGCAGAGGTCCTTGCTCCACCTTCTTGCATTGCAGCTTTCCCTCCTGTTACCTCTCAACACGCACAAGACCTCCTGAGGTCCCTTCCCACCTGAATTATCCCATGATCCATGTTTTCCTTCCCTGACTTGGGGTTTAACCAATCTCTCAAAGCAGATGCTGAAAAACCTGCGTGCAACCCCTTCCCAAGTCATTTGGGGCAGGAGACGGGGAAAGGATGGGGACAGGGAAGCATAACACATGGATGCAGCCCCGTGCACCACAACTCTGCTGGTGCAACACGTGCCCTTGGAAGCAGAGACCTCTCGCTTTGCTAGAGGACGCAAGCACTGGCCAGTGTGAATCAGCTGCCAGGAGGGAAGAGGTATCCACCGTGGAGAGCTTTGGCTTGTCTCCAAGTTTGGGGCCAGTTTCACAAGCAGGAGGCTCCACCTCTGGGCTTCATCGTGCTGCTGGGCATTTCCATGCCTGGCACCCCACCCCAGGCAGTCTCCTTCCCTCTGTCAGCTTATTGCACTCCCGATCCCTTCATTTAGGACCTAGCAGGGTCTCTGAGACCTCTATCTCCTCAGCCTCAACCCTCTCCCTCACCAGGGTATCTCTGCTGAAAGAGAAAAGGACCGAAACCCATGGAAGATCCCTACTAGCAAAGGTCAGAGCTACAACCCACCCAAGAGCCACAATAGAAACAACCGCAGTGGAAAGACTTTCAATACCATCTATACTAACAAACGTACTTAAAATGAATGTCAAATTCTCCTCAGCAACAGGGACAGCTAAAATCCAATGAGAAGAATCAGGGAAGTCCACAGAGCACCGAGCCCCCAAGGACTGGAAGTTCATAAGACTGATGAGTGCACTGCAGCAGAAATTAATAGGCAGGCATATATAGACTGGCAAGGCATGGTGAGACAAATAACACTTTTATCAGACCTTCGGCAGAGAAAACAGGTGGATTTTCAGCTCATGAGTGCTTCTTCGGATCTGCAAGAGAGGAAGGAATTTGTCAGCTTGGTAAAAAATTGCATTGAGCGCAGTGGATTTGTGTTGATCGGCTGGACGGTCTGAGAGGAAAAGGCAGCTGTACGTGCGGACCGGAGGGGATGTCAGTCCCTTGGGACAGAGGGAAGAAAGAGGTGCACATAGAGCCCATGTGGCACTATGGAGTTAGCACCTGAGGTGTGGAAAAAGTGTAGCACAGCGTTAAATCCATGTTGTTCATAAATCCATAACGCCTGGTATGGAGCAGCTCTGAATCCTGAATTGCTCTGTGACGAAGGTGTTTAACAAGTCTGCCTTGAGGATCAGGACCAAGAGATCAGAGGCTGTTGGGAAGCATTTCCCTGCTGGGAGATTCTCAGGCACCATTGCTTTGGTCCATGGCCATCACCTGGTCCCGCTGGCTTTGTTTTCACGAGGACATCCAATGCATTATTTGGGCACAATGTGTTGCATCGTTGGATGGGCACAGCCTCTGGGTTGGGAGCTGCTGGAGGCTGGAGGGTTTAATACTTCTTACCTTTGTATGGAAAATCATTCTGCAGCCTGGGGATGGGTGGCTTCCACGGGGATACGTGCTCCTACAAGAGTTCTAACTCAGCCTGCAGCAGACGCTGCAAGAGCTGTTGGGGACCCACATCATCCCTTGCAATGCAGTAGCTCCCGTGGTAGAACAGAACAGAACAGAATTATATGGTGCCAAGAGCAAGTGGGAAAGGCCTAAGAAGTTCAAAAAGAGAAACTTTTAGTGTCTTAATTAATTCTCCTGTTAACATGAGATAATAGCTAATAATATTAGCAAAAAAAAAAAATATACTGAGGGGACATTGTCTTCTGCACTATAAACCTGTAAGAGCAGTCTCTCCAGAAGCCATTTCTCCTGCCCCACCGCTTCGCCCCCGTTAAACTCAGCCAGGCTCTTCCACAAGCACAACTGAATTCTCCACTGGGAGCACTCAGATTCTCTGCCTGACTCGACGGATCCGCTTCACCTCGTCTGATGGATTTCAAGAGAAAAAATCAGGGATGAACGTCTACCACACAGCCACTTTTCCCACCCCAAAATTCCTCCTGAGCTGTTCCGGAGCCTGCAGCACCCTCCATCACTGCAACGGTGTGGTGCATGGCTCCGGGTCATGAACAACCCTGAGGATGCACCGTGTTGGGCACAGGCACCGAGCAAACCCCAAAATCCATGGGGCAGCCCCCTCCCCGCGCTGCCAGCACATTTAGAGCTCTGCACAGAGGCTGAAAGCCAGCCTCCAGCTGGGCTAATGGCATTCAGCAATTGCCTGCCAACATGAGAGACAGCAAGGAAGCGGGAAAAGGCACTTATCTACGTGTCGGAGACGGATTCACCCCACCAGTTCCTGCAGGGATACCAGTCCTCTCCATACATGCTGGGAAACAGGCTTTCCCCCTAAAGGACTGCAAACTCCTTGGTGCATGCAGGCGTTACGTGAGTCGTTTCTGGGGGAAAACAGAGCTGGTGTGTATCTGCTGCCCAAGGCTGGTCTCAGGGCAGGGTAGGAGGTTGTAAACTGACAACTGATTCAAGGTCTCGGTGTGAGTTAGTTGGGCAAAAGTCTCCATCGGGGAGCCCTGTGTGGTTGCTTCTCTGGATATCTCAGGGTGACAGTGTCTGGCCCCAAATTACACAGCCACTGCACACTCAGGGACTCATCCCTTGCAGCAGAGAATGAGAAAGGTCTGACTCCCAGGAAGGCTGGAGAAGAAAGGGGAGATCAGAGCCAAGCAAAGGCAATCACATTATCCATGGGGAGCAGACAGTAAGGACCGGCTGATGATGGAAGGGCCAGCAGGTTCCCCAAAATACCCAGACAGAGGGTTGGGCACAACTCTTAGGGCCAGATAGTCCTTAGCAGGTTTTTTAATCCAATTTGGACCATGGTGCTGCTGTCATCAGTTCCCACCTTCTGAGCCCAGCGAAGGCGGCCGGTGGCTGGGGCAGGCACGGTGCTTGCCAGACCTTCTAACGCTGCTGGGGGCCGCGGGACATTGACACGTTAAAGGAGCAAAGTATGATGCCGTGGCACGTTACACGCTCGGCGTTGCTGCCCCGCAGCTTTGGGGACTGCTGGTGCAGCGTGACAGCGGATTTCACCCACCGCTAACCAAGTCCAGCAACTTTGGGTCAGTAAAACTCCCCCTCAGAAAAGGACCAAGTGAGGAGAGAAGAGGGAGTCCAGCCCTTCTCCTCACTCCCTTTTCTGGAATAAATCACCATGGCTATCAAATCCGAGTGCCCTAACACCTCCGTTTGCTAACTACTCACAGAGACATTTGCAATGAGCCAAGGCTTCTGTCAGCGTGTTTTGGAAGCCGGTGGCCGTCGGTGGTGGGATGGCCCAGGATGGGGCAGGCAGGGTGAAGGGATGCACCACGCAAAGCTTCAAGGCAGCATCTCTCCCCTGCCCATCCGCAGGCTCTGGAGGAAGCAGGGAGGGGGAAAGAGACCTGCAGCCCCAGCCCCGCCAGCTCAGCGCTTTTGTGCTTTTCTTGTCAGGGGGAAAAAAAAAAAAAAAGAATAAAAAGCCCCTTTTTGTTTTGTTTCCTTTTTGTGTTTGCTAATTTATTGTTTTGTCCTGAGCTCGTGCTTCTTGAAATCCCTTGTTCTTGCTGCTCATTAAAATATTTTCAGCGTGCGCGGGCTCAGTTAGTTGCTGCTACGCGCTTTTTGTATTTATTTTTCTCTCCTCCCCAGACCCCCCCGCAACACAACCCTGCGGTCAAAACGTCCCTGTGTTTTCCATGCGCTTATTACCCAGAGAATCAAGGCTCCTTAGCAATTTGCGAGTCACTCCAAAGCAATCAATTATGCATCAAATGACTTTTTGATTCTTTACCTTGTGAGAGGAGAGATGGAAGAAGAGGCTGTCTTTTTATTCTTTTCCCCTCCTCTATATTATTATTATTTTTATTATTATTCCCCCCTCTCTCTTCTTCTCGCTCTCTCCCTTTCTGTGCTCGAACGGGTCTGCCTGCTGGCATCTGGTTTATGACATGATCAAATGGCTTGCTCTTAATTGGCAACAGCTCCAAGATGGAAAGAAGACAGAAAGATTAAAAAGAAAAGGCCACGGGAGCCGGAGCCCTTGTGTACAGCTTTAGCAGCTTGTTGTGGTGTCAGGTGAGGTAGGAGGACGGGGCTGAACCCAAGGGGACACAGGCACTGTGGTGTAAGGGTGAGTGGGCGGCTGGATGGGGACAGCCAGATGAGGATGGCCATGAGGACGACGGAAAAGGAGAGCGGTCACTCATGGTGCTGCAGCCAAGGAGGATCTACGTGCAGAGCACCCTTCTCCCCATTCTGAGCTGGCCCAGCTTCACCTGCACCCATGGGTTCAGAGACAGCAAGCGACATGGGGACAACGTGCCTACAGCAGCAACGTGAGGACATCTCCTCCAAAGTCAGCTGTGAGAATCTCAGACATGGGAACAAATTGCCCAGGGAGGTTGTGGAGTCTCCATCCTCAGAGATATACAGTCCTCATCATTTACCTCCCCCAAGACTCACCCCTTGAGTTTAGCATGTTCTCCAACCAGCATCCCCAAAAACCTCAACTCTTGGGTGTCAGCAAAGCCTTCCTATTTAACCCTCATGCCTGACTCTCTGTCCTCACCAGCAGAGATCTAGAAATTTCCTCTGTCTCCAGGGCACAAGAGATGCCCTGGAAGGTGCAGAGGATAAAGCCAGTGAGGTTTTCCTGGGTATAAGCTCTTCTCCCCTTCCCTCAGTTTAAAAGCAGCTGTGCCTCAGTGACAAGGACATCCAAGTACTCACCTTCAGGCAGGGCTGCAGTGGGAGAGTCACAGCAGGGAAGAGACAGAAACAGGATCTAAAACATCTCAAAGGGTTTCTCCAGCAAGGTGCACGGTCCTGGGTTGCCCAAGGTCCCAGGCAAGATTTACCCACATCCTGCTCTAAAGCCATGGAGGGAAAGCTCCCCGCATCACAGCCACCAGCCCTGCTCTCCGCAGGCGCCGTCAGCAGGTGACAGTATTTTACCTGCAGACCCTGAGATTGCAGATGACCCTGTGCATGTCCCTTATGAACGGGCAGCAGGAGCCACATCTTTGACGCCTTTTCCTTTGCAGTCATATCCCTGGATATGTTCGTCACAGTTCATGGCACTGGCCCGTGCCATGCTGAGTACAGGTCTCTCACCTCCTCTGAGCAGGAGACTCCCACAACTGGGTTAAAACAGATGCGTAGGACAATATACACTTTACAGTGGCTGAATCAAATGTCCATCTTCTTTCTATCCTTCCAGCTCCAACCTTACACCTTCTGGGTCCAGTTCACATGATAGAGGTGATCATACTGGGATTATTTGTTTGCCAGGACACATGAGCTGTTTATACTCCTAATTAAAAAAAAAAGCCACAAAATAAAAAAAAACAAAACAAAACAAAACAAAACCCAAACCAACCAAACAAACAAAACCTAAAACAAAACACCCAAAACACAAACAGAAAACCAGGTTGTGTTAACTTGCGTTTTAACTTGAGTTTCCCATCACAACCCCAAAGGTTTTGAAATGCAATGTGCGCTGAACTTGGGGTTCTCCTCAAGTTAGTAAATGCGATTTAAGAATACCCTCCTCCTCCCCGCTTGAAGATGAGGCTTATAGAAGGGACAAGCACCACCAAGCAGTTGAGCGCTCTGCTCTGTAGAAGTGCTTGCTGTACAACACAGGAGGCTGCAGCTTCTTACCGGCCTTTAAATGACCTGATGGGTATGACAAGTACTGTACCCTTCCCCCATGGCCCCAAACATCCCTGAGGGTATCCCCCACGATGAGACACAAGAGGCCATTCAACCTCCATTGTCCATCCATTTCTATGGCTCCTCAATCAAGATGCTAACAAGCCCCCCCACAGGTGATGCCTCAGGCTGTGGGCGTCCTTTGTAGGACACAATAAGGATCTGGCTTGGCTGCCTCCATCAGCAGCATCCCTTTCAGCAATGAAAGCCAACTGCATCCTGGGCTGCATTTGCAAGGGCTCAGCCAGCAGGGCAAGGGAAGCGATTAGTCCCCTCGATGTGGCACTTAGGAGGACACATCTGAAGTACTGTGCTCGGCTTCAGGGCCCTGGTACAAGAGACTGGACGACAAACTAGAGCAAGTCCAAAGGGGGACACCAAAATGGGTTGGGGAGTGGAGCTCATGAGTGGTTGAGCTGCTCAGCTTGCTCAGCTGGAAAGAGGGAGGTGAAAGGAGGACCTAATTGCAGTCTTCCCTACCCAACAGACGTCGATAAAGAGGATAAAGCCAAACTGTTCTTAGAGGTGCACAGCAAAAGGGCAAGTGGAGGCAATCACAGGCTGCAGTAAGGGAAAATTTTCACCCTGAGGGTGGTCAGACCCTGGAAGAGGGGCCCTGGGGCTGTGAAATCTCCATCCACAAGATCCTGAGTAGCCTGGTCTAACTTTGAAGTTGGCCCTGCTTTCAGGCAGGGGTTGAACTAGAGATGCCCACAGTCCTAAATTAGGAGGTTCAGAGGTAGTTCTGACTGCTCGAAGACTGGGGGCACCGTCGAGCTGGATTGTCCCTAGTCCTCAGCCATTTTGGCAAAGCGCAGCGTTCACAGCAGCCAACCTGCATCCCCTGCACCACATCAGTAACTCCAGGATGACGCAGGGCCCAGGGCAGAGCCAGAAGAGCATCCCTTGGCAGCCATAAATAGAAAGGAACCAGCAGGCTGAAGGGACGACAAGCTACAGCTACTATCAGCGTGACATCTACAACATCCAGATGCTCTCGCTCAGGGATTGCAGGATATGAAGAAGCAGGCCAAAGGGATTAGCTCAGTGGTGAAATCTGTGGGCGATCAGGGTGGGCTAGGTAAGGTGAAGGAGAGGTAAGGTGAAGAAAGCAATAGCAAAATCCAGCATGCAAGACAGCAGGTTCTTTACAAGAGTCCAACACCAAGGACCGCAAGGAGGACACGTTAAGGAGAACATGTCCATGGTTTTATGATAGTATCAGACAAGTGCATTTCAATGTCTCATGAGATCTGCACTAGTCTCTGGCTGAGTGAATACCGATTTAACATATCACACACACCCACGTCTTCCTAGGTGAAGATTCACTCAGGTTTGGGCTGAAATCAGATAGCGTGGAAAAGATCTGAGCGTGCATCCCTTGACTGAGTGAATGAACCTGGCTCACTAGGGGACAGCAGAAAATCAGTGAGAAATTAGACACTTGAGAACAGCCTGTTAAGTGAAGTGAGACAGAGAGGAAAACAATGAGTGTCAGTGACGGGGTCCACACGCAGAGATAATTTCCCTGGCTGTAGATGTCTATGGTGCAGACACCGCAATTCATACGCACTCTACATACTCTCCATGTGGTCAGTACAGAGATAGAAGCATTTTGAGGGAATGATTCATCTCACCTAAAGAATACGTCTTAAACAGGTCAGACAAATCACTGCCTGCAGGAATCACAGAATCACAGAATGGTTTGAGTTGGAAGGGACCTTAAAGATCATCCAGTTCCAACCCCCCTGCCATGGGCAGGGACACCTCCCACCAGCCCAGGTTGCTCAGAGCCCCGTCCAACCTGGCCTTGAACACCTCCAGGGATGGAGCAGCCACAGCTTCTCAGGGCAACCTGCCCCAGGGGCTCACCACCCTTAGAGTGAAGAATTTCTTCCTAATATCTATTCTAAATCTCCCCTCTTCCAGTTTGAAGCCATTCCCCCTCGTCCTATTACTACATGCCCTTGTAAAAAGTCCCTTTTCAGCTTTCTTGCAGGTGCTCTTCAGATACTGGAAAGGGCTCTAACGTCTCCCTGGAGCCTTCTCTTCTCCAGGCTGAACAACCCCAACTCTCTCAGCCTGTCCTCATAGGAGAGGTGCTCTAACCATCTTTGTGGCCCTCCTCTGGACTCGCTCAAACAGGTCACTGTTTTTCTTATGTTGGGGGCTCCAGAGCTGGATGCAATATTCCGGAATCTCATTCTCTCCAGTGATGATGGATTTCAGGTATCTAGCTCAGGTGCCAGTACCTACATGCTGAATGGTGGGATGGGATTCCTCTTGTCTATCTCTGTCTATGATTTAGGGACTATACCTGAGCAAATCACCTTTCATTCTCTATTTAGTCGATGGAGAATTAGATAACGCAGTCAACAGTGTGGCATACGAGACTTCGCATCCTCAAATAGACACCTACCCTTGTTGAATGTAATGGTGCCCTAAACTCCACTCACTGCATTGATCAGCTCTCCACCAGCTATACAGGGATGTGGACCTCCTAGTTCATCTGTCCCATAGAAACGTAAAGTCAAGTAGAATGAATCCCACTCAAGAGACTGAGCCGTCCCACCTGCCCAGGAACTGGACAAGCTGCACTCCTGCTCCCCAAGCAGGCAAGTCCAGAGATACACCGCATAGCTGACTGGCAGTGGGATTCCACCAAGATGCACATAACGGTGCCATCACATGCAGATAGCCAGATGTGTGTCTGAATTATAGGGTACAGGAGAAGGGATCTAACTCCTGTGGCCAGTGGTTGACATTTGGGAAGGGAAGTAAATTTCACTCATTGGCAGTGAATGAGAATTCCTTGAAGAGAAGTTGGAGTTGAGTTATCCAGCAGGGTATCAGTGTCCCACCCGAGACATCTGGTGAAACTGCAGTGCCCTCTCAACTATAGAGCAGTCTTCAGAGAGGTCTGAGGTTGTGCTTAAGGTGGTATAAGAGCCTTTTTGTTCAAGGATGTGGAAAAGGCAGGATCTCATCCATCAGTCTCCATGCACAGAGCAATCATAAAGCATTTAACTTAGTGTCCAATCAGTTTTGTTCATTACAAACGGGTGGACCAAACCCAGGGATGGTAAAAGTTACCATTCCCACGTACAGCAAGACCCGGGTGTGTTGCAGGCTGTACGGATTTCTTCAGTGGGAATATCACAGTGGAAACAAAAGTTACTTGAAACTGGTATTCAGAAAAAAAAAAAAATAAAAATTACTGATTCCTGCAATTTCCCAGGAATTCCTTGGGCCATTGGGGTGAACGGCTGAGCCATGCAGAGAGCAGCTGTCCAAACACACATGGTGTGAGACTTTAACTAAGCATGAACAAGAAATAAGGGCTATGGGGAGAAGTACAGAGAAAGCACATACCGCTGCCATCCATATGTCTCTAACTCCCTGCCCAGGCCTCAGAGCATCAGCAATGGTTAGTGCGCAGGGAAAAGGAGAGGATAGGTTGTCACCGCGGTGCAGCTGTGGAAAATCAAGATATAACACTGGAGAAGTCAAGCTCCTGCTACGTGCAGTCCAGGGGAGGTGTGCAGGGGAAATTGATTGTTTACTGAACTGCAAAATTTACCACCTCGGGCTGAGACGTAAGAACCCTCCCGGGACCAATATTCCTTTTAGTCCGACAAATGCACTTGGAGCTTTCCAATGCTGCCTGAATGAGTGTTTGACAAGTCCCAGGTAGATCACATCTCAGCTTTAAAGCTCTGGTTCTGACCACCATGGGGAAGGTAAAATAAAAGTTTAAATAAATTGCAAGACCGGGGGATAAATTAAAACCATTTAGATGAAACCTCTGAAAAACTGAGGTCAGAAAATTAGCATGAAGCAATGGAGGCTCTCAGAGGACCTGCTCCAAACACTCGTGGACAAGAGAAGAAACAAATGGGATAGACTAGGAAATTTTTGACACATACCCCCCCAGCCCACACAAAATCTCCATTTGGAGAAAGCCACCAGAATATTTGGGAAATCTGGTGCTTGCTGATCAATACTTCACCTTCACATTAACCCACGTGGAAGCTCCATCCCTGGAGGCGTTCAAGGCCAGGCTGGATGAGGCTTTGAGCAGCCTGGTCTAAGTGGGAGGTGCCCCTGCCCATGGCAGGGGGGTTGGAACTAGATGATCTTCAAGGTCCCTTCTAACCTAAACCATTCCGTGATTCTATGATTCTATAGAGTTCAAAGAGTCAGTGACATTAACCCACTGATGCTTCATCTAAAGAGTAGGGGAAAACTGTACTAACGTCAGGGGAACCTGAAAGCATTATCAACAGATTGCAAAGGCAAGAGATTGTTACTACACAGGGATTTTAGATGTATTCGCTTTGCATGGGTTCTTGTGAGGCACTTGGGAGGGCCAGACTCATCCTGTGCCACTGGCACTTACAACACTTCTTGTGTGTGAAGGCTACAGCAAAGCTAATCCACGCAGAGTATGGAGGTGGCTGATTTCAAAGCTCTCCCATGGGTTTATCTGTTATGCAGATATCCAATTAGCTCACTGACAGTCGCTTTCTGGTGGCAATTTAAAGTTGTGGACTTAGGCTGATTTTGCACGTGGCAAACTCAGAAAGTGTGTTACTTTCCTCCTTGGGCACCAAGGCATCTGAGATAGGTGGAAGCTTTCTAGGATGCCCTTACAAAAAAAAAAAGAAGCAGATTCTTGCTGACTGTGTGAAGCTTTTCTACGTTGCACCATGACCAGCTAGAAATGGAGCTGTGAGATGCAGCGTGATCACAACGCATGAGGAAAGCAAAGTCCTCTAGCCATGGTTTAAATTCTGGAGAGCTGCAGAAGAATATTATTTACGATGAGGTACACATCAAAGATCATCCAGCGGCTTATTAGCTAGCTGACCATGGAATGCAGATACCCAGATCCTGCTGCGCTGGCTCTGCCCAAACTCAATTCATACCTGAAAAAGTCCGTGATCAAAACATTCCAGAAAGAAAATGGTAGACCCATCCCAAGGAGATTGTCTTCTGCATTATTCTGTATCTACTCTAAACCTCTGGAGACCATACCTATCATCTCAGCCACAGGACCATCCTTCCTCCCCCACGCAGGTAGCAAAGCACTTGGCTAACAGCATTCCAGCTCTTGCCAACCTGTGCAAGTGAGAGAGGCAAGCTGTCACCCAGCCCCGTCATCCTGATGGACAGGAGCTTATATCCCACGCTGGACCCAGGAACCACCAATTCCAGCAGCTTATTCCAAAACAAAATGTGCATTGAGGGGTTAGGTTTCAGTTTTTCCGGCTGTGAGAAGAAGAGGCTGCCAAACAAAATAACACTGACAGCTGCTCCGGGAGTCATGCGCTGCTCGGTGACCTCAGCTCCTTCGCAGGGTGGCCTCCAAGCAGACAATGGCCAGCAGTGCCACCGAGCACCAGGGCAACCAGTAGTGGCAGCCAGGCCCACATTTGGAGAGAGAGAATGTGCACCCTACCAGCTGTGAAACACATTACCTCCCTCCAGCACTATCCTTCCCCTCTTCTGCCCTCTCCCTGATGGTCTCCCAAGAGTTAGCGCTTCAGGGTTGCTTTTGGGGGCCATTGTGTCCTGGTGATTTTCACTAAACTAAAGGCTTTTGGAAGTGTAAACTGTTCAGAAGGCAGGGTGCAGAAAAAGGGCTCTGCAATATTTGGATCACAGACAGAAGCAGTCACCTCAAAGGGAATTTTCCTGATGTCGCGCACAGATAAAAAGGCAACTCAATGCACTTTGCAAATCCCTCCCTTATCCTCTCCTTCACATGCTGAGCTATTGAGAGGTGTTGAAATGCCAGCCATGCAATCCTCTCACGTGCCTTGTTCCTGTCTCAAAATGAGCTAATGACAGACTAATTGTGCAGAGATTGCCGTCACAGGGGGCAATTAAGGGGTGCCATATTGGGGACTGCTTAGGAACGGCACTGAGCCTTACCAGTTTTCAAGTCTAGCCATCAGATGGCAACAGCTTCAACCACAGATTCAAATCTACTAAAGCTCCCACACTCTACCACTGATCCTGTACTCCAGCTGTCCAGCCCAGAGCCACATTACGACAAGAGACGATATTCTCACTATTGCCGTTGGATCTGCTGAGCATCCGTGTCTTTTATTTCCAGCAGCTCAATCTAGTTGTCCACACAGGTGCGTTTGGAAATACCTTAATGTATCCTGGTTGACCTTCAGTTGCCAGTCCAAAAGGGCTCAGGTGTCCCATGGATTCTTTGTGAAATCTCCTAATCCTATGCAAACAACTTGCATGCTAATGGATACCTCAGAGGTCAGTAGGCAGCATCTTTAGCCAGCTGGATGAAGCCCCTGAGAAATGGGTAATTCCAGAGGAGTTTATCAAAATTGACATTTGAAGACTACTTTGATTCTCCAACTGGTTGAAGACCACGGCCACCCAATGCTTTAGTGCTGTTTCATCCAGCATCACTGCCTTACTTTCTTCTCATGCTTTCTGTCATGCAAGTTTCCAGTCACTCCTTGCTGCACTTCTAAGCATGTTTTAGCCTACAAAATGTAATGATTTAGGCAATAGCTACAATGAGTTAGAGAAACAATCTCCAGATCCTTGTGTGCTTGCTCCCCAGTTGACTCATCCAAGCTAAAGGTCTCCAGCTAGGGACTGATTTGTTTTGGAGATGGGGAGTTCTCACTGGAGGTCTTTGATTCAAGCTTTTCCCATAGCCTTTGGTCCAAGACAGTTGGTGTTTCACGACTATTGTGGCTGTGGCCTTTAAGAAGTTAGAAACTTCATGGATGTAGTTACCAGGAGAGACCATGGTGATATCAGTTATGTTCGTTATACTCCAACTTCCATAAACTTCTCATGTATGATTACCCTACAGAGGCAGGTGTGACAGCAGCACAGGCCCTTGTAGCCTACGACTCTGAATCTGACTTCCCTTGAGTTTTTCTTGCAACAACAGGTGACGTGAGGAAGGTCCTTCCAGTTCCGCTTGGTGGGGAGAGTAGCCCATGGACTAATGGTGCTGTCTGAGCCACATTCCCTTTCCTCCCAGATTGCAGACTTTCTTGCATATGTGCTTTCCAGCATACACAGAAATTCACCCCCCGCAACACCAAATTAATCCAGGCCAGGAAACTAGCAGGAGCCTCACTACCAGAGGTTCAGGCATGAGACTTTGCACAAGCAGTCACAGCTTTGCAAAAGGGCATGACATGTGGCCAGAGATGGTCATCTGGAAGCTCAACTCTTGCAACAGCACATACAGTTGCAGCACTTGGATGCCCAAACTTCCTGGGCAAAAGAAGTCCTTAGGTCATTCCTTATTCCACACATTTAGAGGAGATGGAAAGGTGACCCTCTGCTTGGGTGAACCTTAACTCTCAGAAGCCTGGATAGGGATAGCTTGCCTGGTTTGCTGGCCAGAAAAGTGCCCCTTTCCCGCCACCTCCTCCCCATTCGCCTTCTTGTTCTTTGCAAACTGGGGAAGTGAACAGATGTTTGTCTGCTTTCCCACCTAGCTCCCCCACGCCCCCCCGCTGGAGCGAGCTCACCTCCTCAGTGTGGGAAAGCCCCGGAGCAACCTCCTTTGCAACTCTGCAGACTCCGTGTCACCTCACCTGTCACACAAGCTGGTGACAAGGCAAGAAACAGCATGCAACCCGCCAACCACCACCACGAGCCAACGGGGGAGAGGAAGAGGGGGTGGCGGGGGCAAGCAGATGTACCACGAGTTGCTCCCCGAAAGCAATTTTTTTGCATCGGGAGGTGTGAAATGAAGTCTGCACCTCCCTCTCCCGGCGTAGGTACCATAGCAGCTGCCAATGGCTACAGGCCTACCACATCAGCCTTGCTATTTCTGTGAGATGTCAAACATGCAGTGCTAAGCAATCATCTCTCCTGCCATCTGCCAAGGTGAACATGGCGTGTGGATGTTAGATCAAACAACTTGACAGACTCCCATCCCCCTCCCTTTTTGTTGTGTTTTGTTTCTTTTTTTTTTCTTTTTGAAGAGG